>BPLQ01001709.1:542500-1142500 GCA_021605075.1 Caerostris darwini | reverse complement strand
AAAAGAAATAAATACAGCTAATAAAAGGTTGCAAATATTTTACTGTTTTAGTTTAATATTACGTAACTTAATATAAAAATTATCTTTTATTATAAAACCAAACAAAAGAAATTTACTTATTTTGTTTCCAGTTTGTTGAATTTTATTTATTAAACTACAATATTATAAAAAAAATCTAATTTTAACAATTTATAACAATCCCATTTTCTTTTCCTACATTTTTTCGTAGAATATTCAAAGTCAGTTTTTGTTAATGAAATAATTCTAAAGAGCTTCAAACGGTCTTCGTTAATTTTTTAATTAATATTTTATATATATTTATTGTTTTATAAAATTGACAAATTGATATGTAAGTTTAAGTGAAATATGAAACGAAACTTTTCGTCGAATAGCGTCTAACATAAATTTTCAATTTTTGTTTCGCTTTATAATATTTTTCCAGAATTTTGCATATAAAGTTTCAAGTATCCTCTCTCTTGTGAAACCTTTAAAACGGGGAATTAATTAACACGCGAGATATTTATTAAGAGTGCAAACAATGAATTCCAGTTTCAGAATGTCAGCTGGGAATTTGTGATTTACAGCAGGACACAGAAAAGAAACAAAAAAAATATATATTTATATATATATTTCCAGCTGCAATTTGCTTCTGCGTTTGTCTAATGTATATATTAGCTTTTCTGAGGCAAGCCAGATTTCTATTTAAGCCTAATTTGCATTGACATGGAATTAAATTCAGAATTTTTTCGTTAATTTATTTGTTTTATTTATTTGTTTCCTCTTGCCCGAACTGCAACTTGAAACTTTTCCAGAAAATAGTAATTTGCAAAATGGCTTTTGAGTACTTTTCCTGAAAGGATTAGGCAACTTTACCTTAAATTTGGAAGCGGAGGAATAATGATTTTACTTTTTTTTTTTAATTGTAATTTCAGTTAATTTTGCTCTATAATCAACTGAGGAGGCATATTTTGAATTCGTTTCCGTTTAATTAAGTACAGCTTAAAAATGAATGTTAATGTATTCACCTTTGTTATAATTTGTGTTAATATTCACAACTAACTAGAATATCAATTATAGGATTAATTTAATTAGAATTCATTTATTGAAAAAAAAATAATAAACCTATAATCAGGTTTTTAAAATAAATATATGTAATTCATTTCAAAAATATTTTAAAAGTAACCATATTTTTAAGGCTGTCGCTGTTAATTTATGTTTAAATTTTAAATAAACTATGCGAAAAATGCCGGTTCCCGTGATCATGTCGATGATTATAATTAAAGATAAAATATGCTATATTTTGAGTATTAATAATTAAATTATTTTCTTAATAAATAATTAAATTCGTTTTTTAAATTTGATATGAGTTTTAAATGCATTATTGAATAATAGGTATATAAATATGATTAATGAAATAAATTTTTTTAATATTAAAAGAAATAAATACAGCTAATTAAATGAAAACGTTTTACAGTTTTAGTTTGTTATATAACTTAATGTAAAATTTATCCTTTAATATTAAAACCAAATATAGAAATTTATTTATTTTGTTTCAGGTTTGTTTAGTTATATTTTTAAACTGTAATATTATAAAATTATCACATTTTGTAAATAATATATAACAATCCCAATTTCTTTTCCTACTTTTTTTCTGTAGAACATTGAACATCATTTATGATTTACAGAAGGTCACACAAACGAGTGTTTCTTAATGAAATAATTTTAAAAAGCTCCAAACGGTCCAAACGGTTTTTCTTAATGTTTTAAATTTATTTAATTTATTTGAAATATGCATTTATGCATTTTACTTAAGAATCTCTAAAACTGTAACACCTCGGCCTATACTAGACCAATAACGGCTTCAAGGTGAGAGCCAATTGCAAGTTCATGGGAACACTTTAATTTTATTTACAAACACTATATATATACAGATACGGAACTCTGGGTTGTTATAATTTATTATTTACAAAAAATTAAAGTTAAAGATTTCAATTTGATTCACAAATGTACGATTAAATCACAAGTACAGTTTACTTCACGTTCTCGGAGTATAGGTTGAATCTAAAAATACGTGGTCTGCGGCAGCCCTTAATTATCACACAGCAATCGGGTGAAATATTAGGACTATTTAACAATACGTCTATTCGACTCATCGCAAAACTCTCTCTCTTCTGCACCAAAAACCTCTCTTTTAAGACCGTACGTTAAGAGGGGGTTAACTACCCCCATTTCTCATTTGAGTAGAAATTTCTCAGCTCTTGGTCTATCACCCATCATGATGGACAAACTCATGGTATAGTTCATATTCAATCTGAAATTCTTTCGACCTGTGAAGGTCGCATAGACTTTCGCTAATTTCCCAAGTCTCCTTACACATGATACCGAATATCTTCTATCAGCTTTGTTTGACAGGTTGTTCTCATTAGTACAAAACACTAATTGCATATAACTACCCACAATACTGCTTGTCTGATGTCAAATTTGAGGGATGGGTTATTATATACTTGTCAAATAACATGCATTCCTCTCTCTTGGGAATAAAATGCCAAAACCCTTCTTGTGAGGAAAAGAAATGCTACATATCAAATAAACTTTATGAAAAAATAATCATAAAACTGAACTGCTAAGGATCAATTTTATTTTTCAATAGAAGTCACCACATGTCATCTTCAGAACGAATATTCCACCGATAAAAATCACCTACAAAATAATCCCAAATAATCATAGCTGCAGAACCGCGAGTACGGAAACAAATATGGATTCAAAATCGCCACTCACAATCAGCGGAACATCAGAAAACATCTAAGAAAAAAAAAAAAGATTGACAAAAAATGAAATCCAGAAAATAAAAACATATTTCAAAGACTTTATTTTTCCTACTCAAATCCATTTGTGTTTATTCAGCGAAATTTCAAACTTCCATATTATTTATACTTTCTCAGCAGTAAGACCCTCTGGATATGTCCAATGGAATATAATGGAAAAGTATCAAAGATTCCAATACGTAACCTTACTGTACAGTACACCAAGGAAAAAACCTCTCTCAATACTTTTAACGCATCCTTTGTATGACGCGCTTTCATGTACTACAAAGAAAAAAAGAAGTGTATGCCCTGTTTACAGAGTCAATATCAATCGAAATGGACTAAAATATCTATTATTTATATATAAAAGAGCATTTTCTAAAACTCTCTTCTTGTTTGTTCCAATATGTCCGGACTTGGAGCTATGCTTAAGCCTGGAGCCAAAGCTGTCTTAACCATTGTGAGTTGAGGGCTCTATAAACTCAAGAGTCCCGTACTGAACGATCTTTTTATCTTCTAATGCTACGCTGTAAATATTTTATTGATAAAATATGTATTGAATTTAAAAGGCAAGTAGATTCCCTTTTTTATTATTTTTATTTTCATTCTGATGACAGAGTGTGGTTTTTATTTTCCAACTCAAAAGGTTAGAGGTCAACATGTTTCTTTAAACACCAATCCTTTCAGAATGCATGCCAAAATGGTGCCAAGCCATCTTCCTATTGGCTGATTTCGAGACAGGAGCTGTTTTCTTTTTACGGGGTAGAGTTGTCATCCCTACTCCCAATGCCCTACAATCAGATAAGAATGGTTCCTAGGATTTAAAGTGGATTCCGAATTGCTGGAAATATGCTGCTAGCCATGACCCCGTGTGGTCTTATGGTTGAAGGAAAAGGGGACAGCTTCTGTGTATGGGGCACCAGTAGGTAGTAGAAGTATATATTGGCTCCGTGACGCTGACTTTTTTTATAGGTAGGATTGTCAGCCCTAGATTCTACAGTCACATTAGACCCCGACCTATGTTTTAAGGTGGATTCCGAACCATTACAAACATCCATGTCACCGCCGAGACTTGAACTCGAAACCTTTGACATGGATTGCCAGTCACTCAGCCATCAGGCACCATATATATTAATCTGTAATATAATAAAATAATCACTTTTTGTAAATGTTTTATAACAATCCCAATTTCTTTTCCACTAAATTTTTCCTTAGAATATTAAACATCAGTGTATCTTAATGAAACAATTTTAGAAAGCTCCAAACATTTTTCATTAATTGTTTCTTAATGTTTTATAGTTATTTAATTTGTTTGAACTATGTAATCATTTATGCTAATTTTAGAAAAATAAACTTTAAAAAAACCTTAGCAAAATAATAGAAATAAACCTTATGAGAAAAAAATGAATTGCTACGAATCAATTTTATTTTTCAATAGAAGTCACCACATGTAATCTTGAAAAAAAATATTCCACCGATAAAAATCATCTGCAGAATAATCCCAAATAATCATAGCAGCAAAACCGCAAGTACGAAAACAAATATGCATTCAAAATCACCACTCTCAACCAACGTCACATCAGAAAACACATCAGTCACATCAGAAAACATCTAAGAAAAAAAGATTGAGATTGACAAAAAATGAAATCCAGAAAATAAAAACATATTTCAAAGACTTTTTTTTTCTGCTCGAATCCATTTGTGTTTATTCAGCAAAATTTCAACTTCCACATTATTTATAAATTTTCAGCAGTAAGACCCTCTGGATATTTCTAACGGAATATAATGGAAAAGTGTCAAAGATCCCAATCCCTAACTTTACTGTACAGTACACCAAGACAAAAAAAAATCTCTCTATAATTTTAACGCATCCTTTGCATGGCATACTTTCATGTACTACAAAGAAAAAAAAGAAGTGCATGGCCGTGTTTACAGACTCAATATCAATCGAAATGGACTAAAATATCTATTATTATATATGAAAGAGCATTTTTTAAAACTCTCTTCTTGTTTGTCCCAAAATGTCCGGACACGGAGCGATGCTTAAGCCTGAAGCCAAAGCTGTCTTAACCGTTGTAAGTGTAGGGCTTCATACACTCCAGAGTCCCGTACTTAGCAATTTTTTTCTTCTAATGCTACACAGTAAATATTTTATTGATAAAATATGTATTGAATTGAAAAAACAAGTAGATTCTCTTTTTTTATTATCATTTATTATTTTTATTTTCATTCTGATGACAGAGTATGGTTTTTATTTTCCAACACAAAAGGACAGAGGTCAACATGTTTCATTAAACCCCAATCCTTTCTGAATGCATGCCGCAATGGTACCAAGCCGTCTACCTACTGGCAGATTTCGAGATAGGAGATGTTTCCTTTTTACGGGGTAGAATTGTCAACCCTACGCCCAATGCTATTAGACTGTTTCCCATGGTTTAAAGTGGATTCCAAATTGCTTCAAATATGCTGCCAGCCATGAACCCGTATGATCTCACGGTTGAAGGAAAACAGGCAGGTTCTGTTGATGGGGCAGCAGTAGGTATTAGAAGTATGACTTGGCCGCGTGATTCTGAGTTTTTTATAGGGTGGGATTGTCTGTTCTACGTTCTACAGTCACATTAGTAGTATACCTGTGGTTTAAGGTGTATTCCGAACCACTACAAACATGCATGGCACCGCTGGGGCTCAACTTCGAGACCTGTGGCACCGAGCGTCAGTCAGTCAACCATCGGGCCCCATATATATTAATTTGTAATATTATAAAATAATCACATTTTGGAAAAGATTTATAACAATTACACTTTCTTTTCCTAAATTTTTCCTTGGAACATAAACACATAATTTTCCTAAATTTTCATAAGAACATATTTCCTTAGTATATCTTAATGAAATAATTTTAAATAGCTCCAAACAGTCTTCATTGATTGTTACTTAATATTCTATATTTATTTAACTTTTTCAAATATGTAACCATTTATGCATTTTACTTAAAAATAAACTTTATGAAAAAAAATTAATTGCTACGAAATTATTTTATTTTTCGATATACTTTCTCAGCAGTAAGACCCTCTGGATATGTCCAATGGAATATAATGGAAAAGTATCAAAGATTCCAATCCGTAACCTTACTGTACAGTAAACCAAGGAAAAACGGAAAAATATCAAAGATTCCAATCCTCTTTCAATACTTTTAACGCATCCTTTGTATGACGTGCTTTCATGTACTACAAAGAAAAAAAGAAGTGCATGCCCTGTTTACAGAGTCAATATCAATCGAAATGGACTAAAATATCTATTATTTATATATGAAAGAGCATTTTCTAAAACTCTCTTCTTGTTTGTTCCAACATGTCCGGACTTGGAGCTATGCTTAAGCCTGGAGCCAAAGCTGTCTTAACCATTGCAAGTTGAGGGCTCCATAAACACAAAGAGTCCCATACTTAACAATTTTTTTTCTTCTAATGCTACACTGTAAATATTTTATTTATAAAATATGTATTGAATTTAGAAAGCAAGTAGATTCCCTTTTTATTATTATTTATTATTTTTATTTTTTACTCAGAGGATAAAATGTAGTTTTTATTTTCCAACACAAAAGGGCAGAGGTCAACGTGTTTCTTTAAACACCAGTTCTTTCAGAGTGCATGGCAAAAGGATGCCTAAAAATGTAAATTTTTTTTGTTGTAATATAGCTGGCAAACACTTAGTCAGTTGTCTTGGATGCCTTAAGGCAAGCGCCGTACCAACGTTACTCACTTCGCACTACCCAGGAGATGCTTATAGCGTGAAGATAAGCTACGGACGCGGAGTAACAATACCCCCAACGCTCTACGATCATGTTGTCCGGGACCTACGGTTTAAAGTGAATTCCGAACCACTACAAACATCCATTTCACCACTCGGATTCGAACCCGAAAACTGTGGTATCAAGCACCAGAGCGATAGCCACTCGGCCATCAGGCCGAAGAAATAATTTTAAAAAGTTTTAACCAGTCATCATTACTTTTTCTTACTATTGAAATTAATTTAATTTGCTTGAAATACGTAAACCATTTATACAGTCTTACTTAAAAATCTCTATAGCAAATAAATCTTATGAAAAAAAATGATAAAAATGAATTGCTACGAATCAATGTTATTTTTCAATTGAAGTAGCCACATGTAATCTTCAGAAAGAATATTCCTCCGATAAAAAATCATCTGCAAAATAATCCCAAACAATCATAGCTGCAAAACCACGAGTACGGAAACAAATATGGATTCAAAATCCCTACTCGCAACGAACGTCACATCAGAAAACATCTAAAGAAAAAGATTGAGATTGACAAAAAATGAAATGCAGAAAATAAAAACATATTTCAAAAAAACATTTTTTTTTTTACTCAAATCCATTTGTGTTTATTCAGCGAAATTTCAAACTTCCACATTATTTATACCTTCTCAGCAGTAAGACCCTCTGGATATGTCCAAAGGAATAGAACGGAAAAGTATCAAAGATTCCAATCCCTAACTTTACTGTACAGTACACCAAGAAAAAAAATCTCTCTATACTTTTAACGCATCCATTGTATGGCATGCTTTCATGTACTACAAAGAAAAAAAAGAAGTGAATGCCCTGTTTACAGAGTCAATATCAATCGAAATGGACTAAAATATCTATTATTTATATACGAAAGAGCATTTTTAAAAACTTTCGTCTTGTTTGTCCCAAAATGTCCAGACTTGCAGCAATGCTAAGCCTAGAGCCAAAGCTGTCTTAACCATTGTGAGTTGAGGGCTCTATAAGCTCAAGAGTCCTGTACATAACGATTTTTATTTCGTCTAATTCTACACTGTAAACATTTTATTGATAACATATGTATTGTATTTAAAAGGCAAGTCGATTCCCTTTTTTATTAACATTTATTATTTTTATTTTCAATCTGATGACAGAGTATGTTTACTATTTTGCAACACAAAAGGGTACAGGTCAACATGTTTTTTTAAACACTAATCCTTTCAGAATGTATTGCAAAATGGTGTCTAAACTGTGAAAAACTTTTTTTGTTCTAATGTAGCTGGTAAACACTTAGATAGTTGTCTTGCATGCCTTAAGGCAAGCGCCGCACCAACGTTACTCACTTAGCACTACCCAGAATGTGCGTGTAGCTTGAAGATAAGCTACAGACGCGAAGTAACAATACCCCCGCAACACTCCTGTTACACAGGGACCTACGGTTTAAAGTGGATTCCGAACCATTACAAGCATCCATTGCACTGCTGGGATTCAAGCCCGAAACCTGTAATACTGAGCGACAAAGCACTAGCTATGAAATAATTTTAAAAAGTACCAAACAATCATCATTACTTTTTCTTACTATTGAAATTAATTTAATTTGCTTGAAATACGTAAACCATTTATACATCTTACTTAAAAATCTCTATAGCAAATAAACCTTATGAAAAAAAATAAAAATGAATTGTTACGAATCAATTTTATGTTACAATTGAAGTCACCACATGTAATCTTCAGAACGAATATTCCTCTGATAAAAATCACCTGCAAAATAATCCCAAATAATCATAGCAGAAAAACCGCTACGAGTACGAAAACAAATATGGATTCAAATTCACCACTCTCAACCAACGTCACATCAGGAAACAACTCAAAAAAATATTGAGATTGACAAAAAATGAAATCTATAAAATAAAAACATATTTCAAAGACTTTTTTTATTTTTTACTCAAATCCATTTCTGTTTATTCAGCGAAATTTCAACTTCCACATTATTTATACTTTCTCAGCAGTAAGACCCTCTGGATATGTCCAACGGAATAGAACGGAAAAGTATCAAAGATTCCAATCCCTAACTTTACTGTACAGTACACCAAGAAAAAAAATCTCTCTATACTTTTAACGCATCCTTTGTATGGCATGCTTTCATGTACTACAAAGAAAAAAGAAGAATGCATGGCTGTGTTTACAGAGTCAATATCAATCGAAATGGACTAAAATATATATTATTTATATATGAAAGAGTATTTTTAAAAACTCTCATCTTGTTTCTCCCAAAATGTCCGGACTTGGAGCTATGCTTAAGCCTGAAGCCAAAGCTGTCTTACCCATTGTAGGTTGAGGGCTCTATAAACTCAAGAGTCCCGTACACAAGAATTTTTTTTCTTTCAAATGCTACACTGTAAATATTTTATTGATGAAATATGTATTGAATTTAAAAGACAAGTAGATTCCCTTTTATTATAATTTTCAGTCTGATGATAGAATAGAGTTTTTATTTTCCCACACAAAAGGATAGTGGTCAACATGTTTCTTTAAACACTATTCCTTTCAGAAGGCATGGCAAAATGGTGCCTAAACAGTGAAAAAACTGTTTTTGTCCTAATGTAGCGGAGAAACTTGTAGCTTGAATGCCATAAGGTAAGCGAAGCACCGACTTTACACACTTAGCACTAACACGAAGATGCGTGTAGCTTGGAGATAAGCTATGGACGCGAGTAACACTATCCCCGCAACACTACTGTTAGACCAGGACCTACGGTTTAAAGTGGATTCCGAACCACTAAAATATCCATGGCACCACCGGGACACTAACCCGAAATATGTGGTGCCGAGGGCCAGACAAGTCACTCCACCATCAAGGGCATAAAATAATTTTAAAAATTTCCAAATAGTCATCATTACGTTTTTCGTACCATTGAAATTAATTTAATTTGCTTGAATTATGTAAACCATTTATATATTTTGCCTCTATAACAAATAAGCCTTATGAAAAAAAAGAATAAAAATTGTATGCTACGAATCGATTTTATTTTACAATTGAAGTCACCACATATCATCTTCAGAACGGATATTCTACTGATAAAAATCACCTGCAAAATAATCCCAAATCAACATACGTGCAAAACCATGAATACGGAAACAAATATGGATTCAAAATCGCCACTCTCAACCAACGTCACATCAGAAATCATCTAAGGAAAAAAAGATTGAGATTGACAAAAAATGAAATCCAGAAAATAAAAACATATTTCAAAGACTTTTTTTTTTCTACTCAAATCCATTTGTGTTTATTCAGCGAAATTTCAAACTTACACATTATTTATACTTTCTCAGCAGTAAGACCCTCTGAATATGTCCAACGGAATAGAATGGAAAAGTATCTAAGATTCGAATCTGTACAGTACACCAAGAAAAAAATCTCTCTATACTCTTAACGCATCCTTTGTATGAGATGCTTTCATGTACTATACAAAAAAAAGAAGTGCATGCCCTGTTTACCCTGTTATCAATCGAAATGGACTAAAATATCTATTATTTATATATGAAAGAGCATTTTCTAAAACTCTCTTCTTGTTTGTTCCAACATGTCCGGACTTGGAGCTATGCTTAAGCCTGAAGCCAAAGCTGTCTTAACCATTGTAAGTTGAGGGCTCCATAGACTCAAGAGTCCCGTACTTACAATTTTTTTTTCTAGTGCTACACCGTAAATATTATATTGATAAAATATGTATTGAATTTAAAAAGCAAGTTTTTCCAACACAAAAGAGCAGAGGTCAATATGTTTTTTAAAACACTATTCCTATCAGAATGTATGGCAAAATGGTGCCTAAACTGTGAAAAACCTTTTTTTTGTTATAATGCAGCTGACAAAAACTTAGTCAATTGGTCTTGTATGCCTTAAGGCAAGCGCTGCACCGACATTACTCATTCACCACTACCCAAGAGATGCGTGCAGCAGGAAGATAAGCAACGGACGCGAAGTAGCAATACCCCCGCAACGCTATACAATCACGTTACACCGAGACCTACGGTTTAAAGTGGATTCTGAACCTCTATAAACAGCCATTGCACCGCCGGGACTCGAAACTGAAACCTGTGGTATCGAGCGCCAGAGAACTAGCCACTCGGCCGTCAGGTCGATGAAAATATTTTAAAAAGTTTCAAACAGTCATCATTTTTTCTTACTATTAAAATTAATATAATTTGCTTGAAATATGTAAGCCATTTATACATTTTGCCTAAAAAATCTCTAAAACAAATAAACCTTATGAAAAAAAATAATAAAAATTATATGCTACGAATCAATTTTATTTTACAATAGAAGTCACCACATGCAATCTTGAGAACGAATATCCCTCCGATAAAAACCACCTGCAAAATAATCCCAAATAATCATAGCTGCAAAACCACGAGTACGGAAACAAATATGGATTCAAAGTCACGACTCTCAACCAACGTCACATCAGAAAAAAACTATACAAAAAAGATTGAGATTGACAAAAAATGAAATCCAGAAAATAAAAACATATTTTAAAAAAAAAACATTTTTTTTTTGTTACTCAAATCCCTTTGTGCTTATGGAATTTTCAAAATTTATTCAGCGAAATTTCAAACTTCCACATTATTTATACTTTTCTCAGCAGTAAGATCCTCTGTATATGTCCAACGGAATATAACGGAAAAGTATCAAAGATTCCAAACCCTAACTTTACTGTACAGTGCACCAAGAAAAAAAAATACTTTTAACGCATCCTTTATATGACATGCTTTCATGTACTACAAAGAAAAAAGAAGAAGTGCATGGCCGTGTTTACAGAGTCAATATCAATCGAAATGGACTAAAATATCTATTATTTATATATGAAAGAGCATTTTTTAAAACTCTGGTCTTGTTTGTCCCAACATGTCCAGACTTGGAGCTATGCTTAAGCCTGAAACCAAAGCTGTCTTAACCATTGTAAGTTGAGGGCTCCATAAACTCAAGAGTGCCGTACTTAACAATTTTTTTTCTTCTAATGCCACACTGTTAATATTTTATTGATAAAATATGTATTGAATTTAAAAGACAAGTAGATTCACTTTTTTATTATTATTTATTATTTTTATTTTCATTCTGATGACAGAGTATGGGTTTTTATTTTTCACACAAAAGAACAGAGGTCAACATGTTTCTTTAAACAGCAGTCCTTTCAGAATGCATGCCGAAATATTGCCCAGTCATCTACCTACTGACAGATTTCGAGACAGGAGATGTTTTCTTTTTACGGGGTAGAGTTGTCATCCCTACTCCAAATGCCCTACAATCAGATAAGAATGGTTCCTATAATTTAAAGTGGATTCCGAATTGCTGCAAATATGCTGCAAACCATGACCTTGTATGTTCTCATGGTCATGAAAAACGGGCAGCTTCTGTTGATGGGGCACCACTAAGTAATATAAGTATGCCTTTGCACCGTGACGCTGACTTTTTAAAAGGGTAGGATTGTCAGCCCTACATTCTACAGTCATATTAGACCTGGACCTATGATTTAAGGTGATTCCGAACCACTACAAACATGCATGGCAGGGCGGGGTTTGAACCCGAAACCTGTGAGACGGAGTGCCAGTCACTCAGTCATCAGGCTCCATATATATTAATCTGTAATATTGTAAAATAATCACATTTTGTAAAACTTTTATAGCAAATCCACTTTTTTTCCTAAATTTTTCCTTTGAACATTAAACATTAGTGTATCTTAATGAAATAAGTTTAAAAATTTTAATTTAATAAATTAATTTAATTTATTAAATTTATTAATTTTTTTATTTTTTTTAAATTTATTATTAACTTTATTTAAATTTATTAATTTTTAATTTGAATTTGAAAAATTTTATTATTAATTACTTTAATTTTATAAATTTATTATTAATTTTAATTTTAATTTTAAAAATTGTATTATTAATTTTTTTCTTATTTTTAAAAAAAATAATTTGCTTCAAATATGTAAACCATTTATACCTTTTGCCTGAAAAATCTCTATAACAAATAAACCTTTTCAAAAAAAAAAATCGTAAAACGGAATTGCTAAGAATCAATTTTATTTTTCGATCGAAGTCTTAACATGTAATCTTCAGAACGAATATCGCTCCGATAAAAATCACCAGCAAAATAATCCCAAATAATCACAGCCGCAAAAAAACGAGTATGGAAACAAATATGGATTCAAAATCGCCACTCTCAACCAACGTCACATCAGAAAACATCTATAAAAAAATATTGAGATTGACAAAAAATGAAATCCAGAAAATAAAAACATATTTCAAAGACTTTTTTTTTGCCTACTCAAATCCATTTGTGTTTATTCAGCGAAATTTCAAACTTCCCCATTATTTATACTTTCTGAGCAGTGAGACCCTCTGGATATGTCCAACGGAATATAACAGAAAAGTATCAAAGATTCCAATGCCTAACTTTACTGTGCAGTACACCAAGGAAAAAAAATATCTCTCTATACTTTTAACGCATCCTTTATATGACATGCTTTCATGTACTACAAAGAAAAAAGAAGAATTGCATGGCTGTGTTTACAGAGTCAATATCAATCGAAATGGACTAAAATATCTATTATTTATATATGAAAGAGCATTTTTAAAAACTCTCGTCTTGTTTGTCCCAACATGTCCGGACTTGGAGCGAGGCTTAAGCCTGAAGCCAAAACTGTCTTAACCATTGTAAGTTGAGGGCTCCATAAACTCAACGAGTCCCGTACTTAACGTTTTTTTTTCTTCTAATGCTACACTGTAAATATTTTATTGATAAAATATGTATTGAATTTAAAAGACAAGTAGATTCCCTTTTTTTATTTTTATTTGTTATTTTTATTTTCATTCTGATGACAGAGTATGGTTTTTATTTTCCAACCCAAAAGGGCAGAGGTCAACATGTTTCTTTAAACAACAATCCTTTCAGAGTGCTTGCCAAAATGGTGCCTAACTGTAAAAAACTAAAAAATTTTATTTTTATTAATATGTGATCTTTCATTCTTTCTACGAAGCAAAGGAATAAGCAGTCACTTATTGAAATGCAATTTGTGAATGTCAATTATCTAAGATTTATTTTAATTTTTTTTATAAATTATTTTTTTCGTGACAGTTGTCTTGATACGAAAATCAATTTGATGCCGTTACTAATAGTCACAAAAAGGATTTTATCATTTAATTTCATGTCGAAATTTGAGCATGTCATTAAAAATCTAAATAATATTTGCTAAAAATGTAACTGATGGTAAAAAAAATCAATTTTAGTGCTAAAAATTAAATATATATATTTATTTTCTTATTCTATATTTTATTTAATATAGAATTATATAAAATAAATTCAATATTAAATAAATAATAGTATACTAAAACTAATATTCAATATTAATAAAATTAATATTAATCGTAATTAAAGACAATATATTTTATATACAGTATATTTGATTTTATATATAATATTCAGTGCCGAATTATATATGTACATACATATAACAAATATAACACATAACAAACGTAATATAACAATATATATGATTACCTGCCTCTGTATTGCCAGCTGCATTAGAACAACAATAATATTTGTATTATAATATAAATATTCGACAGTGATTGGCTAGTAAATGCTTCAGTGACAGATGCAAATGTCATACGAACTAAATTTGGTGTTGATGATATTGTGTCATAAGATTATTCTGAAAAAGCTCGATAAAGAAATATATTTATATCTATATTGTTTGTTATCTTTAATAAAACATTTAAAAGTGTGTAATATCATATCATGATTTGTTCAAATTTATTTCTGTTGAAGGGAACCAATAACTGTTTTACATAAGAGAGTTGGCAACATTACTTACTGTCTTGTGAATACGATTATTTTTCGAATGATTCAATTTTGTTGTAAAATATCCGGATTCATAAATGGACATTCAAGACAACCATGCCTGAAGCAAAAGCAAAGCTGTGTTTTATTTATTGCACGAATTGGTGCCAGCTGTATTTATATACCCTATGATCGGCTAGTAAATGTTTCTATGAGAGATGTAGTAACATTACTTACTGTCTTATGAATACGATTATTTTTCGAAATGATTCAATTTTATTCTAAAAAATCCGGATTCATAAACGGACATTCAAGACAGCCTCGCCTGGAAGCAAAAGCAAGCTGTGTTTTATTTATTGCGCGAATTGTTATAACCCAAAGTCCCCCTCGTCCAAGAACAGTGACGCCGGGAGACGATGGCCCGGCTATTAAGTGGACTGAACATTTCCCGCGCCACTTCTTTGGTATAGTTTGGCAGATCTTCCTGCTCCAGTGTAGTCATCACTGCTGCTAAAGTCCGGGTCGATCAATAAAATAAAAGCTTTCCGATGGTTTGGACGACACAGCACTGAACGGCAGAGCTTCCTAATTTGGGACAAAACGGTGGCACTAGAAAGTCTCTTCTTGTTCTTCACTTCTTTTCTTTTTTTTCGTTCTTTTTTGGTAGTCACTTTTTTTTTTCGTTGTTCGTTTTTTTATCTTTTCTGTTGTTTTCGGTTTGGTTTTTCTTCCGTTGAGCTTTTTGTTGGGAAAGTTTTTTTTTTTTTATTATCATTGTTATGATGGTAGAAAAGGTAGTTCTTGTGCGTTAGAGTACATTCTTGATGTGTCGTTGAGAGAGCTAAAGCGATGGCAAGTCCTTTTTTCTATTTGTTGTTCTATTTTTTTTGTTCTTCGTTTACTTTTTTTTTGTAGTGTGTGTGTTGTTTTGTTCCCTCAACGAAATTGGAGCTGTAAGCTGTATTTAAAGTAACAACTCGGGAACCATTCCATTCACTAGAGTGTCTTCAGTACACGAATGATGTTGGCTAAAGTGAATCTTAAAAAGTTTTGGTATAAATGTTCTTAATTGTTTACTTTGATACTTCAATTATACAGAATAGTCTTGCAAAGATATAAGAAGGAGATTTATTTAAAATATCTCTAATTTATTCTAGATCTAATGGTATCACTAAAAAAATATGTATAGTTACTACTAAAACATGCATATCTTTCCTAATGGAAGATTCTAATCTGAAAAAAAAAATCATTTTTTAGCTTACTTTGTCTCATGTATATATCATAAAGATATTTATAAATAATACATAAACCTTTTTTATGCAATAGATCAATATAATAATGTAAAAAAAAAAAAAAAAACTATATACTTCTGTAGATTCTTTGCTAAAGAATTTTAAATTTACTTTCTAAGAATATTTGTATTTTTATTTCTCTGCATATCTTTTATTCTTCAAAATTAATATTTTTTAAATAGCAACACTTCTAATTTTCAAGAAGATGTCTTTAAAAATTCTTACAATAATATTTTATTCATTATTCGATAAAAATAGTTTTAAAAGATTAACTTTTGTACCGGAGGCTTGCTTCAGGGTTTGTTTGTGGTGGTCTGATTGCCAATTGGCTAGCTTAGTGGTCTTTGGTACTACTGGCTTCAGATTTAAATCCTGGCTGTGGCATGGTTGTTTGTTGGTGGTTCTGCATCCGCGCTAAACTGTAGGAATCGGTATAATTAACGTAAATTGTGCACCAAATGACCGTAGAGTGATAAACCAAACCAAATATGTGTTCTGTGTATCATTACATTGAAAATATATGAGAAACATTTACAGTGATTTTTTCCCGATTTTACTTATATGGGTATGAGTTTAATTTAGCGATGTCAGTTTATTTATACACTATTTATTCTGGGCGAGAGTTTAACATCATGGACGATGAAATTTATTTAAACTAATTGAAATTTTTACTTTTTTCGTTAAACTTGATAAGGACACTGTACCAGTAATGTGTAATTGGAAAGAAATCCATTTCCCTTTCAAGATCAAAATAATTAGTCTTTTACTGCCATTCAGTACAACAATTCTTGACTAATTAGCATTAATCCATGCCATTGATCAGTTGGACTGCTAAACCTTTCCAACTGCAAACTAGTCTTAACTATTGGACTTTTAAAGCATTGAGCAAGAACTAATGATGTCTAGAAAGTGTAGAATCCAAATTATTAATTAAATTTTCTCGATTTTCTTAAAGAACTAATTGCTCGTTTTTTAATTAAACTTTTTTGATCATTCATTATTCTATAAAAAACGGCATCAAGTTTGTTTCTTAGTATGAAAAAAATATTTGTAAAACAAATATGATTTAAAACCATTATTTTTAAGATTTAGTCTTGCTTCGCAATTCTAAGTAGTTTTTAAACTTTTCTTCTGATTGATTACATTTCCAATACGTAAATAATAAAAATAAAATCAACGGACATAGTCAGCAAAAACAGATTGGAATTTGTTGCGCTTAGAATGGCATGGAGATTTATAGCTTTATTGAAAATCTGAAAGAAAACAACAAGAAATCGAAATAAAAAAAATTGAAGCCTAAATAACATTTAACTATTTTAGCTCATCTTGACTTAAAATATCATCTTACTATATCAATCTTCTTATTTTTATAACATAGTTTATGCATTTTATACAGTACATTTTAAAATAAAACTATGAGAAACGATTACACAGCAATTTGTTTTGATACACTATAGAAATTTTATAAAAAAAAAATTAAAAAAATTAAAATTAAAAACAAAAAAGGACTGTGTTTTGGACATTTTAATACATCAGTTGTAACTTCTAAAGAAACTCTTTTTGTAAATAACATAAAATTATAATTTTAAAAAATTAGAAAAACAGATATATAATATGTAAAAACCCGTTAATAAGTAAGAAACAGATGTATGTAAAAAATAGATATATAAACAGATATATAATAATATGTCTATTATTATATATAAGTCATTTCCAAATGACAACGCATCTAATGTACTGGAAAATGTCTTTAAGAACCTATAAGAAGTAACTGTGATTGTAGGATGTTGTGATTTTAAAACAAATTTTAAGATATATAAACTCGCATATTAATTTTATTCTAAAAATCAATTCGAAATTCATATATTTTGTTTAGGTTAAAACTTAAATATTAAAAACACTATGTTTATTAAATACCATCGTGAACGACTCGTGGCTCTGTGGCAACGTGCGCCTCTGGTGAGCATTATGGCAGAAATCAATCCGCTTACGGCTTTATTGTAGACACTGTTTCAGAAAAAAAAAAGCCTCGTTAGTAGGACTACCTAATTGGAATTTTCCGGGTTTTCTGTCATACTATTTGCAAATGCGGAGTAGTTCCACCAAAAATCCCTCCCGGAAGATACTGCCCTCCCTCTTCGACGACGCAGAGCTAAGTCTGACTTCTACCAACGGGTTTATTTTTCTACGCGCAGCTTCTGTTACGATGGCGACCATCGTAACAGAAGCTGCCTCCCCTTCCCTCTTTCCATGAGACCCCACTGGTTCTTGGACTTAGTCTGGATGTTGCTGTCGACCAAGTGGGATAAGGAAAAAAAATTGAATATTTATGCTTTCACTATTTTTCAGTTTTTCTATTAGGAAAAGATTGGAACTATTTATTTATTTCTTATTTCCAAACTGTCCTGTAATCTTGATTTTTCGGGACAATTGAGGTTGTTCTTTAAAAAAAAAAGATCATTTTATTAAATAACATGCGGGTGCTCCATCACAACAAATGCTGTTCCCCTCCCTCCTTCCATAAGACCGCACATGCTCATGGACTTGACCTAAAATGTTGCTATCGACACTACCAAGAGGGATAAGAAAAAAAAATTATATACTATCGTTTTTATACTATTTATTAACACACAGGAATTTTAATAACCATTAGCAATAAAATATTCTCCATGTGGGTTATATTTATGATATATTTTTTTTCTTAATATTCCGTCTATTAAATTATTTAAAAAAAAAAAATTCTAGTGTGATATTAGATTGGATTTAAAAATATAGCTTATAGAAATAATACAGATGTAATCTTTTTTCAAAAATGTTTTTTCTTTTTTTTTTGGACATTTAATATGGATAATTCTGAAATATGGATATTTTTATTTATTATATTTTTGTTGCTAATACGAGACATTTTAACTTGACGTAATTCTTCTTTATAAAGCAGATTTAGTGTAATCAACGTTACGTCTTCAGACAATAACATTCAACCGAATTTTGGACTATCATACCAAGAGTGACATGTTTTCTAAACCTCCACCCACATCGTTGAGCCTAAACAAAGGACTTTCCAACGTACAGATTCAAGATGCCCATTTCTGCCTTGAATTCATTAAAAATATTTTTTCTATCTTTTATTGTATTTTGGTACAAAATCTACCAACTGATATGTCTAAAAGTCTTTTAGATTTCAGATGCCATGCTTATCTTTCCTCGGTAGCTCTATAAATTTCACGTTAAAAATAAATATGAATTTATGATTTATGTCAATTTCATTTGCAGTTATTTTGTAAGTCTTCAAATTAAAAACGCGTAACCTTCATGTATGGTTTCTAAATTATTCCAATGAATTTTAGCTTACAAGGAAAATTATTTAATTAGTTAAAGTTAAGAAATCTCTTGCTACTTAAGTTTAAATGCAATTAGATAAAGAAGCATCAAGTCGAAAGAGTTTAACCGACTTAATGAGTAAAATTATTAGTCAAAAGTAAATTAGTTTACGTTATAACCATTAGGAGCAAAATTGCGTTTTTTGAAAATGATATAATTAGCAATTAGTGCAAAATTAAAAAAAAACTTTATGGACCTATTTATTTTTTTTAATAAAAAGAATTAGAATAGAGATGTATTAAATTGAATAATAAGAACATTATTAAGATTTTTTTCATTCAAAAAAACTGTTATTAGCGTTTAAAGTAATTTTATTAATTCCTTAATGTGGTGAGTAAATTATGGCAGCATTTTGACAGTAAATCGTTAAATTTATACTGAATAAATGTGGAATATTAAAATAAGCAAATTTTATAATTAATTAATAAGATTGAAAAGCATTAAAACCAGCTTTTATAACATTTTTTTCATTAAATTTTAATGAATAAATGTATTAAAAGAATATATTACAAATTAATGTTTATAAATCATTATTTACAAATTAATGTTTTTCTTCGTGTATAGTTACTTTAGTATATCCTAATAGTATTAGTACGGGGATAAAAATTAGTGTACTATTTAATAGTTTAAATATAAGTTTTTATTGTAGTCATAATTATTATACTTCTGATACGATTATATTAATTTTAAATATATGCTTCATTTACATTGGAAAGAAATAATTTTTATGAAATTATATGCATGCCAGTGTTAAGTGTTTTAGTTCAATCTCTTGATTTGTATTCATAAAGTTTAAAATCAAAAAAATAAATACTTTTATTTAAATAATTTGTAATAAATAAATATATATGAATGTAAATATTAATAACAATAAAATATTGTAATAAATAATAATAAAATGTAACTATATAAAAATTATAACTAACGGCCCGTCATTATAGTCCATGTTGGACCATGGTCGTCTACCTACTGGTAGATTCCGAAACAGGAGATATTTTCTTTTTTACGGGGTAGGGTTGACAGCCCAACGCCCAACTAGGTCATATTGAACCGGGACCTACGGATTAGACTACGGTGGATTCCGAACCATTACAAACATCCATGGCATCGCTGAGACTCGAGCTTGAACCCTGGGACACCGAGCTCCAGAAAGCTAAACACTCTGCCATCAGACCCCAATATTAGATTGCAATATATATTAGTATAAATATTGATAAATATTTTATACTGACAATTGTAGGAATTAAAATTTAAAGCTTTTCGCAGAATTTTTAGTAGTTATCATATACAGTTTCAGTTTTTAATTCATATTTTTGTCACAAATTCACGAAAAAAAACCGAATGAAAATTTTTGAATCAATGAATATTCTATGCTAGCTAAGTATAAATTTAGATATCCGGTTAACCAATCTTCCCATGATTTAAGTTAAAGTATCTAAGAATTAATTTGAAATGAATGAGATTTGGCAATTTAACCAGGGGTGACCAACCCGCGGCCCGCCTTGAATATTTTTCCAGCCCGTGAGATTTATCACACTTTTATAAAATATATTTATTTTATGATGGCGAAAGTAGTGGAAACCAATGTATTAAAAAAATCACTATATGTACATGTATTAACTGTCGAAATTATGAGAAAAAATAACTTTGATTTTAAAATAATATTCTTGCGAATATAGGACAGATATTGCCTCTTTTATTTATGAGTTCGCAGAATAATTTAATTATATTCTGCGAACTCATGAAGTGTGCGCTTCTTGGAACATCTAAATAACAATTGTTTCATTTTAAGTAACCTGAATGGCGTAGTGCCATTCTTAGATATGCACTGTTGCTAGCAGAGCAAACCAGATTCTTAGTTCAAGGTTTGGCGCTTTTGGTTCAACTTACACCTGTGAATTGGTTTTTTCCCCTTTCTAAAACGAAATTGGCCAAACACAAAACACGCTCAAACATGGTGGACGCAACACCCATTACGATGTGCAAATACCCAAATGGAGATCGATTTGCAAAAGCTAAGTGAAAGAGTGGGGAAACAAATATCGCACTAGTAAAATATATATTTTTTAATGATTTCCTTTTTTTTATTTCGTTTATATTTATATATTTTTTATATTTAATTTTCAGCGTCATATATTTCTTTACAATATGCGTTTAGTACTATTATTATTACATTATCTATGTTTACATGTAAGAATAATAGTAAACACAAAAATAATAACTCATTATGTTTCAATTTTTTTCCTCCAAAAAATGTCCATAGTGGGTCTAAATCTAATATAGGGATATATAATTTTATATGCGGCCCGCGGAATTATGATGCATTTCCAAAGTGGCCTGCAAGATCATTTGGGTTGGCCAGCCTTGATCTAAACATTCTTGAATAAACAGAATTATACATTTAAATATATTAATATTGCCAGTTAAACATCTAAATTGAAATTGAAATTTTCCACAGTTCGTAATTCATTCTTTTTAATAGAAACTCGAATCTTAAAGGACAGAACGAATTTATAAATAATTGAAGTTTGTCCTGAAAAAGTTATTTTTTCAGCAAATAATTTTCAACCAAAGGTGAAACGAAAAGAAATTAATTAATGAGTCAAAAAATGAATATTTTATTCCGTGAAAAACAAAGCAATCCATCCAAATTTAGTCCATCACTGTCTGTAATACATTTCTATATTGCTGACACTATATTTTGACTATAGAAACATCCCTCCTCCTTTTCCCTCCCCAAAACCACTTTATATATAAGCAGACGATAACAATTTTTGTCAAGACCGCATCGTACTTTATGAACCTCATGGTTCTAAGCGTGAGGGATGGAATGGAACTGTAAGTGGCAACACCACTTTCTTTTCAACGGCCTCCCCCCTTCCCCCCACACAAAAAAAAATCTTTTGGAGGGGAGGGAGGACGTCCATCGGTCAAGCGAGAAAAATGACCAAATCCTTAATATAGCCGAATAAAGCGGGGTGTGGAGAAGAAGAAAAAAATGAACCAAAAAGGAAAAAAAACAGAAATTGTTTTGGTTCTTTTGGACATTTTTGGCCGCATTAACTAACTGAGGGTGGTAAAGACTTCTCCCCTCCCCTGTGCATTCTCTCACTCGAGCCACATTTCTCATCAAACATTGACACCCACGAGGTTGCTGTAACATTCTTTTTTGTTGGCTGAATGGGTGGGATTTGGCGACGCATTTGGCAAAGAAAAAAGGCTAATGTGGTTAGTTGGATGATGGACGAGAAAGTGTTCCTGTGGTGATTGGGTTTGCCTTTTAATGAATGGGAATTATAATCAATTGAAGTGTACGTGCACCAATGAATGCATATAATTATAGACGAGGAAAATTAACGGCTTTGGTTTATATGTGTGATTGACATTTCTTTTCTACTACTTGAGGAGGGTTTAAATCCCACTTTTTTTAAATGAACTTCTCGTTTTTTTAAAATGAACTTCTGAAAATTTTGCTGTTTACAAATGCTGGACATTTTAGCACGTTCGATTATTTTTGGGGGAGGATATTCATCAGTCAAGCTAGAAAAATGACCAAATCATTAATATAACTGAATAAAAGAAAGAAGAAAAGAAAGTTGCAGGCATATAACTCTTATTTGTATGTCGGTAGCGGTGAGTTGTATATTTGTAGCAAATTTAGCTCAACGACGATTAAGCAATACACCATTACTTGAAATGAATTTTTTTTAGTTATAAGTTTGTTATCTTGGGGGATATAGCTAAGGAAACTCGTACCTTAGGGATAAGATTTAGGGTATTCTTATCTCAGGCATAAGATTTAGAGTATTTTTATCTTAGAGATAAGTATGCCTACTCGTGGCTCAGTGGCAATGTATGCTGCTGGTGAGCATGAGAGCTGAAGTTTAATTTGCTGGCAGCTTTCTTGTAGACACTCAAAGGCATTTGGATATTTAGCATCTTGCCTCGTTAGTCGGACTACCTGGTGGGAGTTTTCCGGGTTTTCTCCCATACAATACACAAATGTGGGGTAGTTTCTATTAAAAATATTCATTGAAGGCACTACCCTCCTTCTTCAGCGACACGGAACCAAGTCAGACTTCTACCTATGAGTACTCCATCACAACAGAAGCAGCTCCCCCTTTACTTCCTCCCACGAGAATATACAGGATTTATAGACTTGATTTAGATGTTGCTGCCGACCAAGTGGGATAAGAAACAGGAATAAGCATGACATATGGGCCATTCCCAATTTGTTCTCAATCTCTTCGAGCCAACTTTCCTGCTTGCGAATTTATAGTGTCCTTCGTCCGCGTAGATAAGATTTTAATTCAGTATCGAATGTCGTGAAACTTGCGTTCAAAATCGTTATACACTATCTATCAGGTCGCTCCAATAAACAATAAAATAAAACTAATACTTAATAAAACTGAAAATATTGTTTCGTTATTTCTAAAATCTAGAATTTTAATGAGATAAACAAATTATCAATTGTCTTCATATATTTTCTGTTGTTGGGTTGTTTCTAATCTTCAATGTCCTGCAGAGCGGGAAGGACATCCCATGAGTTGTCTACTCATGGAAGGAGGGAAAGGGACAGCTACTGTTGTAATGGGGCCCCCATAGGTACGTCTGACGTGGCTCCAAATCGCTGAAGAAGGAAGTCAGTGCCATCTGAGAGAACTTTTAGTGAACTACCTGCATTTGCGTATCGCATGGGAAAAAACTCCCACCAGGTAGTCCGACTCACGAGGCAAGAGACCGAACATTACAAAAACCATCGAGTCTCCTCGATTTTTGAAACAATGTCTACAACAAAGCAGCCAGCGGATTGAACCTCCGCCCTAATACTCACCAACAGCGCACGTTGCCATTCAGCCACGAATCGTGCTTTACCAACGTACATAGCACAAAAGGAGTACTAGGATACAGACTGATGCAGTGTATTTTTTTGTACATTTGTACAATAATACAAATTTTCATAAGAATAAAATTTCATGAAATTATTTTTTTAGATTGAATCAGATTAACGTAAGTAAAATAATAAGTGATTTATCTTTTATGTGTACTGCTTCTGCATGTAACATAAGAAAATCAGAGTTATTTGGTGAAAGTCATACAAAACTTAGTAAAATGGTGGATTTGCATGTTATATGATACAGTCTCAAGTGTTTCATATTGGAATAAAATATGTTCATAAACTGTATAAATTTTTACAAGCAGTTAATAGCATCTTTAAATATTTCAGGCTTATCTTTGATTTAATTATGAAAAACTTTAAGCATTTAAACAGAAAACTTCATAAATCTTATAACATTGTTTTATTGACATAGATGAACTTTAATTTCGGATCCCCAGAATCAAACAATCAAACAATAATACTTATATAACTTTTATTTATTATAATACTATAAAAAATAATTTATCCAAAAATTTGAGGACACAGTCGTACATCCGAGACGTCGGAGGCAACACTGTCATTAAGTCGAAACTCTTTGTGGCATTTCTAATTAAATTTTAAAGATCCATGTCTCATTTCAAACTCACAACATGTAGCGACTAATATAACTCTCTAGCATTTCATTTGTTAATATATTTGTTACCAGTTAACAACATATAAATAAAAGTTATTATTATAACTTAAATAAATGCACACATAGATACATTAACGTATTTGTCAAATTTGTCACAGCTATATTTGTTTATAACAGGTAATAAACATCTTCTATAAGCAAACTCTATCTTAAATAAATTGAACAATTCTATATTTTCATGTCCACATATGTATGATGCAATAAATTGAATTAGAAAATAGATATTGTTGCAGTCATTATGAAGCAGTTAACTGTTCCTGGCATAATGAATGGCAAAACTTGGATTAAATCGGGCTTCCTCAATACTAAAACTTAGACAAATATATTCCGCCTTATATTTAAATACGTAGAATTATTTATAAGCTTTAATAAAATAGTATTTTCGTAATATCTTACCATCTATTAACATTGCGAGAGCTTTTAAAAGGTTGATAAAATTATTCACTTTTATAATGTATATATTACGAAATACCAGTCTTTAATTGAACTATATTTTAGTCGCTAACACATGTTATTATTTTTTTCAATGTTGATTATAAATAATCTTTTAAAGCTTTTCATTTAACATTCTTTCTATAATATTGCTTATATGTTCAATAATTATCTCTCCGAAATTGTTTTATAGTAGCTATCATTTGTGTCTTAAAAATGCTGCTTTATATTAGAATAAATACTTAATTCAAACATATTGGATTATTAACTAGACTATTACGTTTAATATTTTTTTAAATATACGAAATAACCCTTCAATAGTTTAGTAATATAAAATAAATCTGAAAAGATATTTCAGAAAATGAAATAGTTGTATCTTTTTTATTCTATTAAGTACATAAATATTTTTTTTATAAAATTGACTTTAAACAACTAAAATTCTGGGTGATTATAATGATGATTGATGCCTTAACGCAAATTGATACGCCTGATTGATACCTTAACTTAATGCCTTTTTTTGATGCCTTAACGTTTCCCCCTTCTTCAAGTATCTTCAGTTCAAATTTGAACTCAGTGTGACGAGTGGTTCTTTTTTTACAGCATTTTGAAAGTGGGACTTTAATTATAATCACCATGTATTTAAAAAAACTAATTAACAATGTGACTAACTTGCAATAAAACAGGATAATTAAGTACGAATTTTTGTTTTTATTTGTCTGAGAGTGCAGTTGTCAACCTATTTTTATAAATCTTAGCATTACTTTTATAAGTTTTTAAAATAAGTTGTGCTAATAAAAGTATTTAAATAGAAATATTCAATCCCTTTATTATTTATTTCCCTTACATTTTTGTTATTAATTTTTCCAAGCGTGTACACTATAATATTTCATACAAAACATCAATTTCCTACGATTAGGCAATTTATGTTTGTTAAAGATTCTATAAAAATATGGCAATCTCGCGCTGCGAATGTTTCTAAATTATTATGTAATTATGTTCCTAAAATAAATGAACCTTCTACAATGAATCCATTTAGAAATATGGGAAAATGTTACTTTTATTCTGTAGACTGTTAGAAATCATTAAAATGTTTGAGTTCCATAAACATTTACTAGGATAGGGATATAAAAAATCATTTGCGTTATAGGCACTAACTTTTATTAACTATTAAAAAAAGAATACGGAAATGAATTTCACATGAAGTCAATTATACTAACTCTCTAAAAAATAACGTGACCTCTATTACTATAAGAGTGAAATATCTATCGTATGCAATTAATATAATAATTCTTGATATTCATATTTGTGATAAGAGAAAATTTCTAAAATATAACATAAAAAGATAAGCTGGAGTAATAGATTATAAAATTAAATGCTTTGAAATTTATCAATTTTTTATTGTTTTGTTTTGAAATAGTTTTTAAATGGGTTTCCTTAGAAATAAAATAACGAGAGAAAAGTCTTTTAAAAATAACTTTTAAATTTATTAAATAAAAAAGAATTTCAGATTTGAGATTTTTCCAAAAGGCATTTTTATTATTTTGGATACCAATAACAGCATTTCTTGTTCACAATAGCAATTTCATTTACCCTAGTGAAGTCATACACAGAAAACAAAATTTGAACAAAAATTCAGGAAAACTCAGAAGCATTGGGATAATAAAATCTCTGTTTGTTGTAATTCAATGAAATTTGACAAAAATATTAATTTAACATTGTTTTACAATAAATGTTTATGACTTAAAAATTCATTAAAAACATACCACAATAAAGAAACAAACCACATAGAGTCATTAATACAATGTGATCAGCTTCAATATAGAATGTCATAATTTTTAGTATTCATGCAGGCACAACATGAATGTTCAATTCTCAAAAGGGTGGTGTTTATTGACTCAGTAGAAAAGTGCATAGCAGCTAAAGAAAAAGATTACAGAAGACGAATTAGGAGCAGCAGTACATTTCTCTAAAGCATACCAAAAATGGTCAATTCACAATATAGTCCGGAGAACTTGGAATCAACTGCATAACAGTCTCCTCTTGGATTGCATAACAGTTTCTTCATAAAGTGTATTTTCCAGATTCAAATCCAGTGTTGTTTAGCATTAACTTCTTAGGACCAACTGCACATTCGTAAAAACGAATAAGTATATAAAAAATGTTGCCTTTTTGCCTAGTAGCATGTCGTTTCTTGGAATGATATATTCAGTGTAATTATTCGAAACGATGCATGCTCACACACAAACACTGAAGTCATTAAATCTGTCTCTTTCATGGATAATAATGGGGGAAATAACGGGTCGTCAGTACCACCCAGAGTAGCGATCGTCTTGAATCACTTTGTAAACAAAACAGTACTCATCCATTAAAAAGTCTGTACTCTTTATGGATAAGTCTGGTACTCCAATTGCCATGTATAATTTGCAATAATTTTCACTCCAGTTGTCATGTGGGCACGAATAATTAAATCATTCATTTCAAGAGAATACATCAATTCATTCATTTCATCATTCGTGCTGTGAGGGGTGGGCACAATGTTGGAGGGTCTTGCATACAACTCGCCTATGTTAAGCCTTAGGCGCACCACTGAGCTGAATATCAGACCTGCATTACTATGGTGGTATTACTATAGTGGCTATTACAAGAAAAGATCTGATGGGGGTTGGAACAGAGGTTATGTATATCCTTGCAGTTAACTGCAAATCATCTGTGGCGCGTGTATCTTCTGTATCTTCTACAAGTTGATTCTGTTGTTGATCATTACTTGACCTCATTTATCTAAAAAATTACGATGGGGGATCATTGGGTTCATTGGGGGATGGTGGATGGTGGAAATTGTGCCATAGTTAATTGTATGTGATAATATAGTTGACTGTGAACTCATCTGCAATTCATATATGATGAAATGCGTTTCTAAAAACAGAATCAACTTGTGGAAGATACAGAAGATACACGCGCCACAGATGATTTGCAGTTAACTGCAAGGATATACGTAACCTCTGCTCCAACCCCCACCAGATCTTTTCTTGTAATAGCCACTATAGTAATACCACCATAGTAATGCAGGTCTGATATTCAGCTCAATGGTGCGCCTAAGGCTTAACATAGGTGAGTTGTATGCAAGATGTCTAAAAAAAGGATACCAAGATATTTCAGTATATAGTTTCAACTTGCAGACATATTTAAAGCTTGATTTTTGACTAGGTGCTTAATGACGTTTAAACGACAGTATCCTCGCCAACTCGCTTGTCATATTCTAATGAAATTCTGATGCTCATTTTTCTGTATAAAGCTTAATGTTTACGAAAATCTAAATTTTGTTTGTGTAATCGCAATTGTTCATATTTTTCCTTAATTTTCGAAAAACAACTCAATATTTTAAACACATTTACAAGAATAAATTTTGAAATATAAAAATCATAAAATAATTTAAACAAGATTGTAAATATGTACAATTTTGATTTCTATATATATATTTTATTTATTTTTTTTAATTTGTAGGATTTTCCAAATTTTGTTATTTATAATAATGACTTATTTTAGATATTACAGCTCCTTTCTCTTTACGAGTTAAATATGGACTCAAAAACAGCTCAAACGTTATGCAACTAACTGTATAAGAATTTAACAGTTTAAGCTTAAGTTATTTTAAAATTAATAATTAATCTTTTTTTGTACTTAATGTAAAAAAAAAAAAAAAAAAAGAACTGGCATGTAATATATTTTGTTTTTTATTTAATAGCGTATTTTTAAATGAAAATTTTCTTTTGTTCTAATGCAGTTGGCAAACACTTACACAGCTTGGTCTTGGATGCCTTAAGGCAAGCGCTGCAGAGACGTACTCACTTTGCATTACCCAGGGGGCGCGTGTAACTTGAAGATAAGCCACGGACGCGAAATAACAATGCCCCCGCAACGCTGTACGATCCTATTAGGACCGGGACCTACGGTTTAAAGGGGATTCCGAACCACTACAAACACCCTTGTCACCGCCGGGACTCGAACCCGAAACCTGTGCTACCGAGTGCCAGAGCGCTAGCCACTCGGCCATTCAGGCCCCTTTTTAAATGAAAATAATACCATTATTATGAGAGACGGTTTCTTTTAACTGGAAAAATAATCAGCTTGAAATAATGATAACTAATTGATATGTAATTTTGATGGTTTTGCTGTTGAAGATATAACAAACACACGTGTATTGAAATGGATTATCAAATAAACACTAATTGATAACAATTAAAGTTTGTATGTATTTATTTATTTATTGTAAAGCTTCTTTCACCAATCTTATTATCTTAATTTATTTCGACACAAAATACCATTTAGAAACAGTAACTTTATCATTATTGTCTCCAGTAGAATTTTATAAAATTTAATTCATACAAGATTTATTGATTTATTTTGCATTGCAGCCTGCTTTTGGCATATTAAATGTGTTATCGCGGTAAAAAATACATTCACATTTCATATTTTCATAAAGTTTTTAATTACCTGATTTATCTATAAAAGATATTGTATGATAAAAATATAAAATGCATTATTTACCTATGATATGGATTAATACTGAATTATTCTGAAAATTAAATCTCAAAATTGTATATCTTTATTTGAATCACTTTACCACTTCGAATTTATTTGGAATTTATTCGGCTATCACAAAATACTTGAATACTGCAGCTTCGATATATTCAGACATAATAATCATGTATCTGTTAACATTACAGCCCAGATAGCCCTATCCTCTCGATTCTGTTGCAACGTAACTAATTTATTAATGAATGATTATTTATGTTGCTCTATCCACGCCTTTAACTCTGAACCAATCAATTCTCTGTATAAATGGCATTATGCAAATTACGCAAATTTTCACCACTCACTTGTTATTAACCTGTTTAATCTCGTGGCTCGCGAGATTTTGCGAGAGGAGATCCAGAGCTTTAACTTAACGATAGTTAGATTATCTATAATAAACCAATGAGCTTAATGTTATTAGTCATGGCATTAAATATTTATTAAGCTGCAGCCCAACACAACTTTAAGTGTGGTGTTATTAGTGTAATAAATTATGTTGCGCATAAATATTTATTGAAAGCTTTTGATTATCTAATAAGGTTTCGTCTTGGTATTGTAACGATTTAAACGTTAATGTAAAGTAAATCACTGTTTTTAGACTCACAGAGACAAAAAGCCAATTATTATAATACATAATGAAACTGAAATATTGACGCAATGATAACAATATTTTTTCCAGACCTCAAATAAAAGGTTTTGTCTTTCTTGAAAGATTCCCTTGTGTAATGAATGCCATTCACTTACTATATATAGGACAAATTATGCTGAATTTCATATTAGAATAATACAAAAGTTGTAAAGCAACTAGCTTCACTTCAAGGTTGCTAGTTGTGTTTCATTGTTGTTATACATTGGACACATTATGTATAAAATTATTGTTTATTAGGCTCATTTTTATTGAGTTCTGGGATTTAACTATAGATAGCAGTCACATTACCATTTAATGTTCTCATTTCTGAACATTCTCATTTCTACAATGGATACTATCTTTGGATTTGAACTTAAACTTACTTCTATTTTGTAAAGATAATTCGCTACTCCTATTTGGTTTTAGTTCCAAAGAAGAAGAAAAAATGAATGATCCAAAATGTATCATATATATATATATATATATGTTGAATATTCGTATTTTACATTGACTTTTATTTTGCACTAATAACATTCGATTTCGATAATGTTTCTGATGTTATAGTACAAATATAGGGTATATATGGGAGACAATCCATTGATGTTATAGTTATTTTTCTGATATTTTGCGCAAAAGATACTTTAAAAAAATTGTAGCTGTCGTTTGTTTTCTAGACAAAAAAAATAATAATAATTAAAAAAATAAATAAATAAAAATATTTTCAAAATACAAAAGCGTTCTTAAAAATATTCCAGTAATATAATAATTTTAATAAACAGAAAACTTAATGCAAAGGAAGATCTCATAAAATACGAGTTAAGATTAAATGTACAAGATTTTTTTTTTTTTAATAATTTACTCAAATATCCTATTAACAAATTTTAAAATAAATATTAAATATAAAACTAAAACACCCAAATATAAACTAAGTTCGACTATATCAAAACACAACGAATATCAAAACTGTTCTCAGAATTTATAATGAATTTTTCAAGGACAGATGTTACTTTCAACCAAACATGGGCTTCGAAATGTAAACACTGATTCAGCTGGAATGGCGTTTGCAATTGCTTTATCGCGTGGAAGACAAAACAACTCGATCTATCACCGCCAAGACTGGATAAGTAGCCAAAGCGAAGGCGCCAGTGGAACGTAAAAGTATGACACAGACCATTTACAGGCGTTGACACCAGGACCGCACTCTGTCCTGGAACTCTTTTTATCCTGCAAGAAAAATGATGGCAGTCCCCAAGAAATCTGCGGTTAATCGTTACTTCTTTTCCGCTGCAACTTTTCTTCTCCTTTTCCTCTATTTTTCGTTCCCGCCAACGCCATTTTTCTTTTTTTTTTACCTCCATCTTCTTTTTTATATCCATAATTTCTTTTTTTTACTTCCCCTTTCTTTCCGAATAGCATAAAACCGTAAAAAAAGGGGGTTCTTGTGGTAAAAAGAATAACATTATTACAGTGTTTATAGTCTGATTAATGAAACATGGTCTCTCGACTTTTCGTTCTGGAGTGGATGATTAACGTTTGATCTGATACTTAACTGAGTAGAACCCCCCTGAATCTTCTTTTTTTTTTTTTTTTTTTTTTTTTTTATTCTTTTTTTTAATTAAATTATTCGTGATTTGAAAATCTTCTCTCGGATAATGATATAAATGAGTATCGTTTTCTAGAATGGTGATTACTGGGCCACGAAGGGCTAACGCATATTAATTACTTAAATGTGCTTTATTGGGAAAAAAAATTGAGTTGTAAAAATGTTTTATTCAATGAGCAGTGTGATGGCGTAATTTAGTAATGAAGATTAAATAATTTTTTTTTTTTTTTTTTAATTTTGGTTAAGATTTGTTCTAGTGTATGAATCATAATTTAAAAAACAAAATACAGATTAGTCATGCCTTATAAATGGCTTATTTTAGAATGACTGGTATTTCGCCATTGTTTTTTTATTATTTTGTTGAACAAAATATATATATATTTTTTTTTTTTTTTGCTGTATAATATCAAAAATTTACAAAAAACAGATTACGTCGTTCTAAAGGAAAACAGGCGACTGGTTAATGTAGTTTTAGAATATTGTTATTATTTCATGTTAAATTTTATTTTAAGGCAAAATTTTAGATTTAATTATTACATAATAATAACAGAATTTTTTTTAATTTATCACAGTTCCCGATGATTCCATAAAAAATAATAAATTATCTATAAACAATATCAGTCTTTAAATTTCTGTATCAGCCGTAAGCTCATTTTTGGCAAAAAGTTAGTGAATGATAACAATGAATGCTATCTGCTATGAGCTTTTTACCTATGAAAAGTTCTCCCAAAAAATCCTTCCAAATGTTCGTCATTTTGTCAATATAAATTTACGTAGTTAATAAAATTGCAACTATAATTACTTTAGAAAGTGGTGTAAGTATACTTTTCGAAAAGTCATAATATTTCATTCAAAAATTATACTGCATAATTTCATTACTTCATTTTTATATGTGTGGCAATACTGTTAATGACATAAAAAATTTAATTCGTTCACTGTATTTTGTTGTTTGCTTCTGAATCATCGTCAGAGGAGGACTCCATAGCTAGAGTTGAAAACGCTGTTAGTAGTATTTCTGTTTTTTCACCCTATACAATGCTATATAAAACTTCATTTCATGTAATTAAAACACTAGATTTTATACCTCAGATGAGGAAGACCACGAAACTTTAATAACAGCACCTATATATCATCATGCCAAGCGCATCACATCCGAAAAATTCGATTATATGATGGTTCTATTACCTTATATACCTCCAATACATCATGACTATTTTCTAAAACTTTCTCATTATGATAAAAATTAAAAATGGCACCCATTCATATAAAGTTTTAATTAAAGTAATTAAAATGGCATTATCTGAAGAAATATTAAAAAAGCCTTATTTATTTATTTGTTTATTGACATATTTGTAGAGGAAAAATGACTTTTCCTTGTGTCTGCCTGTTTCGAAATATTTGTGAAAGGAGGACCTTTTACTTTTCGCAGGTGCATGTCGGTTTCATTTATTAGTTCCACTGAATAATTATAGAATGTTTTAAAAATAATTTTAGTGTGCATAACCAATTCATATCTGATGTCTACCGTAGCCAGTATTATAATAGAGTATGTTAGATATATGATTTTTATTATAATGACTAGATATAATGCTCATCCGTTACTCTGAACTAATTTGTACTCATTTATTTATTAAGTAATAATTAGATTAGATTAGATTTAGACTAGAATTAGATTTAGGTTTGTATTTCAGAATTCAGTAGTTTAGCATATGTGATAATAGATTGGCGATTTTGGCCAACAATTTTCTAAAAATTTGACATTTATATTCTGTTAATGAATCTGTGTAATATTTTCCTTCTAAAATGATTAAAAAAATGATCTAAAAGATTAAATTTATATTCCTTCTAAAATGATTAATAAAATATTTATTTATAAGAACATTTTGTTATGTATTATTATTTTTGATAACAAATAAACAAATTTTCAAACAAAATAACTTGTACTTGTACCAAGATAACTTGCATTTAGTAAGCACATGATTTAATAAATGCATGTCTTGAGAAGAAAGAATTTCTTGGAATTTCACGAATCGCTTCCTAACAAGATTACATTTTCTAAATAATTTCGCCCAGGGAAAAGGAGCCAAGGGACAATGCAGTGCCAACTCTACGAAAAGTACGGAGACGTTTGCTCTAACTTTGTGTTCCTTTAGAATAGGGAAACGCGCTCTAATTAGCATATTACTACCTTAGAGGGGCCTTATAATCGAGTGACTAGCGCTCTGGTGTTCGGTACCACAGGTTTCGGGTTCGAGTCCCAGCGCTGCCATGTATGTTTGTAGTGGTTCGAAATCTACTTTAAACCGTAGGTCTCGATCTAATAGGATCGTAGAGTGTGGGGATAGTGTTACTCGCATCCGTGGAATATGTTCAAGCTACATGTGCTCTCTGGGTAATGCTTATAGAATAAATTCTATATGCAGACCTTGCTTATAGAATAAAGATGAACTGTTTCTGTATTGACAGCTGTATTAGAACAACGTATTACTGCTTTATTGATAAATCGCTAGATGCATAGCAGAATTAGCTTGATCAACGTGCTACACTGCATCCAGATTTCGCCATCTCAATTTGGAACCAACATCCTAAGGATGGCACCTGGAAAGTTTGCAACTGCCTACAGCGCATGGTCAGCCTATTGACTTACAGTACACCTCCCGGCTTTATAAGTGGAAGCTTTATGAAAAAGAAAAATAATACAGTATGTTATTCTATACAGTGGTAGCTCCCTATATAATAATTATACAATGCCAAAGCACAATACAATATATTTTACAATGAAAAGTCTTCTTTTGATGCAATCTTAGTCTGGGTGCATGTTTAGGTTTTTCATCTGCAGCCAGTTCTTGATTGTTTCGTTTGTCGGGTTTCGAATTCAACGCCTCGCCGACCACTTTGACCTAATGCATATTGGCAGTAATCCTTTTAACAATCTTTACCGTAATAAATATCTAACAACAAAGGAATAAAGATGATTCTCACCCCATCCTTTGCTACAATTAATGTTAACATTTATAAACAATGTTCTCTATGTTGTAGCAGATTATCGATGTTGCCGTTCACATTTTGAACTCTCATCTCTATACTCCGCAAGCAATACTTCACGTTCTTCTTTGCAGTTTGCTCTGGTGTTTTCTCTTGCGGGCTCTAATGCCCTTTCTTGCGTGAATCCGCGGGGCAAACAATTGATTTTCACGCTGTTGGAAGCTTTAAGTTTCTCTTTTCTAAAATCGATTCTCGTTAACTAGACTTACTGGAAACGCATTTCTATTTTTCCGCTTCTTACTCACAAAGTGGATGCCAAATGTGTTTCCAAGTGCAATAACTGTCGGTAACTGCATCACCATCAAGCAATCGAAAAGCCATTTAAGTTAAACTTTGGATTCTTCAAATATTCCAGTAAATGTGAACAAAACGGATTGACACAAACTTTGTATCTCCAGCACTTAAATAGAAATGTGATGTGGTTTTAAAAGTTGAGATTCACTCATTTTTCTAGAATTAAAAATATAATATTCTGAGACGCAAAAGCAAATATACATAATATATATTTTACAAACATTACAAATATAAACTGTATTTTTGATATAATTTAGTTTATCTTTTCAGACAAAACAAAAATAATTTTGAAACTTTTATTAACATTAACTTTCCCTAGAAGTTTTTCAAATCTTTCCATAACCTTATATTTGTTTGTGGTAATACTGTATATTGGAGCCTGATTACCGAGTTACTAGCGATCGGTGCCATAGGTTTCGTCTTCATGTCCCTGCTGTGCCATGGATGTTTTGCAGTAGTTCGGAATCCCCTTTAAACCGTAGGTCTCAGTCTAATATGATTGCATTGGGGGTAGGGTCTCATAGTCGTACTCCGTAAAAGAAAACATCTCCCGTCTCGAAATCTGCCAATAGACAGCGGCCTTGGCCCACCATAGGGCTGCTGTGCCAATGAAGAATAAGAAGAATACAATATATTATTCTAGACAATGATAACGCACTATACAATATTTATACAATGTTAAAGCACCATATAATATATTTTACAATGAATCATCTACTTTGGATGCAATGGTAGTCTGGGTGAGTGTTTAGAATTTTCATCTGCATCCAGTTCTTGATGGTTTACTTATCGGGATATATTCCAGTAAATATTTCAATGCACTACCCACTGGTCATGATCACCTTTTATCTAATGAGTATTGGCAGTAATCATTTAAACAATCTTTATAGCAATAAATGTCAAACAACAGTGGAATAAAGATGATTGTTTACCATTTTTTGCTACAATTAATGCTAACATTTGTGAATAACATCTCTTTGTAGCTTATTATAGATGTTACAATATATCTGCCATTGTTCCAAGGTCTGTAAGATGTTTCAAAACTCTTGCAGTCCTTACTTCACAATCAACAGTGACTTCTCTGACAGTTATTGTAGCTGTTATCTTCAGTTTTTGCCTTCATAACGTCACTACAAAGGACACGTTCAGGTTTCCCACAAAGTTCATTTTCCAAGCTCCTGTCTCTTGATTTAAACTTCTGAAACCATCTTCTCAAAACACTAACTGCATGGACTGGTGGACTAACTGCAAAAACTAGTGGAAACACTAACTGTATCATTTCCAAATGCATCATAAATGCTTTGTGCTGCTTGTTTAGCAGAATGGTCAAGTGTATGCTCGTACAGATAATTGATTCGCATTTTGTAGGAATCCATGTTTCTATTTTAAGATTTTCTAAACATTTCGACACTTATATTCAAACAAAAGAAATTATTTGCAGGACATAGAATAAACAATAAAAAGATGTATAACACTTTCATTTAATTTAATACTAGTAGATATATATTTTACAAAAATTCTCATCTAATACTAAAATACTCCTTTCATGGAGAACAACCTAATATTAAAAAAATGTCATCGGTAGATCTGACATTGAAACTGATTTTCAAGGAAGCCACGGATGTTACACAGTACCCATTTGTTTTATGCGTAAAAAATATGTGTACATAATTTATATGATATTCGTTTTATAGCAATAAGCCTACAATGATCCAGTTGAAGTGCACGCTCAATTAAGGTCGTTAATTCTTTACTATTAGTCATTTGTTGACAAATGAATAGACTAGAAGATCATGACATAGAGAAAACTTATGAGTTTTAATGTGTGTTCAATTCTATGGAAAAATCAATGCAATTATTCCTAAATATCCTTACGAAAGGCAATACTTCCCTCATTCCATTTTATAATATTGCCTTTTGCCATTTACACGGAAATTGTTATTTATAAAGATATTTAAGTAAATATATAGGCCTTTATTTGAGAGTTTATTGAAATTTTTTGTCAACATACAAGGCGTTAATGATTTTGTGAAAATAATTCGCGAAACGTGTTGACCATTTTTTAAAAGTACAACCATTTCAATGTTCAAATGTTGAACATTGGTGTTACTACAACTTAAAACGAACATCCACTCCTTCCCCCTTCTGTTAATATATAATTAAACAGATTTTTCGGCCTACAAGTAAATTGGTGTCATCCCTGAACTTTTGTCTCGTTTATAAGATTTTGAACTAAGCTTTGATTTTGAATTGAACTTTATTTCGGAAACCCAGTAAACGAATTCTTAGGCTTCTTCCAGCTACAGACAAATATATATATGTGTGTGTGTTTTTGTCAAAAACTCATATCTAAATGAACATATTGCCAATCTGATGGCCCTATGACAATATGCAGTGTCCGCTGTAATGTCTGCATTTAGAAACAAGGAGATTCGATAATTGTGACGATTTGTGTAAAGTAACTTACTTCCACAGTTAGGTTGTGTGGTGGAATGTTTTCGATATTTTACGATATGCAAACGTGGAACAATTGTCCCTAAAAGTCCTCGCAGAAGACAATTTCCGTTCTTTATCATCCTTCTTCGTGGCATACATAAGTGAAATATGTGGCTAACGAAAAAACGATGTTAAACGAAAAAAAAAAAAAAAAAATTGACATGTTAGACAATTTGTTAATCACTTTATTCATAAAATAAATGTCTATCACTGTAATAAAACATAATATGCCTACTTATTATATTTAATTGATTACCTAAATATATATAAAGCAACCTGTTGTACTACATCATTCTTTAATACAGAAAAGTGGAATTCATTTATCTTCCCGCCAAAAATTGGAATCCCCCTTCCTTTTAAAACTGATTCTGTAATCCGCTTATAAAATTCCTTTTAAGCCAGTCTATAAATTGGAAGTGAATTACCCGATTCCATTGAAAGGAACTCGGAAATCCTGCAACCAGTTTTCCCTCTGTCCGTTGCTTAAATTCCAAATCAGTCCTCTTTTAACTCGAGAGAGAGAGAGCGCTTAAAATGAAAGTTTTGTTACCGCTGTACATCCGAGCGTGCACAGAATGCTGAGAGAATGAGAGAATGCATAAATTCATACCCGATCTGGTAGAGGGCGCGTACAACGAAATTTCTAATTGAAAGCGGGTTAGAATGATTCAATAAATCGAGGCTTTCATGAAAGTTTAGTTACTTCAATTGACTAAATCGAGGAAAGTGGTAGAGGATCTATTGATGGCTGATCTGAGTTAGTCTCTATTTTCTGGGTGGCAAGTGTAATCTATTATGCGACTTACAAAAGTAATTGATATAATAAAAAAATATATAGTTAAATTAGCTATTAAACTTTATTCGTGCACTTTTTTATTCGAAAAAAGCATTTATTGTATATTTCCACGTATAAGTCGAGAATTTTTGTATCCACTAATCTCGAAAAAGACGTAAGTGCATTTCCGTTAATCGGATGCCTGTTGCTAAATATACGTTTTATATGTTTATAAATATACGCTAAATATTTTTTATTTCTTTAATTTATGAAAAAAATTAATTTTAAATGAAATCAGTTATTTGTTTTATGGAAATAAGGTGCTTTATTTTCGAAACTGTTTATATTGCCTGTTTGTTGCTTCATCACCAAAATGAAAATTTTTATTTAGAAAACTGATCACCTGTAGTTCGAAATTTGACGTTTAAGAATTTCTTTTCCATCTCATTTTAAAGAAAAAAAATATATAATTCCAAATAAAGTATAAGATTCTTAATACAAGGTATACAAATTTTTTTCGTAATTTTATGTATTCTTTTGCATAATTTGATGAACTCATGTTATGATCTTTTAATAATGGATGTAGAATAACTTGTGATATTATTCAATTATTTATATTGAGCTCATATACAGTTTAAAGTGGATTCCGAACGCCTAGAAACATCCATGTCAACGTCGGGAATCGAATCCGAAACCTTGTGGCACCGAGGGCCATATCGCTAGTCATCGGCTATCAGGCCTTTGTCTAAATTTATTTGCAAAAGATACATATATGTTATAAAAACATCAGCACCAAATGAATAGGTAGCAAAATATTATAGAGCATCTTATGACAAGTAAAAGAAAATTATATATTTTAAGAACAAATATTCTAATTTTGTAATACATTAAATCTTATTCTTTCTTAATAATTTCCATAGAATAGCTTCTATAAGATCGTTCTTTTATGGTGGATCCAAGGGAGCCTTTTATAAATCTCAATGCTGAAAACAGCCTCTCAATTCGTTTCTTTGCCAACAAAGCGCATTATAAATCTGTTGGGTGGAATATTCTCTCATTGGGATCGAAGAGATGGGGGAAGGTGCCATAGCCAACAAATTACCAATTTTGAAATTTTTTTTCATTTCAAAATCCACATTCACCATTTTTTTTCAACATACATTTATGTCCAAAAGATAACACTTGCGAGTAATATTTCTTAAAGCATTTTTTTTTGCTAAATAAACATCAACGGTTTTCAATGATATAATAGAAGTTATCACTCTAGTCAATAAGTCTCGTTATATAACGCTTTTATTCAGAAACTACATGTAAAAGATATTCATATCATTATGAAAAAAGTAAGATTATTCGTATGTATGTAACTCAATATATCAGCAGATATTATGCATGATTTAGATGCTCGATTTAAAATAAATATACACATCTCACCCTTCCTAAATAAGTGCATACATTAATAAAACAGAACAAAATGTCGAGAACTTAATAGAGCGGATCAGATTACAGACACTAAATATACTAACCACCACTACACTAAGCACCTTCAAACCGCCAGCCGTTGAAGGATATATCACAGGTGTTTTACATTTTCGCTGTTTTATCTGCCATTAATCAAGAAATGATTTATTCCGGAGTTATTTTATCCGGCCGCAGCACTGCCCGGATAAAAGCAGGGGAGAAAAACGGGAAAAATGATATCCCGGAATAATATGATGAATACCACATTATGTGCTTTGAATGGAAACAACCCAATTCAAGAGCCAGTTTTTCACCCGACACAAAAATGAAAGCCACGGTAAATTTATTTTGCCTCATATTTTATGACATTAGTGGGTTCCCTTTCCAGTTACAGTGAAAAAGGAACAAAATGTATTTATTTTTTATTTTATTTCATTTTTATTTTTTTTATTTTCTATTCATTTCACACAGAAGGTCTTTGGCCATGTTTCTTGTTGGAATGGAAGTAAATAGATCAGGAATTCGATTTTTTTGTGTCGGGAGAGAAAAAAAAGCTTCCTGCTTTTCAACGGGTGCTGACTATTTTCGGCTTGCTTATAATCACGACAAAATGTGTCGCCACTTTTATTTGTATCGTTTTGTTGTATCGAACTAAAGTTTTCGAAATCCTTATACGAAATTCAATGAATGTTATCTTCTTTTTATTTGTTTTATGTGTTCTTTTTTTAAAAGGTTGAGGTTGCGGTTAAACTCTTTCATTCAACTCTTTTTCTCTACTCTTTCATGTCTTTGTTTTATACACTTTTTTTTCTATATTGATGTCAGCAAAGTAGTCGTTCTGAATAATAAATTTTGAGATAAATTGAAAAAAAGGTATATATAATTTCATAATTTATAAGAAATAAAAAATTATAAAATTATTATAATTTATTATTAAAATTAGTATAATATTTATTATTTTTAAAATTATTAATTATTAAGAATTAATGAGATGATGGCCGAGTTGCTAGCGTTCTGGTGGTCGGTACCACAGGTTTCGGGTTCAAATACCGGTGGTGCCATGGATCTTTGTAGTGGTTCGAAATCCACTACAAACCTTAGGTCCCGGTCTAATAAGGTCGTAGAGCGCTGTTGGGGTAGTGTTACTTACGTCAGTAGCATATCTTCAAAGCTACACGTGCCCTCTAGGTACTGCTAAAGGAGTAACAGTGCCTTTGCCTATGGCATAAAGAATAACTTCTGTATTGCCAGCTGCATTAGAAACAACAACAGTTATGTAAAGCTTTTATTTTGAACCCCCATATAAAGCATTTATTTCATTATAAAAAAGTTACATTATGTATATATTATCACATATTTCAATTATGCATCATATATGTCATCAAATATTATGCATTAATTTAGACGCACAACCTAAAATAAATATACACATATCAACCTACCCTAAATAAGTGCATACCTCAATAAAACAGAACAAAATGTCGAGGACGTAATAGAGCGGAACAGATTACAGACACCAAATAACTAAATGCAGCGAGAGGTACCTTCAAACCGTCAGGCGTTGAAGAATATATCGCAGGTGTTTTACATTTTCGCGGTTTTATCTGCCATTAATCAAGAAATGATTTATTCCGGAGTAATTTTATCCGACCACAGCACTCCCCTGATAAAAGCAGGGCGGGGGGAAATCCGGGGAAAATGATATCCTGGAATAATATGATGAATACCACATTATGTGCTTTGAATGGAAACAACCCTATTCAAGAGCCAGTTTTTCACCCGACACAAAAATGAAAGCCACGGTAAATTTATTTTGCCTCATATTTTATGACATTAGTGGGTTCCCTTTCCAGTTACAGTGAAAAAGGAACAAAATGTATTTATTTTTTATTTTATTTCATTTTTATTTTTTTTATTTTCTATTCATTTCACACAGAAGGTCTTTGGCCATGTTTCTTGTTGGAATGGAAGTAAATAGATCAGGAATTCGATTTTTTTGTGTCGGGAGAGAAAAAAAAGCTTTCTGCTTTTCAACGGGTGCTGACTATTTTCGGCTTGCTTATAATCACGACAAAATGTGTCGCCACTTTTATTTGTATCGTTTTGCTGTACCGAACTGAAGTTTTCTAAAGTTTTCTAAATCCTTGAACGAAATTCAATCAATGTCCACTTTTTTTTTTTAAATTTATTTATCTATTTTGTGTGTTCTTTTTTTTTTTAAATGTTGAGGTTGTGGTGAAACTCTTTCATGTGTTTGCTCTAGAAGCTTTTTTTTTTTTTATTTGAAGATCTAAACAAAATGAATCATTTTGTATTATAAATTTTAATTTTATAGTATGATATAATTTTGTATACATAATTTGATAATTTACAAAAAAAAATTCAAATTTATAAAATTATTGTTAATTATTATTCAAATTATTATAATTAATTTATTATTTTTAAAATTATTAATTATTAAAAATTATTTTGATGATGTCCGAGTGGCTCTGCCACTCGGTACCACATGTTTCGGGTTCAAATCACTTCGGTGCCATGGATGTTTGTATTGGGTCGAAATCCACTATTATTATTAAAATTATTATAATATATTTATTATTTTTTAAATTATTAATTATTAAAAATTAACGAAATGATGCCCGACTTGCTAGTGTTCTGGTGCTCGGTACCACAGGTTTCGGGTTTGAATCTCGGCGGTGCCATGGATGTTTGGAGTGTTTCGAAATCCACTATAAGCCGTAGGTCCCGGTCTAATAAAGTGGCTTTAGTGTTACTCACGTCCGTAGCATATCTTCAAAACTACACGTCACCTCTGAGTAGTGCTAAATGAGTAACAATGGTGCAGCCTTTACCTATGGCATAAAGATTAACTGTTTCTACATTGCCAGCTGCATTAGAATAACTACAACAAGTTATATAAAGATTTTATTCAGAACCCACATGTAAAATATATTATTTCATCGTAAAAAAAGTAGCATTGTGCATATATTATCACATATCGCCATTATGCATAATATATGTCAGCAAATATGCATTCATTTAACGTACAACTTAAAATAAATATACACATCTCACCCTCCCTAAATAAGTGCATGCCTTAATAAAACAGAACAAAATGTCGAGAACTTAATAGAGCGGAACAGATTACAGACACCAAATTACTAAATGCAGCGAGATCCACCTTCAAGCCGTCATCCGTTGAAGGATATATCACAGGTGTTTTACATTTTCGCTGTTTTATCTGCCATTAATCAAGAAATGATTTATTCCGGAGTTATTTTATCCGGCCGCAGCACTGCCCGGATAAAAGCAGGGGAGAAAAACGGGAAAAATGATATCCCGGAATAATATGATGAATACCACATTATGTGCTTTGAATGAAAACAACCCAATTCAAGAGCCAGTTTTTCACCCAACCCCAAAAATGAAAGCCGCGGTCAATTTATTTTGCCTCATATTTTACCACATTAGTGGGTTCCTTTTCCAGTTACAGAGAAAAAGGAACAAATTGTATTATTTTTTATTTTATTTCATTTCATCTTTTCTTTTCTTTTCCATCCATTTCACACAGAAGGTCTTCGGCCATGTTTCTTGTTGGAATGGAAGTAAATAGATCAGAAATTCGATTTTTTGTGTCGGGAGAAAGAAAAAAGCTTTCTGCTTTTCAATGGGTGTTGACGATTTTCGGTTTGCTTATAATCACGACAAAATGTATCCTCACTTTTATTTGTATCGTTTTGTTGTATCGAACTAAAGTTTTCGAAATCCTTGAACGAAATTCAATCAATGTCCACTTTTCTTTTCTTTTGTTTTGTGTGTTCTTTTTTAAAAGGTTGAGGTTGTGGTTAAACTCTTTGATGTATTTACTGTATAGCAGTTTTTTTTCTATACTGATTTAAGCAAAATGAATCATTCTGTATAATATATTTTGAGATAAATTGAAAAAAAAATATATAAAAATATATAATTTTATAATTTATAAAAAAAAAATTAGAAATTATAAAATTATTATTAATTATTATTAAAATTATTATAATATATTTATTATGTTTAAAATTATTATAATATATTTATTATGTTTAAAATTATTAATTATTAAGAATTAATGAGATGATAGCCGAGTTGCTAGCGCTCTGGCACTTGTTACCACAGGTTTCGGATTCAAAACCCGGCGGTGCCGTAGATGTTTATAGTGGTTCGAAATCCACTATAAACCATTATATAACTATTCCACTATAAACCGTAGGTCGTGGTCTAATAAGGTGATGGTAGTGTTACTCTCATCTGTAGCATATCTTCAAAGCTACACGTGCCCTCTTTGTAGTGCTAAATGAGTAACAGTGGTGCAGCCTTTGGCTATGGCATAAAGACTAACTTCAGTATTGCCAGCTCCATTAGAAACAACAACAGTTATGTAAAGCTTTTATTCTGAACCCACATGTAAGATATATTATTTCATTGTAAAACATATAGCAACATGGAAACAACCCAATTCAAGAGCCAGTTTTTCACCCGACCCAAAAATGAAAGCCACGGTAAATTTATTTTGCCTCATATTTTACGACATTAGTGGGTTCCCTTTCCAGTTACAGTGAAAAAAAGGAAGAAATTGTATTTATTTTATTTTATTTTATTTCATTTTTTTCTTCTCTTTTCCATTCATTTCACATAGAAGGTCTTCGGCCATGTTTCTTGTTGGAATGGAATATTATCACATATATGTATATATTATCACATATATGTATATATTATCACTTATACGTATATAATATCACATATCGTATATATTACACATATATTATTACATATATGTATATATTATCACATTTCGCCATTATGCATAATATATGTCAGAAAATATTATACATTAGTTTAGACGCACAACCTAAAATAAATATACACATCTCATCCTTCCTAAATAAGTGCATACCTCAATAAAACAGAACAAAATGCCGAGGACGTAATAGAGCGGAACAGATTACAGACGCCAAATTACTAAATGCAGCGAGATCCACCTTCAAACAGTCAGGCGTTGAAGAATATATCGCAGGTGTTTTACATTTTCGCGGTTTCATCTGTCATTAATCAAGAAATGATTTATTCCGGAGTTATTTTATCCGGCCGCACCACTGCCCTAATAAAATCCCGGGAAAAATGATATCCCGGAATAATATGATGAATACCACATTATGTGCTTTGAATGGAAACAACCCAATTCAAGAGCCAGTTTTTCACCCGACACAAAAATGAAAGCCACGGTAAATTTATTTTGCCTCATATTTTACCACATTAGTGGGTTCCCTTTCCAGTTACAGAGAAAAAGGAACAAATTGTGATTTTTTATATTTTTATTTCATTTCATTTTTTCTTTTCTTTTCCATTCATTTCACACAGAAGGTCTTTGGCCATGTTTCTTGTTGGAATGGAAGTAAATAGATCAGGAATTCGATTTTTCTCTGTCGGGAAAAAAAAAGCTTTCTGCTTCTCAGCAGTTACTGACGATTTTCGGTTTGCTTATAATCACGAGAAAATGTGTCTCCACTTTTATTTCTATCGTTTTGTTGTATCGAACTAAAATTTTCTAAATCCTTGAACGAAATTCAATCAATGTACTTTTCTTTTTTATTTATTTATTTATGTTGTGTGTTCTTTTTTTCTTTTTTTAAAGGTTCAGGTTGTGGTTAAACTCTTTCACGTATTTGCTTTTGAATCTTTCTTTCTTTCTACGGAGTTAAATAAAATGAATAATTCTGTATAATAAATTTTAAGATAAATTGAAAAAAAAATTATTAGTTTTTTTCATGAAACTTTTGATTTTAAATGACTTTAATAATAATTCAAAGTTTTAAAATTTGTTATTTAATATTTTATAGCAATAAATAAAAAGTACAGATTTTAATTACATCAGAATATAATAATATTTAAAATTTATGCTTCTTTGAATATTGCAAACTATTATTCGAAAAATTGGCAACAGGTCACTCCCCAAACGATAATTTGGTTGATCATCGTGTATAAATTATGTTTATTATAAATCCAATGTTTATTTCTTTTTAAATTTTATAACCTTTTTGTAAAATTGCGATTCATGAATAATATAATGAATAAAATATTTACATAATATATATGATACATGAATACATAATATAAATGATGCATGCATAATATATTTCATTTTCCAATTAAAACATATTTCAACCAGATGTCTTTGAACCTTTGCGTCATTTTTCTCACACAGCAGACATTATTATTGTTATTATTTTCGCAAATGATGAATCTTTTGTGATATCATCCTATTTTTTGGAATATTTTCACTATTAGTAAGATTAGTATTTAAAGGTATAATTGTATAAAATTATTAAATTAACAAAAATAAATTTAGTAATTAATAAAATAATAATTTTTTAGTTTTTAAAATTTTAATACGTTTAGAATTTTTAAAATTGCACATGATTTGTTAGCAACTTCTATTAATTTTATTGACCAAATCGCAAAATAGGGGCCGTTGGGATTTGGCAACTTGTTTTGTGCGGCCAGGTGTGTGATAATCGCCAAATGTGATAACCTGCGTTCCTTGTACTGTTTTCAATTCAACTCACTTACAATCACAACCCGTTACTTGTCGCCAAATCCAAATTCTGCGATTTTTTTATTTTGTGAAAGTAATTTATTTTATGTAAGGAATATGAATTTTTAACAAATCCTTTATTAACTTTATCATTTTTCATTGTTAAAGAAAAGCAGTAATAAAATCACATTTATTAAATTTTATTACAGTCAGTTCAAAACAAATTTTTATACACTTTATTCTGGTTTGATAATAATTTTTAACAAAATAAAAAATGTATTGTTACATAGTATTACTTTTATTATTTATATTATTAAATTATTGCAATTATCATAAAAAATATTTTAATCTGTAAATATTTCGAAGTTAAAACATTCTGTCCTATCATATACAAATTCAAGACAATTTTTATATACAGAAACGCATATTGTTCCGATCAGATTATTATTATTAGATTTTCTAATTTTTTTACTTAGATTTCCTATTTAATATTACAATTAATACGTAAAAAACATTAAACTCGAAATTTAAATAAAAATTAAATAATTACTATAAATTAAATTAATAATTTACAAAATTAAATTAGTATATTTAATTTCCTAAATGCACTTATTATTTTTTATTAATCTTTTGAATAAATGTCCCTGAGCTTATGAACTTTAATATACTATAGCATTATATAATAATTTTTTTTATAATATTTATCTAGATGAATTTATGAGATGAATAAATATTTCAGTGAATAAAAACAATTTTATTCAAAACTAACTCTTTCATACGTTGGCTATATCATATATTTTTCAACGGTTTATTTAAATTCAGAGCTTATTTCTGCTTGCTAATGTAAACACTACGAAAATGAGTGAAAAAGGGTTTTCCTAAAAAATACTTTTATTTAAATAATTCTGAATCTCACTGAATCCCATCATATCATTGTATGAAATATTTCATAAAAAAAAATTATTTCACTTAGAAACAATATTACATTTTATTATTTTTATTACGTGCTGCTAATAATGGCTTACAAACGCATTTTACAGTAAAACAGTTTACATAAAATTGTCTACATTATTATTTGTCAAACATGTAAACATTTTAGACAATGTAGTATACTTATCTGTGAGAAAACGTTATTTCAGAATTAATTTTTTTTAATATTTTGTTAGGAAGCTTTAATTTAAAATTTTCTTTGCAATATTTAAAAGCTCTTTGTACATTTATTAAAGCTTCATGAATATATAAGTAAGTTATGTAGTAAAAAAAAACTTAATAATTGTCTTTATACAAAATGGCTTTAGAAAATTTAGTTTTATATTTCAATATGTGTGACATTTACATTTTAATTCTAGATACACAAAAAAAAAAAAACATTTTGGATTGCTTCAGGAATATATGTTTATATATAGTTTATATATGTTTTAAGAATATATGTTGATGTTTCCATGGAAATCATCAACTTAAATCACATAGATTTTTCAAGTTAAAATATTTCTTTTATGCTAAAAATCACACGACGACGACGATTTACCAGATTGACGGAGAACCTTGGTTGCTTAGCAACCTCTATATCCTGCTTTGTGAATGAGAGAAGTTTCTTAAGCTTCAAGCCCATTGATTAGATAGAAAAAGATTAAGATATATCTATCTATATATATATAGAGAGAGAGAGAGAAAGAGAGAGAGGTAAATAGATATTATTAATTTATTAAAAAACTTAACTTATTAGTTATTTTTTTTAATTAATAAAAAATGTATGCATATATAATTTTTTTATATTATTATTATATTTTTTAAGAAAGTAATAAAAAAATAAACAATAGAAACAAAAACGATTGGAGGCGAAATTGTGACTCAGCGGGGAAACTGCATGGTAATTCAGAAAGGAGGATATCGGAATATTAATGAATAATATTCAGAACAGCGCGAAGTCTTCGGCGAATCTTGCGATTTGCGATCAGAAATGTCGTAATCATAGTTGCTTAGATCATTCAAAACAGAATTATTAATATTTGGAATGGAGTTATAAAATTTTTGGGCAACTTTGTAAATAAACTGCATAAAACTTCGCAGGGAAAGAGCATGTTTTTAAATAATGTTTAAGAGCATATTAAAAATCACAAGACGTAACAAATCAATTTATAGATTTATCGCGTTATTATGACAGTCATAGATATTGCCAATTTGTTATTCTCTATATCTCGCTGGCCCAATAGAAGCGTTATTTCGCAATATATTTACAAAAAATAATAAATGTTTGTTTATGCAAAAAAAGCTTTAAAATCCATAATATTTACTATCATAAATGTTTTAAAGGTTAATATTTTTTTTTAAATGAAATTCCTCATTTTTTGTCAAGAAATGTATAAATATTTTTAAAAAAATGGATGTTTTTTTAAGGCTTTTTGAAGAAAAATATCTGACCTAAATCCCAAAATCAATTTTTTTTAACATTTTTCTTTAAGATTATTTTTGTACCAGCTAAAAACCTACGACACGATTGCTCGCATTTTGAGTCAATAAATCAATAATGGCAATTTTACTAGTGGGTAAAATAAAAAACGAAAAAAATGAAAATAATATTTTTTTTTTAAGATGCAGAGATTTTCTTTCTTTTTTTGTAAAAATGTTTCATATTCTAAAAAAAAAAAAAACGAAGAAAAGAATGTCCAAGTATATTCCTTGAAGCTATTTCTTTTAACTACAGTTTTTTGAACGTTTTTTTTTAATGCAAAAACATTTTTAAATTGTTAACGAAAAATCCCGACCAGTTAGTCTCAAAGTCTGACAGGCGCTTTATGAACAACAACTTTAAATGGCCCCGTCTTTAAAGACTTGTCTAAAATAATTATTTTTTTCATTATTAAACCTAGACAAAGTGGTAAATATTTTTAGTTTAAAAAAAAGCTGACCTAAAACAGACTTTTGCTATCATTAACTTACACAGGGTGATTCAACAGGACATACTTTAAGGGTTGGTACTACTATGATCAAAATATAAAACCAATTTTTAATTTAAAATTCCTAGCGCTTATGGAATTTCAATTGCTTTTTTTTTTTAGGTTGCCGGCACTTTCCTTGACATCTGTGTGAAATTTGATGTTAAAATATTCATTAGTGTTTGAGTTACAATTGGCTTTGTGAGAGGCTAAAACTGATTCCGGCGATTGTTGAGATGTCTGAATTCATTGAGCAAAGAACTTGCATTCAATTTTGTCTGTGGAAACGTATAGAATGTTGCAAAAAGCATTCGGTGAGCCTTCCTATATCGGAAAGAAATATTTAGAAGTGGTATAAACAGTTCAAAGAAGGAAAAGAACGCGTTAAAGACGAATATCCCTCTGGTCGACCATCAACCTCAAGCGAAGAACCTCACGTTCAAAAAATTAAAGATCTGGTGCTTACAAACCATTGATGTACAATTAGAGACCTTGCTGATGATGTTGTAATTTCAAAACGATCGGTCAATTCCGTTTTGGGCCTCAAACGCGTCAAATCTCGATTGGTACCGAAAACACCAAATGCGCTAGCTCACACTGCATTGATTCTCCGTGCCTTTTTCGCCAAAAATAAGACCCATATCGTTCCACAACCACAGTATTCACCTCATGTGGCTGGTGGCTGTTCCCTAAACTCAAAAACCCACTCCAGGAACATCGTTTTGAGTCGATTGAAGATATTCAACGTGAATCGCCGCATGAGTTGAAGGCCATCCGTGCCAATGACTTTTTAGCATGTATTGAGGATTGGAAAAAAAGTTGGCATAAATGCATTGTGTCCGAAAGGGATTACTTTGAAGGCAATGAAATAAATTTGGAAGAATAAATAAAGTGTTTTTGAAAAAAAAAATAATAATTGATCTTACTTTTTGGGCACAGTAGTACAGCTTATTAAAACATACATTTTTAAAAAGGAATTTAAAGCGTTGCGGCACGAATACACTTTCAAATGAATTTCTCGCAACAGTCAGGCATAATGTTCCAACTGATACACGTCATGTGACGAGTTTTAATTCCTCTAATTGACAATTCGGATGCATACTCTATTTTCCTCTTACTCTAATTTATACTTGCAACTGTATTTTTCTTTAAGAAACTCAAGTTGACTTAATTGAGGATCTCGTTGGCAATGGCGTGACTTTACCATCTGAATGCCCGTGGCAAAATTTAGAATGTGGGCCCCTCAATGCAAAGTATGATCGATATATTTTCTTTTTAATAAAGTAATTCCGAAAATACGTATTATTTTTGGTTGATACTATGAGCTTTTATTATAAAGGTGGCATTGAATTAAAATTACCAGTTTAATCACTATTTCCACAATCAACTAATTAACTTTACGACTGATCGCGGATCCGATGAAACAAAAAGTAAGATAATAGTAGTGCATGGAGAATCAGCGAAACAAGCGACTTCTCCGTTTTCTGGAAGTTCCGGACTTGCCAGAGGGGATTCCTACTTTTAATTTTGTGAGTACCTATTCAAGAATTATGAGAATTCCTTAACATGTGAATTTTAAAATGTCCCAGTGGCACACGAGTGACAGCGGAAATACCCACTTTTTATTTTTTGTAAGTACCTATTCATGAACCAGAAATCAGGAAAGTCACTAGCATCAGGATTATCCGTGTATAACTATTTCTATTACTATTAGTCACATGGTATATTTTTCATAGAAATGAATACATTCAAAATCTTGATATACATTTTTTAATACAGGGTTATTATAATCTAAGTCCCACTTTCAAAATGCTGTAAAAAAAGAACCACCCGTCACAATGAGTTCAAATTTGAACTGAAGATACTCGAAGAAGGTGGAAATGGTACAGCATCAAAAAAACGTTAAAGTGTATTAATAGATGGCACTGTAAGCGGCATAAAGAAAGTGAATTTGGCGGCTAGGGATATTTTGAATCGAAATTACAACGTATTTGGCAAGAGTTGCACATTAAACTAATTGTAGTGTTCACTGTGCTTGACTGTTTCGGTTTTTTGATGGAATAAATGACTTCCAAGTTATTCAACAGTTGTGACACTGTTAGTGGAAAGCCCTTCCACCACGGCAAGGTCATATCAGATTGAATGGGAAAAATCAGTGAAACTTTGTTTGAAACTTTTTTTGATACCTTTTTCCTCTTCTTCAAGTAAATAAAGGGGATAGACACGGGTTTTTTTCTTTCTAATGCAGCTGGCAAATACAGACAGCTTGGTCTTAGATGCCTTAAGGCAAGTGCTGCACAGACGTACTCACTTTGTAGTACCGAGGGGGCGCGTGTAACTTGAAGATAAGCCACGGACGCGGAGTAACAATGCCCCCGCATCGCTCTACGATCCTATTAGACCGGGACCTACTTTTTAAAGTGGATTCCGAACCACTACAAACATCCATGGCACAGCCGAGACTCAAACCCGAAATCTGTGGTACCGAGCGCCATAGCGCTGGCCACTCGACCATTCAGGCCCGGGATAGACACAGTTAAAATTTGAACTCATTGTGACGAGTGGTTCTTTTTTACAGCATTTTGAAAGTAGGAATTTAATTATAATCACCCTGGATATAACTTTAGTAACTTACACTTATTAAATAGAGTATTAAAAAATTTTACTTTATTTAGTAATAATAAATGTCTTGCCTTTCCTGTAGTCATAGCCTCTCTGCACGGCCCAGTGTACGTGCCCAATTTGCCCATTTTGCCACAATGTTATTACGCCACTGCTCATTGCTCGACTATTCATTACAGCTACAAAAGTGTGCGAAATGCCTGTCGTATTTCGAACTGCTCACTAATCACTCCTTCGATGCTACAAAACATGGTCTCAATTTTGAGCACTTATGGTAAACGTTGAATCAAACAGTTGTAACACTTAGCAATGATCTGGTAAATATACAATGTTTTTCTTTTCGTCTCATTTTTTTGTGTTCGTTTTTTAACCTGTCCCTTCCGACCCTACAGTTCTAAACAAAAAAAAAATTATTTTAATAAGGTGTACCACTCCTCAAAATGTGTCCCATGACCGTTGAATCATCCAGTATACGTTGTAGTTTTCAAATGCCGTTTTCTACAAGAACAATAGATGTTTCGAATATTCAACTTATTCTTTGGTTTACCTCAACGAGAGGTTCTGGCTGTTGCTATATTTAAATTTGACCATCATAATGTGGAATTTGTACTCGTAAAGGATGGCATTTTGAGGTTCACGTTTTTATCTCTTCCACTTTGAGCCCAATCTCTTCGGTTTAGCTTCATTTGTGCTAATATATTTTAATCTGTTGTAACATATGATTTTATTGGAAATCAATCCATTACAAACAAAACAAAGCAAACATACAGCAACAGCAACTCCACACCACATCCCTATGTCTAGAGTTGAGTTGCCCCTTTACAGTTTGGGAATGATGTGGGTGAGAAGAAGTCTGGTTGGGCTCCGTGAAGCTCTACTATACCATGAGACCGGGATATACGGCTTAAAGTAGATTCCGAACCATTACAAGCATCCATAGCACCGCTGGGATTCGAACCCAAAACCTGTGATACCGAGAGCCAGAACAAACATACAACAAGACAGCAATCGACAATAAGCCAGTCTCACACACCACAAAAAAATCAAAGATGGTAGGCACTTTGTTTCAGTCCTACCAATACAACTGCAAGACTTCTCCTTGTCGCTGAACCTCCCTGTTCAGTCCTGGACATTTCAAAAGATTTTCTGTATTCATGGTTCCAGTTCGACATACGTATTGGGTAAGGGGAGGACACCTATCTTGTTTAGGAGTTCCGCAAGACAATCGTGTCCGGTTCTTAATCGAAAGTAGGCACCCGCCTCTTTACGTGCTCTAGTGTTCCAGCTGTCTTGAATAGTGTGCCACTTTTTGCCTTCAGATTTAGTTATGAGATTATCTTTCAGTTTCTTGAAAATTTCTCTATGAATATATTTCTTGAAAGATTTCGAATTAATTGATTTATGAAAAGTAAAGTGATTTTTTACCTGTCGCTTGATTTTTGGTCATTCGCCTTTAAAAAGACGGATTTGTAATAGATTCAACGTTGTCCGGTATGTAATATATAAGTAGGATGTACGATTTTAATGGCAATCAGAAATGGAAAGAAATGTTTAGTAGAATTTCGTTATCGGAAGTTATAATCATGAACTTTGAGCCATGTTGCTAAAGCGTAAATGAATAAATGTAAGCACTGCCGTTAAACCAATACAAAAATTTCTTCTTAGTATAATGGTTTTGTTTATTATTTACAAATATGCAGACTATTCGGCTGTGTTTCTTAAAATACGAAGACTTTTATTCAAATATAAGAGATTGAAAGTCAAATAAGTCTTGTGAAAACAGATTTGTGTTTAAATTAAAAGTGCTTACGTCATTGTAGAATGAGACATTTTTAAAATGGCAGCAAAATATATTTTGAGTTTATTTAAAATTTATTCTTCCGGATCCTGTGTACATCTCTCTTTTTGAATTCTTAGAATACAAAGCAAATGACGTAAAGGCCATTGTCATGCAGAATTTATTCGTTGCATTTAAAAATAGACTTGTTTAGACTTTAGACTTTCCTTTTGTGTTTATTTATTTACTGTATTTTTTCCTTATAGAAAAAAAGGTAATTCTTTTAAATTCTATTATTTTTAAATGCAATATTTATTTTTTAGCTCTTATTCATGAGTAGTTTAGCTGAACTATTGGTGTTTTTAAATTTATTTTGGGCTTGTTTATATTTTGAAACATAATTTATTGTTAAGAAAAATTATAGAAAATAGTAGAGAGCAATTAAAAAAAAAAGTATACTAACAGTCGATGGAAAAATTTAACAGTTGCGGAATGGACGAATCGATTACTTATTAGGGGTGCTAGTCACACATATGTGGCGCAAACAATTTTGAAGGAAAAATGTTCAATACTTAATGTGGACATCTTTACCTCTAATTTTTATTCTGATATTATGTAATTTAACATTGACAGGGCCTGATTACCGAGTGGCTAGCGCTCTGACGCTCGGTACCACAGGTTTCGGGTTTGAGTCCCGGCTGTGCCATGGATGTTTGTAGTGGTCCGGAAACCACTTTACACCATTGGTCCGTGTCTAATAGGATCGTAGAGCGTTGCGGGGGCATTGTTACTCCGCGTCCGTGGCTTATCTTCAAGTTACACGGGCCCTCTGGGTAGTGCTAAGTGAGTTAACGTCGGTACAGTCTTTATGACATAACACATCACAGTCTAAGTATTTGCCAGCTGCATTAGAAAAAAATGATTAAAAATTAAAATTAATTTTATTTCAATTAAAGCCACTGCAAAATTACCTTACACGTTTTGCCTAAATTCATCTGACTTGTCCTCTTGATAAATATTTGGTCGACAAGTAAAAGCTTATTAAATACACAGTCCAGCAAAAAAAAAAATTTCCTAAGATTGTTTTAATATGAAAATTTAACCTGGACAAATTTGAATTACAGTACATGCATAAGAAATTTTTAAGAGTTTTTCACTAACTCTGTTCTATCAATTTTAAAATTCATACAAGGATTTTTTTAGGTGTTCAAAACTATTTACTGCGTGAAATAAGCATTTTCCAAAGACAGAATACATAGTAAAAAATACAGTTGATCGATATTACCTTATATATGTTAATAATTAGCATTAGTCAAACTTAAGCGGCCACTTTTATCAATTATCACAAAAAACTTACATTAATTGCACAGCCTGAAGCTCATTAATTACACAGTCTCGCAAAAAAAAAAAAATACTTTCCTAAGATTGTTTTAATTTCAATGACGTACTTCTATGCTATTTGCAAGGTTTATTCAAAAAATGAATGTCATTTTTTTCTTCTATCACAAATTTTTTCCACAAAGGAAGTGAACAATTTGTCACAATTAACTCAAATCATAACATTTTGACAATCAATATTAGTTTTATTAACCTAGAAGAAATTTGTGTAAATTACCTTTTTTCTTAATTCGAGTCAATAATAAATGAACATTAGGTGTAATTAGTCCGACTGGTGGCTCAGTGGCAACGTGAGCCCCTGGTGAGCATCGGGGCTGAGGTTCAATCCGCTGGAGACAATGTTGTAGAAACTGTTTCAAAAACGAGGAGCCTCTATGGCGTTTGGAATGTTCAGCCTCTTGCCTCGCTAGTCAAACACCCTGATGGCAGTTTCCGGCTTTTCTTCCTTGCGATAGGCAAATGCGGGGTAGTTCCCTCTAAAAGTCTTCTCTGCAGGCACTGTCCTAATTCTTCAGCGACACTTATCCAAGTCAGTCTTCTACCTACTGATGCTCCATCACAACAGAAGCTACTCCTTTCTCTCCATCCACGAGTAGACTACTCATGAGATGTCCGCCCCGTACTCAAGATTAGACACATAACTGTAAACTCATAAATGAAACAGGCAATATCTGTCCTATATTCGCAAGAATATTATTTTAAAATCAAAGTTAATTTTTCTCATAATTTCAGCAGTTAATTTTTGAATAGATGGATGCACACATATTGTATTTTTTTAATGCACTGGATTTCACTATTTTGGCCATTATAAAATAAAAAATATTCAAGGCGGGCCGCGGGTTGCCCACCAACTTTTCCATATAGAAAATAGAGAAAAAGCTTTTATATTCATAGAAAATTCACATTTATAAGCGGCTTAACTGATAGGTAATAATAACGGAGATACTCGTGTATTTTCTAGACATCAAAGTACATTAAAACAAAAGATAGCAATAATGGCAGACAAAACAAAAAAAATTCTTCATAATGACATGAAAGAGAAAACCTTTCTGTTTGGGTCTTTTCAAGTTATAAATTGATTTGTGATCTCCAACCTAAAAACGTTGACTTAAAATCAATCTTAAAAGTTCCTTTCAACTTTTCACTTTGTAAATAGACTCCCTGATGTGTTCGGACCATCTGAAATCCAGGTAATAACAAACTGCGAAATCAATATTTTTATCGATTCCTTTGCGATGTTAAATAAAAGCAGCCAAGACAAGCAGACATCGATAGGCAAAAAGGAAGAAAAAGAAAAAAAAAAAAAGAAAGAAGTTTCCCATCAAAATTCAAAGCGTATATTTTATCCTACATTATATCTAAAATATTTGACGACAGTGAGTCCATTTCTTTCCCCCCCCCAAAGATTGCGCATCAGTGTGCTTTGACAGCTCGTGAAATATGCGATAAGAAGAAAGACCGAACCGTAAGAGTGTATGGAATTCATGAATTCCTTTTTCGAAATGGCATTTCCAACCTCGTATTTTTTTTCTAAACACACCTAAAGGGGAAAGTTTGGTTCTACAAGGTAATATATGAAATATATTTTTAGTGGAAATATCATTGGGGCAAATAGGAAGTCCTCCAATGCAGTTGTCGAATGGCTGAGGAGAGGCAGGGATGTTTTTATTTTCGATTTAATAAAGATGAGAATATTGTTCTGCATAAAGTGCTTTTAAATTTTTGTGGGTTGAGCTCTTTATTTTTCCCTTCCTCCTTCACTTCGCTTCTTTTCCAATAAATGTAGAAACTTATTATTTTTTTTTTTACAAGAAAGTCTTCTCAACCGCATATTTTCTTGATGTATTGCGCGTTGGGATTCTGAACTAGTATTGTACTTCAAAATATCACTGTATTTGAAGCTGTGGTGTCCCTTTAATGGCATATTACAAGGGCTTATTTGTTACTTTCAGCATGAACAAATCGGCATTTCCGACTCAGACAATAAGTTTAAGATGTGCATGACTTTCATGCTTTCATGAATATCATGCAACCACAAATTCCGCTATTTTCATTGTCTTTCACGAAATTAGCGACAGAATGCCTCATGCAGTTGGAATACGGAGTATAAAAGTTGGATGTAAGACTGCGATGAACTCGTTATTTGAGTAGCAATGGCATTTTTGCTTTACGTTGAAGATAAAGAAACAAGCCAGTTACTGCTTTGCGCACTTGGATGGAATTTAGCCATTACAATTTTGAATGAACACCTAGAGATGACATTTAGGGCAATCGCACCCTCTCAACTTCATCCTCAAGCCCAATGGAAAGACATTCTTGCAAACAGATCTATCGTGTTCATTCCCAGCACAACCACATAAGCATTCCGTCATACGTCACAGAAAGCTTTCGTGTTTCGAGTTTCAAACAAAGCAGCCTTGACTCAGAAATCCAACATGCTGTCCAGCAGATCACTCTGACCCAATCCTCTGAAATATAGCAGTTCCGTTTGAAACCCTACAAATGATGCGGAGCCGTAAACTTACGTGTCTATAACTAACAAACGTCCATGCCACCTCCAGTATTCGAATCTGATGCACCAAACGCCAGAGCGCTAATCAGTTAGCCATCAAAGATGATACATATTTAATTCCACAGTCTGTCACCGTAATCGAATTTTTCTCGTAGCTATCTATTATTGGCCATTTTTTAATAATTAGCCCATCATTATTCTCTAATCATTTATAATTTAACAACGACTTATATTATTCATTACGGGCACAAAATGATCCAGTGATTGAAAAATATTCTTTTTTAAAGCAGACATAATAATTAATAATTAATTATTACGTCTGAGTACTCTTTTAATTCTGGTCTACGTACTCTCTTAATTATTCGTTACTATCATCCTTTTCTTTATTATCACGCCCACCACGCAGTCTAGTCTTTGTTTTGACGAGTGGGACAATAGAAGCAACAGCTAACTTTTAAAATAAATCTTTATGGCATTTCTGGGAACAGAAAATGAATCTACGAAATATTATTTCTGTCTTCTGTCTTTGTACCTGCTTTGTTTTCTCTACAATATTTTTAAGGAATTTTTTTATCAACTGTCGTTTATTTTTATTTGAGGAAAAAAAAAATAATAACGCCCACTGTCATCTCATATGAATGTTACAATGTTAGTTTCTGCCTACTATACGAAAAATAATTTTTTTTCGTGTTTTTCCCATATAGGCGTATTTTAATCTCTTTCCATCGCATCTGTGCATCCTTCTTCAGCATTTGAGTGTTTTGCTCAGTTTGAATATGAAGTTTTTTGGACTATATGAAGAGCTATTTACAGAATAGTACTTTATTAAACTCCACAGCAGGTTTCTGAAAGGTTTGATATCTGAAGGCAAAACACAGAAATTTCTTTTATGAAGAAACTTTAAAAAATTACTGTATAACATTGGGAAATATTATGCTTTTTTTTCAAGTAGTAGATATTTTGAACTGGTTTCACTCGATATGTTAAACAGATATGTTAAAGATTCAGTTTTACACGGAGTGCGGCGTTCATGGGAAGTCGAAGGAAGCAATACACAACATCCACATTTATCGACATAATTTCCAACGTTCATCCAGATGAGTATTTAAGGGGTTTACTCTCCCCTCGTCGAGTTCAGTGAAATGACTTTCCAGCTACGGATTTATCCTACTGTTATTGTGTCTAATCCTCAGTGTCCTGCATCCCAAGAGTAGTCTTACACTCATGGAAAGAACGAAAGGGGCAGCTTCTGTTGTGATGGAGCCCCCATAGATAGAGGTCTGACTGAGTAGTCGTTGAATAAAGAAGGCAATGCCTTAGGGGGAATTTCCGCATTTGCATATCGTATGGAGACAATTCAGACTTCTACCTACGGGTGCTCCATCACAACAGAAGATCCCCATTTTCCCTTCAACCAGGAGACTACAGGGGTTCATGGACTGGGTCTGGAAATTGCTGTCTACCAAGTGGGATAAGAAACAACTACATTATTTGCATAAGTATCTTTATGACATTATTTGCATAAGTATCTTTATGAAAAACTTTCCGTTCTTATATTTATTTTTGATTTCCTCTTTAAGCAATTAAGCTATTTAATATATATATATATATATATATTGAAAACATTTCAGAACAAAAAGTAAAAATAAGGATAAATTTTTTACCTAAATTATAATAATACAAACTAAACAAAAATACACTCTATCCGCGTGAATTCTATTCTCTTTGATTCATTGACATACAGTTAAATTATATGTATAGTATCATATGAATTTATATTATCTTTTCTTTGTACACTAATAATTTCTTATATGTTTTACACAAACAGAAACCTATTCTATTGAAAAAAATGAAGAAATTTTTTTTTCATATAAACCTGAGAGACTCCTTTTTTTAATACTTATTTAGGTGTCAGTTAATTTTTAAATCACACTAACTTTCAATTTATCAAACCTCATTATTGAAGATAATCAAATACGAAATCTCTTATTAACTTCTTTATGTTAGTTAAATCTTAATTGAGAATGACTATCTGCTTAGAGAAAAAAACGTCACATGCGATTCCAACTCACTATACACACATTTCCAATGCTCGTGTAAAAAAACAATTATATTTCTTCTCAACTGCAAAAAGTTTAAAATTGAAATTATCCTATCTACAGAACAAAGAACGATTTCTTTTATCTTCATAACAAAAACCAAATTAAGACACATTGAATAAATGTCGACGAATTATGTACCGAAAGCTACTCTATCTGAATCGGGTATTTTCATTGTCATTTCTCCCTTTAAAGTGTTATTTTCTTTATGCTGCTGCTTGGAGGAAGGGATTAAATTAATTTTTTCGCCACTTACCTCCCCGGAGTCCAATTTGGAGATAGAAAACTGTTTATTTATTCCTCTAAGTGAATTAAGGAACAGTACAATAAATGTCCCGTTCGTCACCATTTTCATTGCGTTTTCGCGCTAACAATTCATGCCACCAGGTATGAGAAGTGTTTATTTGATTTTTATGATTCCTTAAGGATATGTTAAAGATGAATGATTCTATGATGGTATCTAGAGTTTAAAAATTGTTTATATTGATAATGGGTTTTTTGATTTTAATATGTTTTTTATAGTGTACATCTACATGTAATATGTGTAGTAGAGTAGTTCTTTGTCATATCGCATATTCGGATATTTCAAGCAGTTATTATTCGGATGAAGTTAGTTGCTTTCTCGGAAAAGTAATTTCATCAGCTGAAAACGTTTTCTATCTAACATTCTCAAATATAACATTCATAATAGAGATTAATAGCGATGTGTCCGATATTAACGACATTACGACTTCCGATATTGGCAATTTACTGAAAGATTCCTATAATACATTGTAATTGTTCCTTCCGTTGTTACATATATTTACATATATTTGAGAAGCACTTTTAATTAACTTGTTTACTTTTTCTATATATATATATGCATAATTAATTGATTTATAATTTAATCGTTAGATTTTAAAAAAAAAAAAAAATCTATACTGTACTTAAGGATGAGTTCAAAAAGCAAACAGGCACAGGGGAGATTGATTCAGAATGCTTTGCATCGACAATTGAAGTGCTTAGTTAGAATTTTCAGGGGTTTTTTTTTCAATTTGTCATGCAAACCTAGGACAGTTAAGACAGTTACCTCTAAAAAATCTTTATGTAGATTTTAATTTCTTCCTTCAAACTTATTTGCAGTGTAACAGAGGTTCTTCTGGAAAAGGATAATCGTTTTTTATCGTTAGCGATAATCTTAATATTAGAGAGTTTTTGCATACCGTACGTTAGTTACCGTAGGACGTCCGTTAGATTTTCTCCCTAGCGTGCATGATCATAGGAAATTGAGCATGCGCGCTAGGGAGAAAAAGCTAATGGACGTCCTACGGTATGCAAAAACTCTCTATTATCTATATAAAGAAAAACCCGAAAAAATATCAAATCAATAAGTGCTATTTATTATACTAAAATTTCTAAGCTTTTTCTTTCCCTTCCAATTGACTATTGAAAAAAAAAATATCGTTGAAAGTAACTATATTTTAATTCACGTCAAAATTAAAGGGGAAATTAAATTTAAAAAAAAAAAAATTTTATAACTATTTGGGTTTTGCTGACAAAAATAATATCATTGGAAAAAATAAAATAAAATATTTCTGTCCTAACAAAAATGATAGTTATTATTATATGTTTTTTTATAAAAGCATAAAAAAAACTATTTCAGAAATGCGTTTTACAAAATAATTTAATTTTTTAAATTACACAACTCTAAATTTATCAAACAATACAAATTAATGAGAATGTTACCGGAAATCTCTTAATAGCTTATCTAGTCAAACTTTAACTGAGAATAACTCACTGTTTCCATGATAATAAACGTCACAAACTGAAATCGTGCTGCTTAAAAAAACTACGACTCATTATGTACGCATCACAAAAATCAACCACACTGTGAAATAAAAAAAAAAGGAAATTTTATTTCTTTGAAGCAGAAGAAATTTAAAATTAAAATCACTCCAATCTTCAGAACAAAGAATGATTTCTTTTCTATTAGGAACGCGCAACCGAATTAAAACATGTTGAATACATGAATGACAACGAGATTGGCCACTATGGATTGAATCGAGCATTTTCCCCCGTCATATCTCCTTTGGCAATTCGGGTCATATTCTTCGTGCTAGGGGGAAAAGAATTCAATTATTTCTTAGTTGGAGGGGCTCCCCTTCCCCTCATCACCCCAGGAGTATAATTTTGAGGGGTAAGAAACTGTTTATTTATTCCTTTAAGTGAATTAAAGAACGGCATAATAAATGTCACCATTTCCATTGAAGCTACTCGCTAACAATTCCATGCCGAGAGATATCAAAGGATTTTATTTGATTTTTATAACTTACCTTAAGGATATGTTCCGAGTGAATAATTGGTTTCAAGCGTAGATGTTGTTTAGATTGATAAAGTTTATTTTCGGTTCTTAAGTGTTCTTTTGAGTAGATTCTATTTGATTTTTTTATGTGTGAAATGCTTTTAAATTCATTCGTTTTTGTTTCAATATACGGTGTGATTCAACTGTCATGGGGCGTACTTCGAGAGGAGGTGCAGCTTGCTGTAATACACATATTTTTGTATAGGAATGTGTGGTCGGAAGAGATGCTTTGAGGAACAAACACAAAAAAAATGAGATAGGAAGAGAAAAACATTGTTTATAGACAACATAGTTTCAGTGTGCTTCTTCAATTCAATGTTTACAACAAAAGTTAAAAATTGCAACTACTGACAACAACAACAATACATGAGTCGAAGGAGTGATTGGAGGTTTTGTTTGTCGCTCTACGTTCATTGTGTGCACACTTTGGGCTAATTAGACCTTGGAACCCTCTGCTACCAAAGGCCAGAGCGCTAGCTAATTGGACATCAGGCCGAGAAGGAGTGATTGGTGAACAGTTCCAAAAATGACAAGCATTTCGCAGCCACAATGGATAGCCGAGTAACGATGTCCTCCATTGAATCAAATGGAGTCTTGTAAATAAAAACACAGTTGCGAACACAAAGTAGGGATAAAATAGAGGACTCATTGGGGTTGTCAGCCAGATGACTTGGACATTGTTGGGGCAGTTGTATCAGTTGGGTCGCTGTGCCTGGACACTTTCGACCCTACATTTCTATATAAAAAAAAAGATTATGTTTTAGTAAGTTGTACCACCCCTCGTAGTTTGATCCATGACTGTTGTATCATCCTGTATAATAGCTTAACTCCTTAAAGGATCTTTTTTTTTTAAATGCAGATTTGATTCAGAAGAATTGTTTTTAAATAACTAGAAAATATACATTGGTAACATTATAATACACAAGTTCTTGCATTAATATTTTATTAAAATTTTTATTATAGAAATTCATGAAAAATTGTTGCTATACGGATTAAGCATTAAAATTTTATGATTAATTGGCAGAGCTTTGCGCGATACATGTTTCCCTTTGACTCATGTTGAAAAAAAATAGTTCCGAAATTAAAATGGTCATAAGCAGTCAATAAAATATCACTCCTCACCAATCTTTTGGGCATTGAAGAACATAGAGTTAAAATATCTATGGGACAGCATGATTGATACCAGAAGTATGTTGTCAGGATTTAATTGGTGTTTACCTTAAAATAAAACAAAGTAGCCCAAATTACTTGTTTTAACCCGTTAAGGAGTTAATTGGTTGCTAAAAATGTTAACGAACAGTTGTAAAAATGAAATGTAAAATGAAAACATATGATTGAGCATTATCAAATCAAGCTTTATTTAAATATAACGCCAGAAATAATACTATACAAAAATGTTTTATAATTGCATTATGTAGTAGAAGACGTTACGTAAAGGGTGTTGTAACTTGATGCATAACTTGACTGCATAGCTTTTTTTAATATTGTCGTTGTGGCAATACAATTTTTTGAACATCGGTAAACCTTTTGTTGGAATTATGTATGCCACAAATAATCCATCGACGGGTGATAGGGAATGGACATATCCTTCCGATGATACTTTAGGAGTAAATCCCTACACGTAGGATAAAAACCGGAACACTTTCACGAGGCAGTTTGGCTGTCGATGCGAGATGCTTTCCAAATGCTGTCACAATCGCCAACGAATCTTCCACGTTCTGAAAACAGTTCCTGCAACTAACTCCTGAAAGCGGTTTCAAACCTGAGTTCTTCGCGGGCTATTTGGATTACTATGAGAGAAGGATTCACTATCTGGGTGGAGTTTTAGGACGAAGTGTTTTGAATATACTTGTATTTTTAGAAACAGAATAATTTCAACGAGGCAAAGTAACTATGAAAGTGAAACGGTTTAAACAAGTTGTCCCAATCGTCATTGGGACTCTTCGTTTTTGTTCGCAGTGACTGCAAGCTTTTTCGAACCTGAACCTCCTTGCGTCTTAGCTGAACAGGTTACTACAGCATCATTCATTATAGAGTTTGAAAAATATTAACTTCAAATTATTTAGTGATTTATTCAGTAAAAAATATACTATATTTTGTCATGCATTTTTATTATAGATTGATATAAAAAATTTAGTACTGATAAAGTATATAAAAAGAGACTGAATTTAGAAATCTTTCTCCATCCTTGTTAAATTCGTAACTTCTCCTCGTAGTTCTTGTATATTTAAAAATAGAAAACATTTATTTTGATTCAAAGCAAATCTTTTCTGCATTATTGATTTAAAGATTGTTCAGCAAATATATTCTATTTAGCCAACGACATGACAGCTCACGTATTTTTTAAATTTGTGTTTATCTTGAACATTCTGCTGATGTACTCATTTGGCTGACAATAAGATGATGTATTTCACTGTATCCCATCCCTTACTGAAAGAAGATTACTTATCAGCCCTCTTATGGTTGATCACTCTTAACTTTTTCTACATGCTGTTTAGTTTAACAAATGCTCCTTTGCAACCCAAATAATTTTTCTTTCAATCCGGCCTTTTGGAGGAATCCAATCAATCAATTTCTTCTTTAAATCGTTTTCTTTATAAAAATGTGTGATAAGAATAAGTGCAGAAAACTAATCCATCAAACTGAGTTGTCTAAGTTCGTTTTTTTGTGCCGTCCGTTTTTCAATGAAGTCTTTTTTTTTCTACCATATTTAATAGCAAATGTGAAAGGTTCATTTTTTAACTCTTTCTGTCTCGTTTTTTATAATAGGCACTCGTAGCACATGATCCGTGAATCAGTTATATTATTATAATTTTGTATTATAGTAGACACCAAAGTGTGTCAATGTAGCTTTGTAGAACAGCATATACCAGCTTTTTTTCTATTGCCTACTCCTTCAAAAAACCTTTGATTTATGAATAACACCCCCAGCCCCCTTTTTTCTTTCAGAACCACTCTCACCCACCCTACTACAAAAAAAATCCTTTTATTTGCAAGTAATATACTTAGATGAACAACAGTGTTAGGTTTGCAGTAATGTTCTTAAATCAACGGTATTGTTAGGTTTGCAATAATGTTATTTTGTTAATGGCAATGTTACGCTTTCAATAATGTTCTTAGGTTAACGGCAATGTTAAACGTCGTAATTAACGCAATACTAGATTTGCATTATGTTCTTAGGTTAGCGGTATTTTTAGGTTTCCAGCAATGTTTTTAGATTAGTTGTATTGTTAGGTTTGTAGTAATGTTTAATAATAATGTTAGGCTTGAAGTAATGTTCTTAATTGAACAGAAATGTTAGGCTTGCAATAATGTTCCTGGAATAACAATAATGTCAGTTTGCTGTAATGTTCTTGGGTTAACGACAATGTTCGGTTTGCAATGATGATCTTAGGTTAACGGTATTTTTAGGTTTCCAACAATGTTCTTAGGTTAATGTTATTGTTAAGTTTGCAGTCATGTTTAATAGCAACATTAAACTTGCAGTATTGTTCTTAGGTTAACAGCAATATTAGGCTTGCAATGATGTTCTTGGAATAACAATAATGTTACGTTTGCAGTAACGTTCTTAAATTAATTGTAATGTTACGTTTGCAGTAAAGTTCTTAGATTAATTTAAACTGTTGCCTCTTAAGACTATTTTTAATTGACAGTGCACAATTTAATATATTTTTTTAAAATAGCAGCATCAACTTCAGAACCAAAATGCGATATCGCAATGTCTGAGATGGTTGCAGATATTTCTAGAAATATAAATAGAAACTAAAAAAAACAACAAACCAGAGAAAGGAGGCCACAAGTGTAATCTAGAGATGTGATCAGTGGTAGGCTGGGCTAGTTACAACCAATGATCCACCAATTTCTAGAATACACTTATCACTCCTTTTTTTCTTTGTATTTTTTATGTGTTATATTGTAACAAATTTTATTTTCCCACATTTACCCCAGATTCATATTCGTTGCCCTAAAATGAAAATCCCTCCCGAGTCTACTACTCTCTTAACATCGTGATGGTCCGCTTTAGAATGGAACCTGTGTTCTCTGGAATCACTTGATTACTTGAGAACAAATGGGCAAGAGTCCGTCTATTTCTACGCTTTGCTGTTGGACCTAGAAACTCAACTCCGATTAGCTCATTCTCTTAACAAGCAATCGGTCGCCATTTATTGAATTAGAAATTTGAGATTTTAGGTAAATGATTATTTTATCAGTATATTTAATGCAATACAGCTTGTCCGGAAAAGTTTGTTATTATTCTAAATATTAATAACAAAAACGCGAAAAAGTGAAATGAAATGTAGATTGTACCAAAAGAATAAAGAAATCTAAACAATTTTTTCATGAAATAGTTGTAGAGCTATTTGGTGAAAACATTCTTCATGCTGCTAAAGGAGATCACCTACGTCAGCTTCTTTAGTAGCATGAAGTATGTGCTATCTGTACTTGATTTTCCACCATTTCCGATGTTACAGTGAGGATTGATAATTGTATCTTTTCCTTTAAAACGAAAATTTTGGTATCAGTTGATAAACAATGTCTTTCACATAAGACGCCGAAAGAAATTTAGTGGATTCATGACAAATAATGGCTTGGTGGTGTACTACCAATCCATCATTCTGAAAACATTTTATTAAGAAATCCAAGGACAGTGAGCTGGGAGTATCGACATTTTTAAATAAAACTTTTAACTGTAAAATTTTCCAATTTTGGAATAACATCAAATTCAAAAATTCTCGATGCACATAACAGTTAATCGTTGTAACGTGTCTTTTACTTCATTAATAATCAGGACAAATATTATCAAAAATAATAATAATAAACTTTATTTAACTTATCATAGTTCAAATTCAGAGCAGAAAATACTCCTATCCACTCAAAAGTTCTCCCTGAAATGATTCTCCCCTCTCTATGCATATCAATATTCACAGCAACCCTCGCCAAAGAGAGAGCGCCAATTGTTGTTAGCCAAAGACGTCATATTTGTATATTACAATGGTCATCTCCATAAAGAAGAATACTAATTACAGCATTATGTAAGTGAACAAGCTAAATATTTAGTTAGGGATTGTCTCGCACATGTTTGACTGAAATGTGTATGGTTTCATATTCTAACGTTATAGAGATGAACTTTTACAGACTCATGGAATGTGAATTGATTTGCACAGAGGCAAACTGCTCAGATAATTTTTAAGTTCGTTTTTTTCCCAGCAAAGTGCATCTAAAATAAAATCAAAGTAGATTATCATATACTTTTAAAGCTTGTAGAAAATGTATTTTATATGCTCTTAACCTTAATCATTTGTGGATAAAGTCATGATATTGGATTGCAGTAATGTTAATTGTTGCACAGTACTTTAACCGATTTTCTGGGACTTTTTGAGAATTTTCTTCCAAAATCGATGATCCGCCATAGTTTTTCGCCTGCTCAAAATTTCTTGTGCTTTTAAACTTTGCATAAATTGAAAACTCAATTGGTGGATTTCGATGTTAAATCAGGCAAAATATTCTTTTCATAGCTTTCAGCGATTTTGTTTGTGCTAATCGCAATATCTTCATCGCTTTCTATTCTATATTTGACATTTTCATTTCTCATTACGGCTGTCAAACTAGCTCCATCTACATCTAAAGTCATTGACGTGAGGAAAAAATAAATAAATTTCCCCATTCTTTTCTTACAAACTGCATCTCAATTTCCACATCTCGTTATTCTGTTCATAATGGATCTATCTCGAACACGCTGTAAGTTAAAGAACTTCTTTTATACCCAAATACTTGGAGAAAGTTTGACAAATCTGAATTTAAATGCTATAAAACAAATATTTACTCCCCAGTTGAAATCTTTTCAAACAGCTCTATCAGAATGAAAAGAAAGAAAAAGTTATATTTTTAAATAAACAAGACAAATTATCTTGTTGAAAGAATAATAATAAAAAAAAATTATGTCAAGAAGCAAACAAAATCATGACACAATTAAGGCTCCAAAATATCTTTCAAGAAAGATTCAAAACGGTCAAGTATTTTAATGTCCTTTAAAACAATATTTTTTTAAGGAGTAAACAGCCAATGAATCACGAATGTTGTTACTCTTCAAGAACTTTTCCGAACCATTAATGAAAGCAAATGAATTCTATGAATTATTAATGTCATTCCAGAAAAAGTGATTTCACGCAGCTGCGTAGACAATCCTTCATTGCCACCTGCTGCTCCATTGAAATCAAATAGTGCCACTGGAAAAATAATTTTTAGAATCATGCTCGGGCAATCAGTTAATGACCACCATTTATTTCTGCTTCAGATTCCCGCGCTACGCCGAAGAACAATAACTACGAGAAGAAATGTTCCAACCTCTCGCAGAATTGAAAGGTAATTTGAAAAAATAAATAAATCTTCCATCCACTCTTATTTGAAGTGTCTCTTCCGCTCCTCTCTTAAAGCGAGCAAACTGGTTGAAAAATATCTTTCTTCATTTTAGTAAATAAAGTCGATGCATGCATTAATTACTCGCTGCAATTCTTCAGTACTGTTTTGGAGAGGATTTCATATTGAAGAGCACTTTAGGAGGGTACGTTGGCGAGAGACAAAGAATATCTAAATCTATTATTAAACTTCTATAGAAAAGGAAATTAATTCCCATTTGAGAAATAATGCCCTTACAGTACATTCAGTTACTGTACATTTTAGTGTTAAAAAAGTGATTTTTCCAAATATTGCCCGATATTGTAAATAATGCAATTTTCATGTTCTTCGCATGTTTACTTTTTCCAGCAAAGTTCATGTAAAATGAAATCAGCATGGGTTATCATCTGCTTTTAAATCTTGAATAAAATGCATTTTAAAAACTCTCAACCTTAATCATTTGTGAATGATATTGGATTTGAGTACACTACTGCTAACCGATTTTGTGAGACTTCGTGACAACTCTCTTCCAAAGTCCAAGAGCCGCCATAGTTTTTCGCTAGCTCAGCATTTTCTGTGTTTTTAAACTATGTATGTATTGAAAGCGCATGTACTGGATTTCGATGTTAAATCGGGGAAAATATTCTTCGCATAACATTCGGCGATTTTGTTTGCGCTAATCGCAGTATCTACGTCGCTTTGTCCTCTACATTCGTCGTTTTTCATTTTTCATTACAGCTGTCAAACTAGCTACATCTACATCTACATCTAAAGCAGTTGTCGCGAGGGAAAAAAATATTAAATTTCCCCATTCTTTTCTTACAAACTGCATCTCAATTTCCTCATCTCGTAATTCTGTTCATAATGGATCTATCTCGAACACGCTGTAAGTTAAAGAACTCATTTTATACCCAAATACTTGGAGAAAGTTTGACAAATCTGAATTTAAATGCTATATAAAACAAATATTTACTCCAGTTGAAATCTTTTCAAACAACTCGATCAGAATGAAAACTTAAAAAAAAAAGTTTATTTTTAAATAAACAAGGCAAATTATCTTGTTGAAAGAATAATAAAAGAAAAAAAAATTATGTCAAGAAGCAAACAAAATCATAAAAATTACGGCTCCAAAATATCTTTCAAGAAAGATTCAAAACTGTCACGTATTTTAATGTCCTTTAAAACAATATTTTTTTAAAGGAGTAAACAGCGGATAAATCACGAAATGTTCAAGAACTTTTCCGAACCATTAATGAAAGCAAATGAATCCTATGAATTATTAATGTCATTCCAGAAAAAGCGATTTCACGCAGCTGCGTAGACAATCCTTCATGGCCACCTGCTGCTCCATTGAAATCAAATCGTGCCACTGGAAAAATAATTTTTAGAATCATGCTCGGGCAATCAGTTAATGACCACCATTTATTTCTGCTTCAGATTCCCACGCTACGCCGAAGAACAATAACGAGAAGAAATGTTCCAACATCTCGCAGAATTGAAAGGTAATTTTGTAAAAAAAATAAATAAATCTTCCATCCACTCTTATTTGAAGTGTCTCTTCCAGCGAACACTTAAAACGAGCGGACTGGTAGAAAAATACCTTTCTTCGTTTTTACAAGTAAAATCGATGCATGCATTAATTACTCGCTGCAATTCTTCAGTACTGTTTTGGAGGGGATTTTATATGTAAGAGCACTTTAGGAGGCTACGTTGGCGACAGACGAAGAATATCTAAATCAATTATTAAACTTCTACAGAAAAGGAAATTAATTCCCATTTTAGAAATAATGTCTTTACAGTACATTCAGTTACTGTACGTTTTAGTGTTTGAAAGTGACTTTGCCAAATATTGTCCGATATCGAAAATAATGCACCTGAAAAAAAATTGTTTTTAGGAGAACTATTGTTTTAAGAACTAAATCAGTCAAAATATTCTTTGCATAGCTTTCGGCGATTTTGTTTGCACTAATCGCAATATCTAAGTCGCTTTCACCTCTACTGTCGCCATTTTCATTTCTCATTGCAGCTGTCAAAGAACTAGCGCCATCTACATCTAAAGCAACTGTCGCGAGGGAAAAAAAATTAAATTTCCCCATTTATTTCTTCCAAACTGCATTTCATTTTCCCCATTTTGTAATCCTGTTCTTAATGGATCTATCTCGAACACGCTGTAAGTTAAAGAACTTCTTTTATACTCAAATACTTGGGAATGGTTGACAAATCTGAATTTAAATGCTATTAAACAAATATTTACTACCGTTGAAATCTTTTTAAACAACTCGAACAGAATGAAAAGAAAAAAAAAGTATTTTTACTAAATAAACAAGACAAATTATCTTGTTGAAAGAATAATAAAAAGAAAAACAAATTTTGTCAAGAAACAAACAAAATCATGACACAGTTAAGGCTCCAAAATATCTTTCAAGAAAGATTCAAAACTGTCACATTTTAATGTTCTTTAAAACAATATTTTTTTAAAGGAGTAAACAGCGGATAAATCACGAAATGTTCAAGAACTTTTCCGAACCATTAATGAAAGCAAATGAATCCTATGAATTATTAATGTCATTCCAGAAAAAGCGATTTCACGCAGCTGCGTAGACAATCCTTCATTGCCACCTGCTGCTCCATTGAAATCAAATCGTGCCACTGGAAAAATAATTTTTAGATTCATGCTCGGGCAATCAGTTAATGACCACCATTTATTTCTGCTTCAGATTCCCGCGTTACGCCGAAGAACAATAACGAGAAGAAATGTTCCAACCTCTCGCAGAATTGAAAGGTAATTTGGAAAAAAAAACAAAATAAATCTTCCATCCACTCTTATTTGAAGTGTCTCTTCCAGCGAACACTTAAAGCAAGCGAACTGATTGAAAAATACCTTTCTTCACTTTGCAAGTAAAGTCGATGCATGCATTAATTACTCGCTACAATTCTTCACTACTGTTTTGAAGGGGATTTTATATTGAAGAGCACTTAAGAAGAGCACGTTGGAGAGACACAAAGAATATCTAAATTAATTATTAAACTTCTATGGAAAAGGAAATTAATTCCCATTTTAGAAATAATGTCTTTACATTCAGTTACTGTACAATTTAATGTTAAAAAAGTGATTTTTGCCAAATATTACCCGAAATCGAAAATAATGCACCTGAAAAAAACTTTTTTAGGAGAACCATTGATTTTAAAAACTATTTCGCCAAATATCACTAAATTTTACATAATACCAAGGATAATAGTTACCAATGGTTGCCATAATACCAATGATAATGGTTACCAGTTACCATAATACCAATGATAAATGTTACATAATACCAATGATAAATGTTACAAAATACCAGTGATAAATGTTACATAGTACCAATGATAAATGTTACATAATACCAATGATAAATGTTACATTATACCAATGATAAATGTTACATAATACCAATGATAAATTTTACATAATACCAATGATCACTAAATGTTATATAATACCAATGATCACTAAATGTTATATAATACTAATAATAATGCTCTTTAAAAAACAATTGTTTTTAAATTTATTTTGAATATTCTCAATGGCGTAATTATACCATCTGAAATTCGTGGCAAATGTTTAATGTTCACTAATTTCATATAATATAAATATCCACAACACTGCTTATCTTCTATAAAATTTGAGTGATAGGTTGTTATTATTATGTACTTATTATGGAATATACATTTCTTTCTCTTGGGAACGAAATGCTACAACTTTTTTTGTGGGAAAAATGCTGTTCTACGTATGACACATTTTATATATAACTATTTAAATAGTTAGCATTTAAAACGGAGAAAGTAGGTAGAAAAATAATCATTTGCCTTTTTGAAAAAACATCAATATTTGCACTTATTAGAATTCTATGGCTCTATTTTAACAGGAAATAAATTTTGGAGAATACATATAAATGATTTAGAAAATGACAAAAAAAGCAAACTACATCAATTAGACATCAACCAATAGAGCTTTTTCGAAATTAAATTACGAATCTGTTAAATTAATACCAACGCTTTTAACTTACAAATTATATGCATTAATCATATCAACCAAAACCTTTTGAAATTAAATATATAATATTTTCAATTAATTATTCTTTATTAAATTATTATATTATTCTTTATTAAAGTTAAAGGTAAACTTATAGATCACATGCACCAACTGAGTCTTCTTATTTATAAACGTGATTTGTCGATTGAAACTCAAATTTGTCAAGAATTGTTTAATAGTCATCCTTAAAAATTGACTTTTTAAGAACTATTCCGCTTACCTGGTTGTTTTAAGCGTTTTAATTATAACCCCTTTTGTGCCTACCATTTTCTAGAACTGTTAGAATTTCTTGAAAAAAAAAACTAAATCTTCCAACAACTTGCTGTTTGGAATGTCTTCTGTGGCCGAGCACTTAGCAGCAAGACAAATCCGCTGAAAAATACCTTTCTTCCACCTCACAAGCTAAAGGACGTGTTTGCATTAATTAGCACCAGAGCTCCTTGGGGGGGAAATTTATGTTTGAGAACACTTAGTTGGCGAGGGAGACAAAGACATCTAAATCAACTGTTGGAACCCTTTCGGAATCTAAATATTGGCGTGGGAAAAGAAGGCAGGGATTGCAGGTGGGGACGGGATTCAATTTTCCCCCCAGTGGGCCTTTTCCAGGCAATTTTGCAGGATTTCCTTAACTCCTGGAATGGACAACAAGCGGTTCGTGGTTTGCTTTCGGGAGGAGGTTATTTGCCCTCACGAGGTAAACGAGAACATGCTGTTGCCGCACACATGCATATATATAACTCAGCTTACATTCTTGCTGCTGCTGCTTTGAATATTTTATGGAAATTTTAATCCCTATTTGGCCTGTGGTGATGTATATTACTCAGGGCAAATATTTATGTATATTGAAGTATATTCCTCTTAAATGTTAGATGTGTGTATGTTTTTTATTGGATAAGCATGAATTTAGGATTAAAAATAATGTTTTTTAAATGGCTATGTGCCTTTTCTTCTTCAACGCCCAACACTCTACAGTCATATTAGACCGGTACCTACGGTTTGAAGTGGATTTTGAACCAATACAAATATCCATGGTACCGCCGGGACTCGAACCTGAAATCTGTAGCACTGAGCGTTAATCACTCGGCCTTTTTTTAGTCACTTAAAAACATAGGTTCCTTTATTTATTTATTTTGATAATTTGTATTTAACAATTTAATGCTATTCAGTATAGGATTATCAATAACATGCCATGGTCATTTTGGAGGTCGTAGGAAGACATTCCGAAAAAAAAATATAATTGAAAAGATCTTCCATTTTATACATTGATTCGCAACGCTTTCAAAACTAATTTTAAGTTATGGTGCCACTATTTATTATTAATTACCCTAGTTTAAGTTGTTAAAGTGTATTTATTTATCCTATTAATTTAACGATATAACACTATGTACTTATGTATCACTTTATTTATGATGCTATTTAACGAATTGAGATTATTTCGATTAATACACGTATAACTTCTCTCAGATTTAGAACCAAGTTATTAACACATTTCTGTTCACTGGTTTTCTGTCCAGCAATTTATGAATTTCATCAAAATTTCAAAACCCTATTTCATGCATGGAATATTAATATAAACATTTATTTCTAAAATCACACATTTCTAAGCATTAACTAGTTGTTAAGGAAATTCTTTATACGAATTTATTTCATTTGCTTAGATAGTTTTTATCTCTAGAATAGGTGACACATATGAATTATATTTATTTATTTTTTTTGGAAGACTTCTGGTCGCCTCGTCGCAGAACCTCCATTTAATAAAATTTGTCAAGAGGGTCTGGGGTTAGCTTCCCTCACTTCTCATTGTAGAAGACATTTCTCAGCTCATGTTTTATCACCAATCGTGATGGAATAACTAATAGTGTAATCCATAGTCCATCTGAAATTATTTTAACCTGTGAAGATCGCACAGACAATCACTAATTTCTTGATTCTCATTATCCATGACACCGAATATCTGCTATCAGATTGCAGTGAGTTGTTCTCATTTATACAAAACACTAATTACGTTTAATTTAACTATGCACAACACCGCTTGTCTGCTGTCAAATTTGAATGTCGGGTTGGTTATTATGTACTTGTCAAAGACTATACATACCTCTCTACCTACCTATACCTCTATACCTAGACAGCTAAATAATTCAGCTCTACTACCTAAATAATTCCCCTTTACTTTCCATCACAATCCGACAAAAACTATCCCAGACTGCAATGCGATCTCCCAGAAAGCATCTTCCGCATTGTTAAATCTGACAATGCCCGTAGACATAAATAAGCTTTCATCTCTGCAACTAAGTTGTATGGAACATTCATGGAATAATATGTTGACTTTTCCTTCCATTTCCCAGCATTTGTCTGGATATTTATAAAGTCCCACCGACATCCCCGGGCGATCGTTCCTTCGCAGACGACACAATTCTTTATGTTCCAAGGGAGGGTGCAAGCGGGAGGGTGGGGGGGGAAGAAGACACTTCGAAATTCTTAGCAGACGACACATCATTAGAGGGAGCGGACGACGAACATTTTCTGAGAATCTTTCGCCAGCAGCATTGTTATTGTCCCCCGCCCCCTCATACGCTTGACTTTCTTCCTGGAAAATTTGGTGATTAATGGAAATCCCGTGATTTTGGTGAAAATGTTTTGGCGCGCTTTGTTTGGATGGGAACAGGGCAGGGGGGGGCAGGGGCGATTAATTGTAAAGATGCGCGGATTTAATTAAAAATAATGGAGCCCACTCACTGTCTTTGCAACATGTCGGGGGATGGTCCGTGTTGTCTTCGAATGGAGATTGTTGCGGAACGAAACGGTGTTGTGTCGGCAAGTCGAATAGCAGTTGCATAACAAAGGTGTGACGAAATGACTTTCTTCATAACACGGTGTTGTAATAAATGCCCTTCTAGAGAACATAGATTAAATGCGAGAAGACAATTCTGGTTCATAGAGTCCTAGCATGTTTTAACTCAGAAACACATTATCCTTTATTTCAAATTGCATCACGGTCTCACCTCAACCTGAGTTTAGAATATAATGATTCTTAATTGTTTAGAAAAAAGGAAATATATTCGAGAGTTTTGTGCAGTTTTGTTCGATGTTTTACTAGTGATTGATATGACCCGATTTCCGCCATTAAAATGACAAACATATAGCAACAGTCGCTTATACCAAATACAGACAATATGAATACAAGTCCAAAAATTTATTATTTCAAAAGTCTATTATTTGGCAATTTTTTCATTCTGATGGATGATAACGCACAACATCACCGAGTTGCACTTGTTGAGGAATATCTTGAGGGTCTTGGTTTGAAGCGAATGGAATGGCCAGATCGATCTTCAGACCTGAATCCGATAAAGCACCTTCGAGACTATCTTGGTAGACAGGTTGCTGCTTTAAGTCCTTCTCCAAAGTCCTCAGGAGAGCTGGAACACAGCTTACTCCGTTTCTGGCCTTCGCTTCCCATTTCGGTAACAGACAACTTAATTGACAGCATGGAAAGTCGATCCCGCCAATGCATTCAAGTTAGGGGAAGGCATATCCCTTACTAAAACTCATTTTTATTACGTTTCTATGACATTTTACCACATAAAACTTTGATTATTATTTTTTCCAATAATGGACTTTTAGTTGTAAATCAATTTTGCGGTTTTTTTATATATAAACTTCTATGTTGCAGTCAATACATAACTGTTTTGTGCACATGTCATCCAAATTTGGTGTTTCTACATTCATTCATTTCCAAATTAGGCGCAAAAAACCGGTTGATCCTTAACTTTTGGAGGTCAGTGTAGTATATCCAGACAGCATTTAAAAGCAAGAAAGTAAGTTGAAAAATAATCCTCTTTTTCTTGAAAAAAAAAATCGAAATTTGCACTTATTATTGTTAGAATTCTTTGGCACTATTTTAATAGGAAATTAATTTTTGAGAATACATATAAATGCTGTAGAAAATGACAAAAAGAAAGCTAAATCAATTAGACATCAAACAATAGAGCTTTTTTGAAATTAAATTGTAAATCCGTTAAATTTATATCAACGCTTTTAACATAAAAATTATATGCATTAATCATGGCAACCATAAAACACATCGAAATTAAATATTTAATCCGTTGAATTAGTTATTCTTTTAATTTTAACTTAAAGATCACATACACCAACTGTGTCTTTTTATTTATGAACGTGATTTTTTCTCAGTTTTGTTAATAGTCACCCTTAAATGTTGGCTTTTTACGAACTATTCCATTTACCTGGTTGTTGTATGCGTTCTAACTATAACCCCTTTTGTACCTAACATTTTCAAGAACTGCAAGGATTTGAAAAAAAAATTAACTTTCAATCCAATTTTCGAAATTAAATTTTAAATCTTTTAAATTAATACAAATACTTTTAAATTACCCTTAACTTACAGATCACATACACCAACTGTCTTCTTATTTATAAATGTGATGTTTACTCAGTTTTGTCTAGAATTGCTTAATAGTCAGCCTTAAAATTTGGCTTTTTAAGAACTATTGCATTTATCTAGTTTTTGTGCGTTATAATTATAACCCCTTTTGTACCTAACATTTTCTAGAACTGTTAGAATTTCTTTAAAAAAAAGTAAATCTTCCAACAACTTGCTGTTTGGAATGTCTTCTGTGGCCGAGCACTTAGAAGCAAGATAAACCCGCTGAAAAATCCCTTCTTCCACCTCTCAAGTTAAAAGTGGTGTTTGCATTAATTAGCGCCAGAGCTCTTTGGCGGGGAAATTTATGTTTGAGAACACTCAGAGAGATGCGTTGGCGAGGGAGACAAAGACATCTAAATCAACTGTTGGAACTCTTTCGGAATCTAAATATTGGCGTGGGAAAAGAAGGCAGGGATTGCAGGTGGGGAGGGGATTGCATTTCTCCCAGTGGGCCTTTTCCAGACAGTTTTCCGGGATTCCGTTAACTACTGGAACGGACAACAAGCGGTTCGTGGTTTGCTTTCGGGATGGAGGTAAGACTTATTTGCCCTCTCGGGTAAACGAGAACATGCTGTTGCCACACACATGCATATATATAACTCAGCTTACCTTCTTATTGCTGCTACTTTGAATATTTTATGGAAATTTTAATCGCTATTTATCCTGTAGTGATGTAACGTCGCATACTACTAAAAGCAAATATTTATGCATATTAAAGTATGTTGTCCTTAAATGTTAGATGTGTGTGTATTTTCTGTTGGGTACGCATGGATTTAAGATTAAAAATAATGTTATTCAAATTGATATGAGCCTTTTTTTTTCATTGATACAATAAGCCTCATGGTGGGCCAAGGCAGTCTGCCTGCTGACAGATTTCAAAATTGGAGGTGTTTTCTTTTTTAGGGTAGGGTTGTTAGCCCGAACGCTCTACAGTCGTATTAAACTGGACCTATGGTTTAAAGTGAATTCCGAATCACGACAAGCGTCCACAGCGCCACGGGACTTGCACCCGAAACCTGTGGCACAGAGCGCCAGTTACTCGGTCAATAGGCCATATGTGCCTTTTACTAACTTTATAAAATATAAGTTCGTTTACTTATTTTATTATTTTTTTGTTAATTTGTATTTAACAACTCAATGTTATTCAGTATAGGATTAGCGATAACATGCCACGGTCTTTGCAGCTATCGGGAAAGAAATTCTGAAAAAAAATGTATTATTGAAAAGATGCTTCATTTTACATATTTAACTGGCAATGCTTTCGAACCTAATTTCAGGTTATGGCGGCACTATTTATTACTAGTTATACTATTTTAACTTCTGAAAGTGTATTTATTTGCCTTATTAGTTTAAAAGCCAATTATTAAAACATTTCCCTAATATATATTAAAACATATAACATATATTAAAACATAAACATATATTAAAACATATAACATATATTAAAACATAAACGTATATTAAAACATATAACTATAGTTATTAAAACATTTCCCTAATATATTTTGTTTATTTTAATGAAACCAGGGCTTCAAAGCAATTTAAATATTTCATGAAAATTTCAAAACCCCATTTGATGCATAGAATATTAGCATAAAACATTTTTTTCTCAAATCACAAATTTCTATCCATTAACTAGTTGATAATGAATTTCTTTACAGGAATTTATTTCATTTGCTTAGATAACTTTTGTCTTTAGAAGAAGTTACATATATGAATTTTAATTATTTTTTTGTAAGATTTCAAACTGTTCACATTAATTATGAAAGAATTCAAAAAGTATATCTTTCAAAATCCGACATATTTGAAATCATTGACATGTTGAATAATAGTTAACTCACAGCTAAAGATAAGATTGTTATTTTTTCCAAATGTTTTAAACAATTTTTTTGTAAGATAGTTAATTTTTAAATTTTTTAGTAGTAAAGTATTTTAGTAATCAGAACAGGGAGATTCATACTGTAATCTCGACATCTGCCAGTATTCTGATGGTCTTGGCCCACCATGGGGTTTGAGAGGCCAATGCAAGAAGAAGAAAATTCATACTGATTTCAGAAACGAGGAATTTTATTGACGTTTGTTACAACTTGTGTAAAGTATCCCCGCGTTGATATCCACGCTACATAGAAATTTTTGCAGAATTCTCCTACCTCTGAAATACTTCCAGAAGACACTATCCTCCCGTCATCCCCTTTCCCGATCAATGGACTGTTCATAGCATTCATTAGTGCAACAAGAGATTCCTTGAAGTTTTGAAAAAATAGTGTCATTAAATATATTTTAAAATATGTATAATCAACTGTTTCAAAAATATCACAGCGGATTACATGCGAATAAATATAAATTATAACATCCCATTCAATAATTTGATGAGACCACGTCGCATAAATTTACGTCTACATAATATTTAAACATGTAATTTAACGAAAACTCATTACAAAAGTATACTCATTCGCTTTACCTACGCGTACATTTCACAGCGATGACTAAATAATTCCTTTTCACTTTCCAACATAATCTGGCAAAAATTATCCCAGACTGCAATGCGAACTCCCAGAAAGCATCTTCCGCATTATTAAATCTGAGAATGCCCGTAGACATAAGTAAGGCATCATCTCTCCAACTGAGTTGCATGAAACATTCATGGAATAATATGTTGACTTTTCCTTCCATTTCCCAGCATTTGTCTGGATATTTATAAAGTCCCACCGACATCCCCGGGTGATCGTTCCTTCGCAGACGACATAATTCTTTATGTTCCAAGGGATGGTGCAAGGGGGGGATGAGACTTCGAAATTCTTAGCAGACGACACATCATTAGAGGGAGTGGACGACGAACATTTTCTGAGAATCTTTCGCCAGCAGCTATTGTTATTGCCCCCCCCCGTCATACGTTTGACTTTCTTCCTGGAAGATTTGGTGATTAATGGAAATCACGTGATTCTGGTGAAAACGTTTTGGCGCGCTTTGTTTGGATGGGAAGGAGGTGGATGCAGGGGTGATTAATTGTAAAGAAGCGGGGATTTAATTAAAAATAATGGAGCCCACTCACTGTCTTTGCAACATGTCGGGGGATGGTCCGTGTCGTCTTCGAATGGATCGTTGCGCAACGAAACGGTGTTGTGTCGGCAAGTCGAATAGCAGTTGCTATAACAAAGGTGTGACGAAATTACTTTCTTCATAACACGGTGTTGTACTAAATGCTCTTCTAGAGAACATAGATTAAATGCGAGAGGACAATTCTGGTCCATAGAGTCCTAGCATGTTTTAACTCAGAAACACATTATACTTTATTCCAAATTGCATTTCGTTCTCACCTCAAGTTAAGTTTAGAATATAATGATTCTTAACTGCTTAGAAAAAAGAAATATATTTCAGAGTTTTGTGCAGTTATGTTGGATGTTTTACTAGTGACCCGATTTTCGCAATTAAAACGACAAACATGTCGCATAGTCCGTTTATACCAAATACGAACAATAGTATGAATACGATTTTGCTCGATATTTTACTAGTGACTGATATGACCCGATGTTCGCTATTAGAAAGACAAGCATTTAACAACAGCCACTTATACCAAATACAGACAATATGTCACAGACAATCCGAAAGGCTCATGATGTGATCTCATGACCTGCTGTCGTTTTGTTATTGTCAAAATTATCTGTAAAAGAAAGAATAATGTCTTCATTTTGGTCCTAGATTTTATTGGGACACTTATAACAGCAAAAATGTTGATAGTTTTCAAGGAGTACGTCCAATTACCAGTTTAAGGGATACTAATTATACAGAGGTTCCCATATGAGAGTACATCAACAAGCGTTTCTTTGCTTCTGACATTGTGCTTTGATCTCAAAATAAAAGTTATAAAGCCACATGCTGTGATCGTAATTCTTTTAAATTAATATTAATACTTTTAAATTAAAAATTGTATGCGTTAATCAAATCAACCCAAATTAAATATTTAATCCGTTAAATTAATTATTCTTTACCTTTAACTTACAGATCGCATGCACCAACTGTGTCTTCTTATTTATAAACGTGAGTTTTACTCAATTTTGTAGAAAATTGCTTAATAGTCGCGCTTAAAAATTGGCTTTGTAAGAACAATTGCATTTATCTAGTTGTTTTATATATTCTAATTATAACCCCTTTTGTACCTAACATTTTCTAGTACTCTAAGGATTTTAATAAAAAAAATAATAAATTTTCGATCCAAGTTCCTGTTTGGAATGGCTCCTGTGGCCGAGCACTTAAGAGCGAGATAAGCCCGCTGAAAAATGCCTTTCTTCCACCTCACAAGTTAAAAGTGGTGTTTGCATTAATTAGCGCCAGAGCTCCTTGGCGGGGTTATGTATTTTGAGAACAGTCAGAGAGATGCGTTGGCGAGGGAGACAAAGACATCTAAATCAACTGTTGGAACTCTTTCGGAATCTAAATATAGGCGTGGGAAAAGAAGGCAGGGATTGCAGGTGGGGACGGGATTGCATTTCCCCCGGTGGGCCTTTTCCAGGCAGTTTTGCAGGATTCCGGTAGCTCCCGGAATGGACAACAAGCGGTTCGTGGTTTGCTTTCGGGATGGAGGTAAGACTTATTTGCCCTCTCGGAGTAAACGAGAACGTGCTGTTGCCGCACATACATATATATAACTCAGCTTACCTTCTTGTTGCTGCTGCTTTGAATATTTTATGGAAATTTTAATCGCTGTTTGCCTGTGGTGATATATATTACAGAGCAAATATTTGTGTATATTAAAGTATATTGCCCTTAAATGTTATATGTGTGTATATTTTCTATTGGTTACGCATGAATTTAAGATTAAAAATAATGTTTTTCAAATTGCTATGCGCCTTTTTTTCTTTTTCAATGATACAATAGCCTCATGGTGAACCAAAGCAGTCTTCCTACTGGCAGATTTCGAGATAGAAGACGTTTTTTTCTTTTTACGTGGAAGGCTAGTTAGCGACCCAACGACCTACAGTCATATTAGATAGGGGGCCTGATGGCCGAGTGGCTAGCGTTCTGGCGCTCGGTACCATAGAATTCGGGTTCGAATCCCGGCGGTGCCATGGATGTATTTTTTTAGTGGTTCGGAATCCACTTTAAACCTTTAGGTTTCGGTCTCATAGGACCCTAGACCACCACAGAGCGAAATCAGACTTCTCTCTCACCCACATCATTCCTAAACTATAAAGTGGCAACTTAACTCTAGGCACAGTGATGTGGTGTGGTGTAGTAGTAATCATATATGTTTGGATTGGATTAAAAAAACTACAAATATCCATGATACCACCGGGACTCGAACCTAAAACCTAGGGCACCGAGTGCTAGTCACTCGACAATTAGGCCCCAAGTGCTTTTTATTAACCTAAAAAATATAAGTTGATTTTTTTTTGGCTAATTTATATTTAACTATTCAACATTTGAAGGTTTTGAGTATATTATTAGCGATAACATGCCACGATCAATACAGATATCTGGAAAGAAGTTCTGAAAAAAAAAATATTATTGAAAAGATGCTCCATTTTACACATTTAATTCGCAACGCATTCGAACCTAATTTTAAGTTATGGTGGCATAACTTATACTAGTTTTTACTAGTACTATACTTAATTATACTAGTTTATCTTGTAAAAGGTGTATTTATTAACCATATTAATTTAACGATATGTGTGTGACTTTATTTATGATACTATTTAACGAATCGAGTTTATTTCGATTAATACTCATTTGTCTTCTCTAAGATTTAGAACCAAGTTTTAACACATTTCTGCAAGACATTTTTTTTCATTTAATTAAACAGTTGATTTTCTTTCAAAACAATTCGAATATTTCGTGAATTTTCCAGACCCTGTTTGATGCATTGAATATTAATATAAACATTTATTTCTCAAATCAGAAATTTATATGCATTAACTAGTTATTAATGAAATTCTTTACATGAATTATTTCATTTGCTTAGAATAGGTGACATATATGAATTTTCTTTTTCATTTTTGGAAGATTTATGAGAGAATACAGAAAAACTTCTCAAAATTAGACTTGTTTGAAATTGTTGACAAGTTGACCAATAATTAACTTAATAATTAACAGCTAATTAAAAGATTGATAAAAAAAATGTTTGAAACATTAATAATCTTTTTTTGTAAGATTGAGCAATTTTGAACAATTTGTTTATAAGATTGAACAATTTTTTTTTGTAAAAATGGACAATTTTGACAAATTTTATTTGTGAGATTGAACAATTTTTTTGTTAATATTTGTAAATTTATTATTATTAAGGTAATTGAGTAATTAGAACAAGGAGATTCATACTGATTTCAGAATTGAGGAATTTTGGGGAAGATTGCTATAACATATGCCCTATAAAGCATCTCATATCGGTACCCACGCTGCACGGCAATTTTTCCGGTATTTTTCTCAAATGCATGACAGTTACACCGCCGAAATCCTCCCAGAAAACATTTACAAGCCCCTATCTGTGGGCTGTTCGTGGCTTTCAATAGGGTAACACGAGATCCATTAAATTTTCTTAAAAAATATCATTAAATAATTTTGAAAGATCTGAAAGATTGTTCAAAAATATAGAGGATTATTTGCAAATAAATATAAATTATAACGCTCCATTCAATAATTTAATGAGACCAAATTTAAGCCTGCATAATATTTGAACATCTAAATTTAACGAAAACACATTATGAAGTATATACTCATTCGCTTTACCTATACGTATATTTCACAGCGATAACTAAATAATTCCCTTTTACTTTCCAACACAATCTGGTAAAAACTATCCCAGACTACAATGCTCTAGCAGAAAGCATCTTCTGCATTATTAAATCTGACAATGCCCGTAGACATAAGTAAGGCATCATCTCTCCAACTGAGTTGCATGAAACATTCATGGAATAATATGTTGACTTTTCCTTCCATTTCCCAGCATTTGTCTGGATATTTATAAAGTCCCACCGACATCCCCGGGCGATCGTTCCTTCGCAGACGACATAACTCTTTATGTTCCAAGGGATGGGTGCAAGCGGGGGAGACTTCGAAAGAGATTGCCCCCCTCATACGTTTGACTTTCTTCCTGGAAGATTTGGTGATTAATGGAAATCACGTGATACTGGTGGAAACGCGCGCTTTGTTTGCATGGGACGGGGGGGGGGGTTGATTAATTGTAAAGAAGCGCGGATTTAATTAAAAATAATGGAGCCCACTCACTGTCTTTACAACATGTCGGGGGGTGGTCCGTGTCGTCTTCGAATGGAGATTGTTGCGCAACGAAACGGTGTTGTGTCGGCAAGTCGAATAGCAGTTGCATAACAAAGGTGTGACGAAATGGCTTTCTTCATAACACGGTGTTGTAATAAATGCCCTTCTAGAGAACATAGATTAAATGCGAGAGGAGCATTCTGGTTCATAGTGTCTTGGCATGTTTTAACTCAGAAACACATTATCCTTTATTTCAAATTGTATCCCGTCTCACCTCAAGCTAAGTTTAGAATATAATTATCCTTAATTGCTTAGAAAAAATTGTTTAATTAATTAATTAATTGTTTTGTACAGTTTTGGTGGATGTTTTACTATTGGTTGATATGACCCGATTTTCGCCATTAAAACGACAAACATGTAGCAAGGGCCACTTATACCAAGTACAGACTTCTGTACAGTATGAATACAAGCCTAAAAGGCTCATGCTGTAAGCACATGATCTGTTGTTGTTTCGTTATTGCTAAAATTCTTTGTAAAAGAAAGAATAATGTCTTTTTTGGGGTCTTTTAAGTGTTCCTTGGAACGCATAACAGCAAAATAAAGTTTATAGTTTCCAAGGAGTACGTCCATTTACTAGTTCGTCCGTTCGCCTAATTATCTTCTCCCCTTTTCCAAAACCTCACTTTTAGAAAATCCGTCAAGTGGGGAAGTCAGCCTCACTCACATCTGTTTGGAGGGGACACTTTCTCAGCCCGTAGTCCATCACAAATTACGAAGCAACAACTCATGGCGTAGTCCATATCCCATCAGTAATTCATATCCGATCAGTTTCGACCTGTGAAGGTCGCATAGACAATCACTAATTTCATGAGATATCATTATCCATGACATTGCAATCAGATTTGAGTGACAGGCTATTCTCATTAGCACAAAACACTAATTGCATGTAATATAAATATCCACAACACTGCTTATCTGGTTTTAAATTTGTGTGATAGGTTTTTTTTATGTACATGCTAATGAATATACATTTCTTTCTCCTGGTAACGAAATTCTACAATTTTTCTCTTGGGTAAAATGCTATTCTACGTATAACCAAATTAATGTATAACTTTTTTAGAGCTTGAAAGAAATTTTCAAAAATTGTTTTGTATATTCTTATTTTAAGATTTTATCCAGTTAGCATTTAAAATCAAGAACGTAGGTTGAAAAATAATCCTCTTCTTTTTAAAAAGCAACTCGATATTTGTACTTATTATTGTTAGAATTCTTTGGCACTATTTTAAAAGAAATTATTTTTTTAGAATACGTATATACGCTTTAGAAATTTACAAAAAGGAATGTTAAATCAATTAGACATTTATCAATAGAGCTTTTTGGAAACTAAATTGTAAATCTGTTAAATTAATACCAACGCTTTTAATTTACAAATCATATGCATTAATCATGTCAACCCATAAGACCCTTTGAAATTAAATATTTAATCGGCTAAATTAGTTATTCTTTACCTTTAACTTACAGTTTATATAAACCAATTGTGTATTCTTATTTATAAACGTGATTTTTACTCAGCTTTGTCGATAATTGCTTTATAGTTGCCCTTAAAAATTGACTTTCTCAAAACTATTGCGTTTACCTGTTTGTTTTATGTGTTCTAATTACAACCCCTTTTGTACCTAACTTTTCTAGTACTGTAAGGATTTTGAAAAAAAAAAAGAATAAATCTTCCTACAAACTCTCCTGTTTGGAATGTCTTCTGTGGCCGAGCACTTAGAAGCAAGATAAACCCGCTGAAAAATCCCTTTCTTCCACCTCACAAGTTAAAAGCGGTGTTTGCATTAATTAGCGCCAGAGGTCTTTGGCGGGGAAATTTATGTTTGAGAACACTCAGAGAGATGCGTTGGCGAGGGAGACAAAGACATCTAAATCAACTGTTGGAACTCTTTCGGAATCTAAATATTGGCGTGGGAAAAGAAGGCCGGGATTGCAGGTGGGGACGGGAGTGCATTTCCCCCCAGTGGACCTTTTCCAGGCAGTTTTCCGGATTTCGTTAACTCCTGGAATGGACAACAAGCGGTTCGTGGTTTGCTTTCGGGATGGAGGTAAGACTTATTTGCCCTCTCGGGGTACACGAGAGCATGCTGTTGTCTCACATACATATATATATAACTTAGCTTACCTTCTTGTTGCTGCTACTTTGAATATTTTATGGAAATTTTAATCGCTGTTTGGTCTGTGGTGATATATATTACTCAGAGCAAATATTTATGTGTATTAAAGTATATTGCCCTTAAATGTTAGATGTGTGTATATTTTTTATTGCGTAAGCAGGAGTTTAAAATTAAAAATTATGATTCTCAAATTGCTATATACCTTTTCTTCTTCATTGGAGCTACAACGACACAGTGGGCCTAGGCAGAATATCTATTGACAGATTTAGAGTCAGAAGATGTTTTTTTTATGGTGTAGGGTTGTAATCCCTATACCAACGCTTTACAGTCATATTAGACCGATACTTATGATTTAAAGTGGATTCCGAACCATCTACAAACATGCATGGCACCACCGGGACTTGAAGCCGAAAGCTGTGTGTGCATCGAGCGATAGTCACTCGGCCATCAGGCCCCATGTACCTCTTACTAACTTTAAAAATATAGATTCGTTTATTTATTTATTTTTTTAATTTGTATTTAACAACTCAATGTTATTCAGTATAGGATTAGCGGTAACATATCACTACGGCTATCTGGGAAGAAATTCCAAAAAAAGCAAATATTATTGAAAAGATGTTTCATTTTATACATTTAATTTGCAACGCTTTCAAAACTAATTTTAAGTTATGGTGGATCTATTTATTATTAGTTACAGTAATTTAAACTTGTAAAAGTGTATTTACTTACTTACTTTATTTGTGTATCTTATTAATTTAACGAATGTGGGTCACTTTATTTATGATACTATTTTACGAATCGAAATTAACCTTTACCGATTAATAGCACATATCTTCTTTCAGATTTATTAACAAATTTCCACAAGGCATTTTTTTCTTTTAATTAAGCAAAAACTTTCTTTCTTCCATATTTCATGAAAATGAAACCCTGCTTGATGCAGGGAATATTAACGTAGAACATTTTTTTTCTCAAATCACAAATTTATATGCGTTAACTAGTCGTTAATGAAAATCTTTACATGAATTTATTTCATTTGTCTTTAGAATAGGTGATATATAGGAATTTAATTATTTATTTTTGTAAGATTTCAAATATTTTACAACAATGAGAAAAAAACACAAAAATTATAACTTTCAAAATTCGACATGATGTAAATTGTTGACAAATCGATTATTAATTAACTTACAACTAATGATAAGAAAGAATAATTTTTCAAAAGTTTTTTATACAATTTTGAAATTTTTTTTTTTTTTTTTTTTTTTGTAACATTGAGCAATTTTTTTGTAAAAATTTGTAAATTGATTAGTATTAAGATATTTGAATAATTAGAACAAGAAAATTCATACTGATTTCAAAAACGAGGACGATTGTTACGCCATGTGTGAAGCATCTCACTTCAATACCCACTCTTCATGGAAATTTTTCCGGAATTCTCATTTCAGTTACCGCTGATATCCTCCCAGAAGACACTGTCCTCTCATCAATCCTCATCATTGGACTATTCATGACATTCATTAGTGTAACACGAGATCCATTAAAGCTTAAAAGAAATGTCATTAAATAGATTTTAAAATATATATAATCAACTGTTTCAAAAATATCATAGAGGATTTCATGTGAATAAGTATAAATTATAACATCCCATTCAATAATTTAATGAGACCAAGCTGCATACACCCACATAATATTTAAACATCTAAATTTAACAAAAACTCATTATGAAATATGCTCATTCGCTTCACCTACACGTATACTTCACAGCGATAAAAAAATAATTCCCTTTGACTTTCCAACACAATCTGGCAAAAACTATCCTAGACTGCAATGCACTGCATTGCATCACGGTCTCACCTCAAACTGAGTTCAGAATATAATAATTCTTAACTGCTTAGAAAAAAGAAAAATATTTCAGAGTTGTGTTGGATGTTTTACTAGTGATTGATATGGCCCGATTTTCGCCATTAAATTGACAAACAGCAGCAAACAACAGCTGCTTATACTAAATACGGACAATAAGAATACAACTCCAAAAGGCTCATGCTGTGAGCACATGACCTGCTGCACATCACTGTTGTCGTTTTGCTATTTTCAAAATTTTTTGTAAAAGAAAGAATAATGTCTTCTTTCGGGTCTTTTAATGGTTTATTGGAATATGTATAACAGCAAAAAACAAATATCTCCTTTTTGGTCCTAGGTTTTATTGGGACACTTATAACAGCAAAAATGTTGATAATTTTCAAGAAGTACGTCCATTTAACAGTTTAAGTGATATTAATTAGAATGAGATTAATATCTAAGAGTACATCATAAAGCGTTTGCTTGCTTCTGACGTTGCGCTTTGATCTCAAAATGAAAAGTTTTAAAGTCTCATGCTGTGATCGTAATTCTTTTAAATTAACACCAATACTTTTAACTTACAAGTTATATGCATTAATCATATCAACCCATGAAACCGCACGAAATTAAATATTTAATCCGTTAAATAAATTATTCTTTAGCTTTAACTTGCAGTTCGCATGCACCAAATGTGTTTTCTTATTTATAAACGGGATTTAGAGAATTGCTTAACAGTCACCCTTAAAAATTGGCTTTGTAAGAACTATTCCATTTACTCGATTGTTTTATGCGTTGTAACTATAACTTCTTTTGTACCTTACATTCTCTAGCACTGTAAGGATTTAAAAAAACAGTTACATTCTCTGACCAACTTTCTGTTTGATTGTCTTCTCTGGCCGAGCACTTAACAGCAAGATAAACTGGCCAAAAAATACCTCTCTTCCACCTCGCAAGCTAAAGGCGGTGTTTGCATTAATTAGCGCCAGAGCTCCTTGGCGGGGAAATGTATTTTGAGAACAGTCAGAGAGATGCGTTGGCGAGGGAGACAAAGACATCTAAATCAACTGTTGGAACTCTTTCGGAATCTAAATATTGGCGTGGGAAAAGAAGGCAGGGATTGCAGGTGGGGACGGGATTGCATTTCCCCGGTGGGCCTTTTCCAGGCAGTTTTGCAGGATTCCGGTAGCTCCCGGAATGGACAACAAGCGGTTCGTGGTTTGCTTTCGGGATGGAGGTAAGACTTATTTGCCCTCTCGGAGTAAACGAGAACGTGCTGTTGCCGCACATACATATATATAACTCAGCTTACCTTCTTGTTGCTGCTGCTTTGAATATTTTATGGAAATTTTAATCGCTGTTTGCCTGTGGTGATATATATTACAGAGCAAATATTTGTGTATATTAAAGTATATTGCCCTTAAATGTTATATGTGTGTATATTTTCTATTGGTTACGCATGAATTTAAGATTAAAAATAATGTTTTTCAAATTGCTATGCGCCTTTTTTTCTTTTTCAATGATACAATAGCCTCATGGTGAACCAAAGCAGTCTTCCTACTGGCAGATTTCGAGATAGAAGACGTTTTTTTCTTTTTACGTGGAAGGCTAGTTAGCGACCCAACGACCTACAGTCATATTAGATAGGGGGCCTGATGGCCGAGTGGCTAGCGTTCTGGCGCTCGGTACCATAGAATTCGGGTTCGAATCCCGGCGGTGCCATGGATGTATTTTTTTAGTGGTTCGGAATCCACTTTAAACCTTTAGGTTTCGGTCTCATAGGACCCTAGACCACCACAGAGCGAAATCAGACTTCTCTCTCACCCACATCATTCCTAAACTATAAAGTGGCAACTTAACTCTAGGCACAGTGATGTGGTGTGGTGTAGTAGTAATCATATATGTTTGGATTGGATTAAAAAAACTACAAATATCCATGATACCACCGGGACTCGAACCTAAAACCCGTGCGAATAGATATATATTATAACATCCCATTCAATAATTTAACGAGACCATATTGCACAAATTGAAACCTACATAATATTTAAACATCTAAATTTAATGAAAACTCATTATAAAGTATGCTCGTTCGCTTTACCTATACGTATATTTCACAGCGATAACTAAATAATTCCCTTTTACTTTCCAACACAATCTGGCAAAAACTATCCCAGACAACAATGCTCTAGCAGAAAGCATCTTCCGCATTATTAAATCTGACAATGCCCGTAGACATAAGTAAGGCATCATCTCTCCAACTAAGTTGCATGAAACATTCATGGAATAATATGTTGACTTTTCCTTCCATTTCCCAGCATTTGTCTGGATATTTATGAAGTCCCACCGACATCCCCGGGAGATCGTTCCTTCGCAGACGACATAATTCTTTATGTTCCAAGGGAGGGTGCAAGAGGGGGGAAGGGGGATGAGACTTCGAAATTCTTAGCAGACAACACATCATTAGAGGGAGTGAACGACGAACATTTTCTTAGAATCTTTCGCCAGCAGCATTGTTATTGTCCACGCCCCCTCACGCGTTTTTTTGACTTTCTTCCTGGAAGATTTGGTGATTAATGGAGATCACGTGATTCTGGTGAAAACGTTTTGGCGCGCTTTGTTTGGATGGGTAAGGAAGGGGAGGGGTGGTTGATTAATTGTCAAGAAGCGCGGATTTAATTAAAAATAATGGAGCCCACTCGCTGTCTTTGCAACATGTCGGGGGGTGGTCCGGGTTCTTTTTGAATGGAGATTGTTGCGCAACGAAACGGTGTTGTGCCGGCAAGTCGAATAGCAGTTGCATAACAAAGGTGTGACGAAATGACTTTCTTCATAACACGGTGTCGTAATAAATGTCCGTCTAGAGAACATAGATTAAATGCGAGAGGACAATTCTGGTTCATACAGTCTTAGCATGTTTTAACTCAGAAACACATTATCCTTTATTCCAAATGGCGTCACTTCTCACCTCAAGATAAGTTTAGAATATAATGGTACTTAATTGCTTAGAAAAAAGAATAATATTTCAGAAATATATTGCAGTTTGGTTCGATGTTTTACTGCTGCATGATATGACCGAATTTTCGCCTTTAAAACGACAAGCATGTAACGACAGCTGCTTATACGAACTGCGGACATTATGAATACGAGTCCAAAAGGCTCATGACCTGTTGTTGTCAAAATTCTTTGTAAAAGAAAAGAATAATGTGTTCTTTGGGGTATAAGGGTTTAAGGCTTTATTGGAACACATAATAGCAAATAAAGTTTATAGTTTTCAAGGAGTACGTGCATTTACTTGTTCGTCCGTTTGCCTAATTCTCTTCTCCCCTTTTCCAAAATTTCACTTGTAGAAAATCCGTCAAGAGGGGAAGTCAGCTTCACTCACTTCTCATTGAAGTGGACACTTTCTCAGCCAAGGGTCCATCACGAAGCAACAACTTATTTTATAGTCCATATCCCATCAGTAACTGAAGGTCGCATGGACAATCATTAATTTCATGTGGTATTATTATCCATGACATTGCAATCAGATTTGAGTGACAGGTTGTTCTCATTAGCACAAAACAAATTACGTGTAATATAAATATCCAGAACACTGCTTAACTGCTGTCATATTTGAGTGATAGGTTGTTATTATGTAATTGTAAAAAAATATACATTCCTTTCTGCTGGGAACGAAATGCTACAATTCTTCTCGTGAGGAAAAATGCTACTTTACGTATAACTTTTTTAGAGTTTGAAAAAAGTTTGAAAAAGATATGTCTATTATTATTTTAAAATCTTTTCCAGTCTGCATTTAAAATCAAGAAACTAGTTTGTAAAATAATCCTTTTGCTTTTTGAAAAAAAAAAATCGACAGTCGCACTTATTATTATTAGAATTCTTCATCACTTTTAACAGAAAATTAATTTTTGAGAATATATATAAATGATTTAGAAAACGACAAAAAGAAAGCTAAATCAATTAGACATCAATCAATAGAGCTTTTTCGAAATTAAATTGTAAATCTGTTAAATTAATACCAACGCTTTTAACTTACAAATCATATGTATTAATCATATCACCAACAGAACCAATCGAAATTAAATATTTAATCCGTTCAATTAGTTATTCTTTATCTTTCACTTACAGATCATGCACCAGCTATGTTTTCTCATTTATAAACGTGATTTTGACTCAGTTTCGTCAAGAATTACTTAATAGCAAACTTAAAAATTGGCTTTTTAAGGACTACTGCATTTACCTGGTTGTTTTATGCATTCTAATTATAACCCCTTTTGTACCTAACATTTTCTAAAACTGTTAGAATTTCTTAAAAAAAAAAAGTAAATCTTCCAACAACTTGCTGTTTGGAATGTCTTCTGTGGCCGAGCACATAGAAGCAAGATAAACACGCCGAAAAATACCTTTCTTCCACCTCACAAACCAAAGGCGGTGTTTGCATTAATTAGCGCCAGAACTCCTTGGGGGGAAATTTATTTTTGAGAACACTTAGTTGCCGAGGGAGACAAAGACATCTAAATCAACTGTTGGAACTCTTTCGGAATCCAAATATTGGCGTGGGAAAAGAAGGTCGGGATTGCAGGTGGGGATGAGATTGCATTTCCCGCCAGTGGGCTTTTTCCAAGCAGTTTTGCATTATTTCGTTAACTCCCGGAACGGACAACAAGCGGTTCGTGGTTTGCTTTCGGGATGGCGGTAAGACTTATTTGCCCTCTCGGGGTAAACGAGAACATGCTGTTGCCGCACATACATATATATAATTCTGCTTACCTTCTTGTTGCTGCTACTTTGAATATTTTATGGAAATTTTAATCCCTAATTGCCTGTGGTGATGTCGTATATTATTCAGAGAAAATATTTATGCATATTAAAGTATATTGGCCTTAAATGTTAGATGTGTGTATGTTTTTTATTGCGTAAGCATGGATTTAAGATTAAAAATAATGCTTTATAAACTGCAATGTGCGTTTTTTTTTTCATTGTGCAACAGTCCCATAGTGGGCCAAAGCCGTCTGCCTACTAGAGCCGTAGAGACAAGAGAGGTTTTTCTTTTTACGGGATAGGATTATCAACCCTACGTTCTATAGTCATATTAGACGGGGACCTACTGTTTAAGGTGAATTACGAATTACTATAAACATCCAGGTTACCGCCAGGACTCGAACCCAAAACCTATGGCATCGAGCGCTAGTTACTCGGCCATCAGGCCCCATATGATTTTATTAACCTTTAAAAATATAAACTGATTTGTTTTTTGCTACTTTGTATTTAACATCACAAGGGTATTCAGTACATGTTTAGTGATAACATGCCACAGTCATTACAACTATCTAGGAAGAAATTCTGTAATAAAAAATGCATATATATATTATAGAAAAGATGCTTCATTTTACACATTTAATTCGCTACGTTTTAGAATTCGCTAATTTTAAGTTATGGTGGCACTATTTATTATTAGTTACACTAGGTTAAACTTGTAAAAGTGTATTTATTTATCTTTTTAATTTAACGATATGTGGCACACTCTATTTAAGATACTATTTAACGAATCGAAATTAACTTTTACCGATTAATAACACATGTCTCCTCTCAGATTTAAAACCAAGTTATTAACACATTTCAGCAAGACATTTTTTTTTCTTTTTAAATAAACAGTTGTTTTTCTTTGAAAGCAATTTGAATCTTTCATGAAAATTTCCAGACACTGTTTCATGCATGGAATAGTAACGTAAAGCAATTATTTCTAAAAAAAAAAAAAAATTATTAAAAAAAATTAATCAAATTATTTCACTAAAAAGTGTTACCAGGTGCACCACGGGGAAGTAGATATTCTGCGCACACTGAAAAATATCATAGATGATTACATCCGAATAAATACAATTTATAACATCCCATTCAAAAAGTTAATGAGCCCATGTCGCATAAATTTACGTTTACATAATATTTAAACATCTAAATTCAACGAAAATTCATTATGAAGTATAGCATTCGCTTTACCTATATGTATAACAGAGATAACTAAATAATTCCCTTCTACTTTCCAGCACAATCTGGCAAAAACTATCCCAGACTGCATTGCGCTCCCAGAAAGCATCTTCCGCATTATTAAATGTGACAATGCCCGTAGACATAAGTAAGGCATCATCTCTCCAACTGAGTTGCATGAAACATTCATGGAATAATATGTTGACTTTTCCTTCCATTTCCCAGCATTTGTCTGGATATTTATAAGTCTCACCGACATCCCCGGGCGATCGTTCCTTCGCAGACGACATAATTCTTTATGCTCCAAGGGATGGTGCAAGCGGGAGGGGGGGGAAGAGACTTCGAAATTCTTAGCAGACGACACATCATTAGAGGGGTGGACGACGAACATTTTCTGAGAATCTTTCGCCAGCAGCTTTGTTATTGTCCCCCCCCCCTTCATACGCTTGACTTTCTTCCTGGAAGATTTGGTGATTAATGTGATTCTGGTGAAAACGTTTTGGCGCGTTTTGTTTGGATGGGAAGGGGGTGATTAATTGTAAAGAAGCGCGGATTTAATTAAAAATAATGGTACCCACTCACTATCTTTGCAACATGTCGGGGGAGGGGGGGAGGTGGTCCGTGTTGCCTTCGAATGGAGATTGTTGCTTAACGGAACGGTGTTGTGTCGGCAAGTCGAAAAGCAGTTGCTATAACAAAGGTGTGACGAAATTACTTTCTTCATAACACGGTGTTGTAATAAATGCCCTTCTAGAGAACATATATTTAACGCGAGAAGACAATTCTGGTTCATAGAGTCTTAGCATGTTGTAACTCAGAAACACATTATCCTTTATTCCAAATTGCATTACGGTCTCACCTCAAGCTAAGTTTAGAATATGATTCTAAACTGCTTAGAAAAAATAAACATATTTCGAAGTTTTGTGCAGTTTTGTTAGATGTTTTACTAGTGATTGATATGATCCGATTTTCGCTATTAAAACGACAAACATGTAACAACAGCCGCTTATATCAAATACGGACAATATGAATACGAGTCCGAAAGCGTCATGCTGTGAGCACATAACCTGTTGTAATTTTGTTATTAACAAAATTCTCATTAAACGAAAGAATAATGTCTTATTTTGGGTCTTTTATTGGATTATTGGAACACATATAATAACAAAAATGTTTATAGTTTTCAAGGAGTACGTCCGTTTACCAGTTTCAGGGATACTAATTGAACTGAGATTCCTATCTGAGAGTACATCCTCCAGCGTTTGTTTGCTTCTGACATTGTGCTTTGATCTCAAAATGAAAAATTTTAAAGTGTCATGCTGTGATCGTAATTCTTTTAAACTAATACCAATACTTTTAACTTACAAATTATATGCATAATTCATATCAAACCACAAAGCCCTTCGAAATTAAATATTTCATCCATAAAATTAATTATTCTTTGCCTTTAATTTGCAGATCCCTTGCACCAACTGTGTGTTCTTATTTATAAACGTGATTTTTGTTCAGCTTTGTCGAGAATTGCCTAATAGTCACCTTTAAAAATTGGCTATGTAAGAACTATTGCATTTACCTGGTTGTTTTATGAGTTCTAATTATAACCCCTTTTGTACCTAACATTTTCTTGAACTGTTAGAATTTCTTTTAAAAAAAGTAAATCTTTCAACAACTAGCTGTTTGGAATGTCTTCTGTGGCCGAGCACTTAGAAGCAAGATAACGCCGCTGAAAAATCCCTTTCTTCCACCTCACAAGTTAAAAGCGGTGTTTGCATTAATTAGCGCCAGAGGTCTTTGGCGGAGAAATTTATGTTTGAGAACACTCAGAGAGATGCGTTGGCGAGGGAGACAAAGACATCTAAATCAACTGTTGGAACTCTTTCGGAATCCAAATATTGGCGTGGGAAAAGAAGGCGGGAATTGCAGGTGGGAATGGGATTGCATTTCCCCCCAGTGGATCTTTTCCAGGCAGTTTTGCAGGATTTCGTTTACTCCTGGAATGGACAGCAAGCGGTTCGTGGTTTGCTTTCGGGATGGAGATAAGACTTATTTGCCCTCTCGGGGTAAACGAGAACATGCTGTTGCCGCACTTACATATATATGACTCAGTTTACCTTCTTGTTGCTGCTACTTTGAATATTTTATGGAAATTTTAATCGCTATTTGGTCTGTGGTGATGTATATTACGCAGAGCAAATATTTATGTGTATTAAAGTATATTGCTCTTGAATTTTAGATGTGTGTATATTTTCTATTGGGTACGCATGATTTCAAGATTAAAAAGAATGTTTTTCAAATTGCTATGTGCCTTTTTCTTCTTCATTCCGTAACATGCCTAAGTATTAATTAATCCATTATTAATTTTTCAAAAAATTTTGAACAATTCCCAATCAGTGTACTGTTCATGGCATTCATTAGTGCAACACGATGTCCATTGAAGCTTAAAAAAATTAAGTCACTAAATCGATTTTGAACTATACATATATAATCATTTTCAAAAATATCATAGAGGATTACATGCAAATAAATATAACTTATACCACTCCCCTTCAATTATTTAATGAGACCCTATTGCACAAATTTATGCCTGCATAATATTTAAACATCTAAATTTAACGAAAACTCATTATGAAGTATACTCAGTCGCTTTACCTATACGTATATTTCACAGCGATAACTAAATAATTCCCTTTTACTTTCCAACACAATCTGGCAAAAACTATCCCAGACTGCAATGCGAACTCCCAGAAAGCATCTTCGGCATTATTAAATCTGACAATGCCCGTAGACATAAGTAAGGCATCATCTCTCCAACTAAGTTGCATGAAACATTCATGGAATAATATGTTGACTTTTCCTTCCATTTCCCAACATTTGTCTGGATATTTATAAAGTCCCACCGACATCCCCGGGCGATCGGTCCTTCGCAGACGACATAATTCTTTATGTTCCAAGGGATGGTGCAAGCGGAAGGGGGTGATGAGACTTCGAAATTCTTAGCAGACGACGCATCATTATAGGGAGTGGACGACGACGTTTTCTGAGAATGTTTCGCTAGCAGCATTATCATTGTCCCCCCCATACGTTTGACTTTCTTCCTGGAAGATTTGGTGATTAATGGAAATCACGTGATTCTGGTGAAAACGTATTGTCGCCCTTTGTTTGGATGGGAAGGGGGGTGCAGGTTTGATTAATTGTAAAGAAGCGCGGATTTAATTAAAAATAATGGAGTCGATATGTCTTTGCAACATATCGGTGGGTGGTCCGTGTCGTCTTCGAATGGATATTGTTGCGCAACGAAACGGTGTTGTGTCGGCAAGTCGAATAGCAGTTGCTTAACAAAGGTGTGACGAAATGGCTTTCTTCATAACATGGTGTTGTAATAAATGCCCTTCTAGAGAACATAGATTAAATGCGAGAGGAGCATTCTGGTTCATAGTGTCTTGGCATGTTTTAACTCAGAAACACATTTTCCTTTATTCCAAATTACATCCCGTCTCACCTCAAGCTAAGTTCAGAATATAATGATTCTTAATTGCTTAGAAAAAAGAAATATTTTCCAAAGTTTTGTGCAGTTTTGTTCGATGCTTCAACTGAATGAGTTCGACTGAAAAATCATTTATTTGTTAAATGCAATTAAATATTTTGTTTTAATTTTCTTATTATAAATGAATCCAGCTGTTTAACAACACTTGTTAATTAACATTGAAAAACCATTACCATTGCTTCAAAGATTAACAAGCTTAAAGTCCTGTCTTATTCAGCTAGTAAACAAGGAATTACTTCGTATATCGACTTTTATTTCGTCAGTTTTGCGAAGAAATGGAAAATATAAGGTATCCGAGTATTATTATATTTATGTATCCCAGTGTTATTATTGTATGAATTGAAAGTAAAATATCTCCAATAACTTATATTGCAACTACAAAAGTCAATAAATTTCAAAGCGATATCCCTTGATTGCTCGTAGTGCATCTAAGCCATAGGGGAGCCAACCTTTTACACACACATTCACATTTTTTTAGATGCACGATACATACTTATGTCGCTTTAGAACATTTGATAGAAAGGATATATTTGACATTTACTTTGTCAAACTCGAAATGTTTCCAGTTAGCATTTTATCTTATTTTTTTTTAATATTTAAGTTACTCAAACGCTATTGTGGCTTGTTCTTAATCATTAGCATTGATGAAAATGTTTATTCATATCTGTGTACAATTCAAAAACACAGATATAACTCTGAGAAAGTATCCATTGAATTGGAATTTTTTTACAGGACAACAATCGCCAGTAATTAACTGCATTCGAAGTTTATTCAATTTCGTATTCAATAGAGAATGTATTTTGAAATTATTCCACATTTGTAAGTTTTTAGTCGACATCAGGATGTTTTGATTTATAAATGGACCAGAAACATATTTGTTTGTAATTCGATTAATTATTAAGGAAGCAGATACGCATAGAAGGTTAGGAAATGAGAGTCAACTGTAAATTGAGTAGCTTCAGATTCATATCAACATTTGCCTGCTACTTCAAGTTCAAGATATTTAATAAGTATGAACCTTAAAATTCATGTCGTAGGTTGATTTCGTGTTTAAAGCTGGGAGTCGAGAATTTTTGAAGCAGTCGGGAGTCGGAGTCACTGGTCGGTTTAAAAATACAACTTCCGATTCTTTAAAAAAAATAATGCTTTTTTTCCAAAATTCTAGGAGTTCATCTTATAATTAATGTCAGCACTACTTTTGTCCCAATGGAAACGTGCAGGAGGGATGACTTTCGAATTCGCTTGTGTTATTGATGTAGCCATTGCTTTCAGAAACGAGGAGACTCAATACCAATTGTGACAATATATGTAAAACAGTCTCTTATCGACAATCATGCTGTATGGTGGGAGTTTTTCAGAATTTCTTCCAAACGGCACGCAAGTGTGGGTTGTTACTTCTAAAAGTTATCACGGAAGGACGACTCGGAATTTATCACTCATTGCCCATAGGTGGGCTATTCGTGGTATACCGCACTGATGTTTCAGTATCAACTTTCTATCTGGATGGGGGTGAACCCTAGGTACGTGGGAGAGGTGTTAGAAAAAATAATTGACATTGAGGAGGCAATTCAATTGTATTCATCAATAATACAACCAGTAGCAAAAATAATTCCTGGCTTACACTAAATTATGTAATTGTCGAGAGACTTTCCTCAACACTGAGACTTATAAAAACTAACTTGGTTTAACAACTTGTAGAAGCTGCTCTATTGTTATTTAATGTATTACAAATATAGCACTTTTGTGATTAAAATATGCAATTATTGATTTTCGTAATATATTCCTAATACATGGTATATATTTATTTAGTACGTTTTTTTATCAAAGGATATAGATTTTTTAGGCATATTTAGAATGCATTTTTTTAAGATGCTGTAAATGCATATGCAAATACTAAGATGATGTAAATAAATATGCCTTTAAAAATGAAACACTTTTTTTTTTAATGCGAAAACTGTTTTTATAGACATGAGTTTAATAAAAGTCATAAATGTTTCTAAACCCATTAATAAAAATAATAATACATAACATTACAGTAAAGAGTCAGGAATCGGGCATTCATTGAATGCAATCATCTTGTGATGAGAAAATTCATTGAATTCTTAACGATTCCCGATGTAATTCGGATTTCCGAGCCACTGCAAATATTTCCGTAAAATATTTTTTCTTATTATTTGTATAATTTAATTTAATTAGTTTCGATTTTATTTCATTTTTTAAAATTTTTTATATTAAAATAATAATTTTTTTAAAATTAATTTTTTAATAATTTGATTTTATTTTATTTCATTTAGTTTCGATTTTATTTCATTTTTTTATATTTACTTATATTTCATGTATTATAAACTTTCTGTACAAATGTCAATTTCAAAAGAAAGAAATATTTATTATTATTATTTTGCTAAATATCTTTAATACAATACTCCATAACATATAGTACTGCAACACAGAATCAATCTATACCGAGTTCAAAAATCTTATTTTGTTACGATTTTGGTCTTTTTCAAAAGAAACCCCCAAAAAAATAATGATAAAACAGTTTATTTGTCTATTCTGTATCTTTTTACTCCAAAAGTATTAATTTCTGTTTACTCATCCTGGCCCTTTGTATGATTGATTAAATAGTTTACTTTTAAAAAATGATTTAAAAAAAGAAGAAAAAAGCTAATCAACATTTTTGACTCTTACTGACACAAAATAAAACAAAAATATTAATTCATTTTTTTTTCAATCAATTTCCTGGAATTTATTTCAATAGCAATTATTAAAACTGAAATAAAAAATAATTTAACTTCTTTTCCACGAAAATCATTTAATTTCTTTTTTTTTATTTTGATTGAATAAATATTTTTTTATTTGACATGTTCACAGCAACTGAATTCAAAATACACCTTTGAGCCATATTGATTGTAAAATTGATTGCTACAGTATGTCAACACCGAGAATATATTTTCAACAAAATATTTACATTTCAAAGAAAATAAATGATTACTTTGATCTTTTCACTCACCTCCATTTTTTTAAAAAGCTGATTTGAAAATACATTATCCTCTGTGACTTCTTTTCCTCTGTGTAGCATAAATCATATAAAAGATATTAAAATCATTTTTAAATGCTGTAATAAACCCAACATTTATTTGTGATCAATGTCTTAAAACGTAGAAATAAATTTTAATAAACTGATCTTTTTTTTTTAATTATTTTTAGTAAACTTCAGAATCATGAATAGTTGCCATGTTCGTAACCTACTTTTAAGATTAATCAGGTTTTATTAAAAGAAATAAATTAAAAGACACACTGAATTAAGAAAGGACAATGGATATTTACGAACAACTTATTACAATGGATATTTTAAGAACAATCTTCATTATCCTATAATGTTAAAAATATTTTAAATGATAGATATGTTGAACTACATTAAATAAAATTTGCGAGAATGTAGTCGTAATTTGTGGGCAGTTTAATTATGGCTACAATCTTAATTTTCTACAATTGTAATATTTTAATGCTGTTCTTAATACTTGTCGCGAATATTACTCATTATTTTTATATATATCATTTTTCTTCGTCAACTTTTTCATTGGCGTAACAGCCCATGGTGAGCCAAGGCCGTCTGCCTACTGTCAGATATTACACATATCAGGTTGTGACTAAAACTGCAAATTTAGCCACAAGCACATTTATTTGATCATCATTATAGTTACAATTATTTTCAACGATCTTCCCATTGTCATTTCTATGCTTTTTTTCAATTCCTACTATTAGCTCACACTCTCCCTATATATATCGTTCAAATTCTCAATCGTTCATAAACTACTTTTTATTCGTCCACTCAAGTTCAAATATATTTTTTTAAACTTGTAGTGGATGACACTTAATGTGAATACAGTCTTTTCAAATATTAATTCATTGATTAAATCTAATAAAAATTTTTAATACTTTAAATGGAGTTTTAGCAGTTTGTAATGAAAATTGAAATCAACAGGCAGTAGCTCAATCAGTAAAATGCAAGGATTTCAATATTTTTCACGTGAAGGTGAAGAATGAGAGTTCAATTCTTGCGAAAATCATTACAAGAGATGGTTAAAATGATAAATTATAGACCACCATCAGCTTCATAAATTAGAAAAAAAAAAAAAAAAAAAAAAATAGAAAGCGAATAAATAGTAAAAAACAAACAAAAATAATAGTCCAACGGCATATATAGAAAGGAAAATGGAAAATTGCAAGGAAATTCGTTTTCTATTTTGCCACTTAATATTGTGATTCTGTCGTATGTATATACATATTTATATTAGCTGTAATTATTTCTTAAAAAGTAACTAAAATAAAATTTTTCTTTGATGACTAAGTAGGAATTGACTTAAATTTTTTTTTATATTACTTGTTAATACACTATTCTACTTGTTAATAAACAAAATTTTTATATTACTTGTTAATATAATTGAGAGTTAATAGTTTTTTACTCTCTTTCTATCTTTTTATATTAGATACAAAATAATTCTGTTAGCTCCTAAAAGGATGGTATTCTGTATGAGAAGTTTGAGAAAATACTTAAGATGGAAGAAACATCATTTCGTAGACAAATCCTTCTTAGAGACGCTTAGTCATTTTGTAATTGCGTCAAATACATATTTTTCTAAATGCTTCTTTTCTTTTTAACCATGAAGGACATTTTTTTTTTTTGCAAAAAATTTTAAAAGCTTCTTAGCTGCTAACAGTAAATTTCAGCGGTTGTTATTTGATTGTCGCTTAAGATCGCATGAAGAACAATATTTTCCTGTCCTATTCTACACTGAAAACAATCTTTAATGGCTCCTTTGTGGCTGGTGGATAGACCTTGAATGTAATTTAAGTTACTGTTATTTGAATTTTACATCATTATAAATGATTCATTGATATATCATAGATTAATTAGACAGATGTCGAATCGCTGATATCATCTTAAATTATCCTTCAAAAAAGAATAAATAAATAAAACGATAGAACTTTCCTTGCCTGATATATGTACAGTTCTCGATAATTTTATGTTATCTGGAGTGAATCATTAAATGTCCTAATAATAAAACAAATATATTGAAAAGAGTTCTTTGGCAGACAATGGAAGAAAATGTCTAAAACGCATATGGCATTTGCTTCTTGAGAGAATGTGGAACCTTTGCAGGGATTATAGTTTGGGAAAATTAAATATACAAATACATATTTGGATTTTTATATATTGTTACAGAATGTAGATAAATATGTCTTAAAAATAGTTTAATTAGTTGGTACTTTAACATTATTATTTTTTTGTTTCAAATATGCACTGAATTGTAAATAAATCCTGAAATACTGCCAAATTGAAGAAACGTGACAAATTTGATAACATATTCGTTAATGTTAGCGAAATTTTTGGCGAACCTTGCAGAAATAATCAAAAGCTTACTGAAATTTAATTACTAAATAACTCTTCATAATTCCTGTACGCCAAATGGAATCGCCAAAAACGTTGTGTTTAGTAATCATAGCGGCCATTTTGTTTGTTTAAGAGGGCACTTGGCAAAAGCCGCAAAGAAAAAATCTCCAAATAAACAGCCTGAACCCTAAAGAGCAGAACTCTCTTTCGTGTAGTATTCTGACCACTTTCTTCATAAATTTCTTACGTTTTTGTACATTGGTATACTCCCATGAGTATTTGTCCAGCAAAGTATGTTCACATATGATAAAGTGAAATTCGTGAAAGGATTTCAGTTTTTTAATTTTTTCTTATAATAATTTTGTTATTTCTTAATTCATGTCGTCTGTTCAGGTATATTTCAGATAATTCTATTTTAATTATTTACTTTTTTAACTGAATTTTAATATTACATTCTTATATTTTAATTTAACATACTTTACTATATTATGGATAGAGAATAGAAACATCATTCAAATTTTTCATAGCAATGTAAAAGAAAACGTACATAAACAATGACAATTCTAAATTATTAACTTAATATTGTTTTCAAAGTATTATTTACAATACATAATTAATATTTAATTAAGATATACAATACAAAATATAAGTTAATATATAGTAAAATATTAAACATACTTTTTATTTTTAATAAATAAACTTTGATTTGATATCAAAGTTTTGATTAAAGCTAATTTAAAAGGAAGTTTTAATAATATAATAATTAAAATGAAAGGTTTTATTCATAACTGTTAATAAAATTTAAAATATCCTTACACAAAAACTATATTCAGAATCCTAATATGAAAATCACCATAAGCAAAATCACAGATAATTATAAGAATACTAAAAGCGAATAAATAAATAAATTATCTCCAAATAAGAAAATATTTTTTTTATATCAACTAAATAAAACATTCACTTTAATTCACTAATCTTTTAATTAAAATTAAAAATGTAAATCTAATTATGCATGGACTTAGAAACACAGGGAGTAAATTAATTATTAGTACTTTGTAATCGGATTACTTAAAAATGCATTTAATTTACAGAAACGGATTTAATAACTTGATTAATTGTCCAACTGTTTAATTATTTGCGAAGGGCTAATCTCTTGAAGCTTTGTTTATCCATTGGAACGAATATTCGTTTGTTGCATCTATAATTACAGCTGATGCATTTTACAACATGATGCTTAATAATTAATGCTGTTTGACTGAACTTATGTTTTTTATTATTGTTATTATTTTTAATTTATAATTGATTGACTTTTTTTCTTAGAAATAATTCTTCTGATAAAAAAGAATCAACCTTTAAAACAACGTTATATTTATAAAATATAAAAGAAACATAATATTAATCCATTGATACATAAATATATGAAGCTGTTTTTAATTAAATGTTTAAAAGACTATACATTAAGATTAAACTTTTGGGATAATGGAGTCGGAGAAAATTTTCGCATCAATTTATTCGTAACACTATTATTAATACAATTTGCTTTGTAATTTTGGGTATCTGTTATTCCGTTCTTGTCCGTGAAGGGTATATTTTTTAAGCGGAAACTCATCTAAAACGGCAAATATGTAGTGGATTCAGCATTATTTAGTCCACCTGTTATAGTGCACCTACATTTTGCCAGCCCAACTTCAAAGGAACATCTTTACGGGGACATATAGTATGCAAACTCTTCCTTGAGCCTGCGGAAAGACCTTTCAACCGAAGCGCTTATTTTGTATGTCTCCAGCGTAGACGCTAGAACCATTGTAGACACTGCTTTCAAAAGAGAGAAGATTCTATCATGACTGTGATAGCATGTTTACAGCATCTCGAATCGAAAATCAAGTTGCCTAGTGGGAGTTTTTCAAATGTTCTTTCGTATGACACACAAATGTGTAGCGATTACTCTGAACAATTTACCCGGAAAGAATGTAACGCGCACATCACTCATTCATGGGCTGTTCGGGACGTACATAACTGGAATATGGACAATGATCAACAACTGACACAGAACCAAATGAGACTTCTACGTACTTCATCACAACAGAAGCTGCCCCCCTCCCACCTTCCCTCCCGCGGCCTGATGGCCGATTGGCTAGCGCCCTACCCTTTGGTAGTAGACAGTTCAGGGTCTAATTTTGCAGGTGGCATGAATGTTTGTGAGTGGTTCGGAATCACCATTAAATTGTACGTTTTTGTCTAATTAGCCTAACGTGTGCACAAAATGACCGTTGACAGACAAACCAAACCAAACCTTCCCTTCTTCCATGAGAACACACAGATCCATGGACTTGATCCAAATATTGCTGTCGACCAATTGGGATAAGGAACAACCACAACATTATGTATTAGTAAGAAATCTGTTTGGTTTGGTTTATCGGTCTACTGTCATATTGTGTGAACGAGGGCTAAACGGACCGGACCCTACAGTTTAAAGTGGATTCCGAACCACTAACAAACATCCATGCCCTTTGGCATGGATGTTTGTTAGTGGAATTTTTATTAAAGGTTTTTTCTTTCTTTCGTAATGCGAATTAGTTTATTTGAAATCCTATTAAAAATGCACCATTTACATATGAAAATCCTAAAGCAATCCTACTTTACTGCAAAATCTAGAACTGTAACAGGAAAGATACGCATTTCCTCCATCTCTCCAGAAACAGATCAAACAAATCGAGTCTATCCATTAGTCCGTCCAAACAACTCCTGCGAGTCAAGACTCCCCCAAGACAGCAAACCACTCGCCTTCGGAAGAAGGGGGTGGGCTGAGCGAATCACTGAAATTAAATCACCCAATAACGAGGTTTTAAACGCGCCACTTGCTCGCCAATAAAAGCAAAATTGGCGCTCTCCCGGCGGATAATTAAGGATTTTCCGGGACTTCTCTTTATTGACCTGAATGCGCGACTTCTAATTATTGAATTCGGTTATAAAGAGGTGGAAGGATTCGCCAGCTACCGAGTCTCTCGGCGATTCGTTATGCCTAATTCCCTGATTTCGCTCTTTATTGCATTAGTTCATAAGATGGTTCTTTGACTCTCTGGTTATATTTTTATGTCATTATGTTGGAAACTAGACATCGTCTGAAATTTGAATACTATGTATTAAATTTGAAGTAAAAATCATTAAGCTCTGCTATCTCATTGAAATTATTTATAGTTTATAAGTGAGTATGAAAGTATTAGATTGATGAAATTTTAAGAAATTTTAGAAATGACATGACTTAATTAAGAATTTCTTTATTAAATCTTTTCTACTAACTCTGGATCTGGCATCATTCATCATATATCCTGTGTTACTGAAAAGTCACCTTCAGGAATAAATAATTACTCTTAAAACGCTTAAAGCTAAAGAATTTTTTACTATCAAAATATAAAATTAGAATTTTCTTCTTAAAAGGAGTCTATTCCACGTTTCTGTGTGACCTGATGACCCAATTGGCTAGCGCTTTGGCCGTGGATATCACAAGCGTCAGGTTTGAATCCTGGCAGTCCATGGATGTTTGTGAGTGGTTCGCAATCCAGTTTAAACTGTAGGTCCCAGTCTAATTAGCCTAAAGTGAGCACCAAATGACCGAAGCGCGACAAACCAAACCTTCCCTCCTTCCATGAAAACACATGGATTCATGGACTTGGTCTAGATGTTGCTATCGACCAATTTGGATAAGGAATAATCACAATAGAATGTATTAGTAAGGGATTAGTTTGTCGCTCTGCGGTCATCTTGTGCAGATGAGGATTAAACAGACTGGAACCCTACAGTTTAAAATGAATTCCGAACACTATGCTTCCGCTAGGATGCGAATCTGAAGTCTGTGATGCCAAAAGCTAGAGAGCTAACTACGAGGCAGCGTATTAGTAAGAGAAATAAAATAGCAATTTTTGTTTTGTTTTGTAGAGATGACTAATTTATTTGAAATCTTATTAAAAATGCCCCATTTACATACGAAAACCCTAAAGCAACCGTACGTCTCTGCGAAATCTTTCGTTAAGTTAAGTTTTAAAAAAAATACATTTCCAGCTCTTACAAAGCATTCCACAAAGGAATTCTTTCACGGAAGCCTCCCTCCGAAGAGAGGACTGTGACAGGAAAGATACGCATCTCCTCCATATCCAGAAACCGATCAAACAAAACGAGTCTGTCCATTAGTCCGTCCAAACAACTCCTGCGAGGCAACACTCCTCCCAAGACAGCAAATCCCTCGCCTTTGGAACGGGGGGTAACGAATCACTCAAATTAAATCACCCAATAACGAGGTTTTAAACGCGCCACTTGCTCGCCAATAAAAGCAAAATTGACGCTTTACCGGCGGATAATTAAGGATTTTCTGGGACTTCTCTTTATTGGCCTGAATGCGCGACTTCTAACTATTGGATTCGGTTATAAAGAGGTGGAGTGATTCGCCAGCGACCGAGTCTCTCGGTGATTCGTTATGCCTGATTTCTCTCTTTATTGCATTAGTTCATAAGATGTTTCTTTGATTCTCTAGTTATATTTTTATGTCATTAAGTTGAAAACTAGGCATCTTCTGAAATTTGAATACTATGTATTAAACCTGAAGATAAAAATCATTAAACCCTGCAATCTCAATGAAATTATAGTTTTTAAATGAGTATGAATGTATAATGATTGATAAAAAAAAAGTAGAGTTGATAATTAAATTCGCTTTTACAAAGGACGTGACTTAATTAAGGATTTCTGTATTAAATCTTTTTTCTACTAATTCTGGACGTTAAATTGTTGGCATTATTGATCATATATCCTGTGTTTCTGAAAAGTCACTTTCAGTAATAAATACGCTTAACGCTATTTGCACTCATTACGCTCAAGTTGTAAAGTGAGAATTGTCTTCTTAAAAGGAGTCTTTTCCGCGTTTTTGTGCGGCCAATTAGCTAGCGTTGTGGCCGTCGATACCGCGCGAATTTCGATCCTGGCAAGTGGCATGGATGATTGTGAGTGGTTCGGAATCCACTTTAAATTGTAGATCCCGATCTAAGTAGCGTAAACTGTACGCAAAATGACCGTAGAGCGACAAACCAAACCTTCCCTTCTTCCATGAGGACACACAGATTCATGGACTTGGTCTAGATGTTTCTGTCGATCAATTGGGATAAGGAACAACCACAACAGAATGTATTAGTAAGAAATCGGTTTGGTTTCGTTTGTCGCTCTACTGTCATCTTGTGTACACGAGGGCTAATCAGACCGGACCCTACAGTTTAAAGTGGATTCCGAACCACTCACAAGCATCCATGCCACCGTCAGGATTCGAACCACTTGGCCACCAGGCCGCGTATGAGTAAGATAAATAAAATAGCAATTTTCGTTTCATTTTTCCTTTATTTGTAATGACAATGAATTTACTTGAAATCTTATTAAAAATGCACCATTTACATAGGAAAATCCCGAAACAACCCTAATTTTCTGCGAACTCTTTCGTTAAGTTAAGAAAAGAAACATTTCCAGCTCCTACAAAACATTCCACAAAGGAATTCTTTCACGGAAGTCTCCCTCCGAAGAGAGAACTGTGACAGGAAAGATACGCATCTCCTCCATCTCCAGAAACCGATCAAACAAAACGAGTCCGTCCAAACAACTCCTGCGAGGCAACACTCCCCCCAAGACAGCAAACCCCTCGCCTTTGGAACGGGTGAGCGAATCACTCAAATTAAATCACCCAATAACGAGGTTTTAAACGCGCCACTTGCTCGCCAATAAAAGCAAAATTGACGCTTTACCGGCGGATAATTAAGGATTTTCCGGGACTTCTCTTTATTGGCCTGAATGCGCGACTTCTAATTATTGGATTCAGTTATAAAGAGGTGGAAGGATTCGCCAGCTACCGAGTCTCTCGGCGATTCGTTATGCATGGGCCTCCTGATTCCCTGATTTTGCTCTTTATTGCACTAGCTTATAAGATGGTTCTTTGATTCTCTGGTTATATTTTTATGTCATTAAGTTGAAAGATAGACATCTTCTGAAATTTGAATACTATGTATTAAATTTAAAGTGAAAGTCATTCAACCCTGCAATGTCAATGATATTATTTATACTTTATAAAAGGCTATGAATGTATGTGATTGATAAAAAATCAAAAAAGTAGAGTTTATAATAAAATTCTCATTGACAAAAGGCATGTTTTAATCAAGGACTTTTTAATAAATTTATTTTTTACTTATTCTGGACTTTAAATTGTTGGAATCATTCATGATATATCGCGTGTTATTGAAAAGTCTCCTTCAGGAATAAATTAATTTTGCTCAAAACGCTTAACGCTAATGTTTTCATTGCGCTTAAAATATAAAGTGAGAATTGTCTTCTTAAAAGGAGTCTATTCCACGTCTATGTGCGGTCGTATGGCCAATTGGCTTGTTCTCTAGGCGTTGGTACCACAGGTTTCAGGTTCGAATCATGGCGGCGGCACGGATATTTGTTAGTGAGTCGGAATTCATTTTAAACTGTAGGTCCTGGTAGAATTAGCCTAAAGTGTGCACAAAATGACCGTAGAGCGACAAATCAAACCAAACCTTTCCTCCTTCCATGAGAACACACACATTCATGGACTTGGTCTAGATGTTGCTATCGACCAATTCGGATAAGGAACAATATTAGTAAGAGATTAGTTTGTCACTCAGCGGTCATCTTGTGCACATGAGGATTAAACAGACTGGAACCCTACAGCTTAAAATGAATTCCGAACACTATGCTACCGCCAGGATTCGAATCTGAAGTCGGTGATGACAAAGGCCAGAGCGCTAACCACGAGACAGCGTATTAGTAAGAGAAATAAAATATCCATCTTCGTTAAGATTTTTTTATTTTCCAATGACAACTAATTTATTTGAAATCTTATTCAAAATACACCATCTACATATGAAAATCCTGAATCAACCCTCATTTTCTATGAAATCTTTGGTTACGTTAAAAAAAAAAGAAAAACATTCTCAGCTCTTACAAAACATTCCACAAAGGAATTCTTTCATGGAAGTCTTCCTCCAAATAGAGAACTGCGACAGGAAAGATACACATCTGCTCCATGCCTCCAGAAACCGATCAAATAAAACGAGTCTGTCCATTAGTCCGTCCAATCAACCCCTGCGAGGCAACACTCCCCCAAGACAACAAACCCCTCGCGTTCGGAAGAGGGGGAAGGGGGAGGCGAATCACTCAAATTAAATCACCCAATAACGAGGTTTTAAACGCCCCACTTGCTCGCCAATAAAAGCAAAATTGGCGCTTTCCCGGCGGATAATTAAGGATTTTCCGGGACTTCTCTTTATTGGCCTGAATGCGCGACTTCTAATTATTGGATTCGGTTATAAAGAGGTGGAGTGATTCGCCAGCGACCGAGTCTCTCGGCGATTCATTATGCCTGATTCCCTGATTTCGCTCTTTATTACATTAGTTCATAAGATGGTTCTTTGATTCTCTGGTTATATTTTTATGTCATTAAGTTGGAAACCAGACATCTTCCGAAATTTGAATACTATGTATTAAATTTGAAGTGAAAATCATTAAACCCTGCTATCTCAATGAAAGTATTTATACTTTATAAAGGACTATGAATGTATATGATTGATGAAAAAAAAGTAGAGTTGATAATTAAATTCGCTTTAACAAAGAACATGTCTTAATTAAGGATTTCTTTATTAATTCTTTGTTTTACTAATTCTGGACGTTAAATTGTTGGCATCATTGGTCAGATATCCTGTGTTTTGGAAAAGTCACTTTCAGTAATAAATATGTTTAACGCTATCGCACTCATCAAACTCAAGATATAAAGTTAGAATTGTCTTTTAAAATATGTCTATTCCCCGTTTCTGTGCGGCCTGATACAGCACGCTTCAGTTTTCAATCCTGGTAAGTGGCGTGGATGATTGTGAGTGGTTCGAAATCCACTTTAAACTGTAGATCTTGGTCTAATTAGCCAAACGTGTATACAAAATGACCGTAGAGTGATAAACCAAACCTTCTCTCCTTCCATGAGAACACACGGATTCATGGACTTCTAGATGCTGCTATCGACCAAATGGAGTGAGTAACAACCGCGACAGAATGTATTACTAAGAGATTGGTTTAGTTTGTGGCTCTACGGTCATCTTGAGCACGCGAGGGCTAAACAGACCTACAGTTTAAAGTGGATTCCGAACCACTCACAAACATCCCTACCATCGCCAACATTGGAACTTGAAGCCTATGGTACCAAGAGCCAGAGCATTAGCCAACTAGCAATCAGGCTGCAGTAAGTTTTGAATCTGCACTGTACCTACAAGTATGATAAACAGTAACCACATTTTTCTACAATTTTTGAATGAGAACCTTTGAGAATGGGATATGAGGGATTTTCACTCTCTTCCTCAAGTCCAGCCCGTGGTACCACTTGGCCACCAAGCCTCGAATTAGTAAGATAAATAAAATAGCAGTTTTCGTTAAGGTTTTTCCTTTTTTTTATAATGAACATCAATTTATTTGAAATCTTATTAAAAATGCACCATTTAAATAGGGAAATCCTAAAAGAACGCTATTTTCCTGCGAAATCTTTGGTTAACTTAAAAAAAAAAGCATTTCCATCTCCTACAAAACTTTCCACAAAGGAATTCTTTCACGGAAGTCTCCCTCCAAAGAGAGAACCGTGACAGGAAAGATGCACATTTCCTCCATCTCCAGAAACCGATCAAACAAAACGAGTCTGTCCGTCAAAACAACTCCTGCGAGGTAACGCCCCCCCCAAGACAGCAAACCCCTCGCGATCGGGGGAGCGAATCACTCAAATTAAATCACCCAATAACGAGGTTTTAAACGCGCCACTTGCCCCCCAATAAAAGCAAAATTGGCGCTCTCCCGGCGGATAATTAAGGATTTTCTGGGACTTCTCTTTATTGGCCTGAATGCGCGACTTCTAATTATTGGATTCGGTTATAAAGAGGTGGAGGATTCGCCAGCGACCGAGTCTCTCGGCGATTCGTTATGTCTGATTCCCTGATTTCGCTCTTTATTGCATTAGTTCATTAGATGGTTCTTCGGTTCTCTGGTTATATTTTTATGTCATTAAGTTGAAAACAAGACATCTTCTGAAATTTGAATACTATGTATTAAATTGAAGTAAAAATTCATTAAACCCTGCTATTTGAATAAAATTATTTCTAGTTTATAAATGTGTATGAATGTGTTCTTGATAAAGTTTGAAAAAAGTAGAGTTTATAATTAAATTCGCATTTACAAAGGGCCTGTTTTAATTGAGGATTTCTTTATTAAATCTTTTTTTTACTAATTCTGGATGTTTAGTTGTTGGCATTATTCATGATATATCCCATGTTATTGAAAAGTCACCTTCAGGAATAAAAAATTACTCTCAAAACGCTTAACGCTAACGTATTAATTATGATAAATTAGATATAAAGTGAGTAAACGTAAGTGTAAGTATCTTCTTAAAAAGGAGCCTAAGTTATAAAATTGTTCTTTGATTCTCTGATTTTATTTTTATGTCATTAAGTTGAAAACTAGACTTCTTCTGAAATTGGAATACTGTGTATTAAATTTGAAGGGAAAGTAATTAAATCCTGCAATCTCAATGAAATTATTTATTATTTATAAATACGTATGAATGTATATGATTGATGAAACTCGAAAAAAAATTAGGTTAAAATAATTTATAATTAAATTCGCATTTACAAAGGACATGTCTTAATTAAGGATTTCTTTATTAAATCTTTTTTCTACTAATTCTGGATGTTTAGTTGTTGAAATCATTCATGATTATCCCATGTTATAAACAAGTCATCGCAAGAATATATAAATAACGCTCAAAATGCTTAAGATTATACATTTTGTTGCTAAAACGCTTATTATTATTATTATAATGAAATATTATATCGTCGCTGTTTTGGAGAATAGTTATGAGTTTGATCCTTATATTTGACAATTGGTTTTAATTATAAAATTATAAAATGATTTTTAGCAACATGATTTGCTATTGTCAAAACAACGTTGTACAATTTATATTTGGTTACAAAATGCTTACTTACAACCAACGGTATGGAGTCAGCCAAAAATTTCGACTCTTGACTATTGACTCTTGAGTTGCATATTTTAGGCCGACTCCGTTTAACGCTAACGCATTCATTATGCTTAAGATATAAAGTGAGAATTGTCTCTTTAAAATGGGTCTATTCCACGTTTCTGTTTTACGCAAACCGAAGCAAGTTGTAAGCAGAAGTTGGAGTCAGAAGTCATTCTAAGATCCTACAGGCGACTCCCTTATAAAATAAATTTTTATTTTTCAAAATTCTAAGAAATGTTAGAATTACATGCTAAGGAGGCAATTCAATTCTATTCTTTGATAATACGACCAGTGACAAAGAGAGGGACTGCTTTAGCAGCACACCAAATAAGTGCTGAGAGATTTTTTTTCAGCACTGACACTTATAAAATGCTGTCTTGGCTGAACAATGAAAGAAGATTTTATAAAAACTATTGTATTATTAAAAAAGGATAAGATCTGATGTATTATAAATGTGCTTAAAATGACCAATTTCCTTTTGCTTGTGTTCAGCTACATTTTTTTTTTTAATATTTTGGTAATCTATTAATTTGGTACAGATATTATTAAAGGGTATATGCATTTTTTGTAAGCAAATTTAGAGTACGAGAATGTCTTTTAATTGAGCGCAATTATTGCTTCGTTAAATTCTCAAAAAAACATTGTTATGCAAAAACTGTTTATCTGAGTTCCATAAAAGTCATTGATTTTATTTAACAAAGTCCATTAGTAAAGATCACAGTACATAAAATTTTGAGTCTGGTATTGGGTGTTAGGAGTCGGTATAAAAAATGCTGCTCAGGAGTCATTAGTCAATAGTCGAAATTTTGGGCTGACTCCATATATCTGGTTGTAATTTATACATCTGGTTGTAATTAATTTATACATAGATGTATATATAATAAAAGCAAATAATAACAGTAAATCATGTTGCTGAAAAATCACTTCATGATTTTATATTTAAAACCAATTATTAAATATAGGGGTCAATCTCATAACTATTTTCCCAAACAGCCGCGATATAATCTTTTTTATGCACTAACGGTAGAGAACTTGGTTGGAGAGTTATTAAAAATGAATCAACTAATATCACTCATAAATATTCGTGTGTTTTACTATTTATAAACTGTGATAATATAAGTTATTATTCTCAACTATTAAAATGGAAAATATTTTGAATTAGAAAATGCTTGCAAATCTCTAATAATTATCTGTTACTCGCACCCGAAAAACCGCCTTTTAAACTTCTGACCTCGTGCATTAAATAAAAAGGAAAGAACAACTATGTCTTAAGGGAAAGATATACATTTCCTCATATTTCTAGAAATCCCATTGGGTATTTCTCCATAAACAGCATGCGATTTTAACACCTACAATGTTTTATTCGTGAAAAATTTATTTTAATTGTCTTATAATGCATTTAAACTTAAATTGCATTGTTTTAGACTTACCATTCTGCTTTTAAACTGACTTTGAAGTTTAACTTCGTATTTCAGAATAGTTTGTTTGTTGGTAATTAAATTGTTTAGTGCAGCTTGGCCAAAACTGGTCCTGTGCCATTAAACCACATCAAGAAACAAAGCTTATCTCTTCAAAAAAATTATTCAAACAAGACAATGCTCTTTGTTAATCAGTTCAAAGATTATCTGCGAGAAAATGCTGCCCCCAGAAGACGAATTTCTTAAAGAAGATGCTTGGCGTGAGAAAAGGAGTTGAATCATTCACATTAAATCCTCCAATAACATGCTTTAAACTCGTCACTAGATTGAACGTCGGTTTGCCCAATAAAAGTAAACCCTAAAGCGAAGCTTTACATTTTCGGTAAATAACTAAAGGTTTTCCGAGACATTGACCTAAAACGCTCGACTTCTAATTATTGGATTCGGATATAAAAACACAGAATGATGGGTCCCTCAACGATTCTTTATATATATGACTTGTTTCTATCATTATTGTGTTTGTTAATCCTTTGGTTGTAAGGTAATCCTTTTATTGGATGATGATAATCGATTGTTGTTTATGTAAGAATTAGGTATTGTAGCGTACAGTTTAAGCAACCGGATTGTAACTGAGTGTGGTAGGATTGAGATATTTAAGCCACAGTTTGGAGAACTCACAACTTTATTTACACATTCACAAACACTACACACATACAATTAGACAATTAGAGACATACATATTTAAAGATATATAATTATAGATTCGTGGAAGGATTCCACTTCTAAGCCGAAAGCCCAAAACTCGGATATGCGCAGGGGGCGTGAATTATGCTTCCTCTGTAGACCAACAGATAACTTCTCCTGAAAGCCAGAGAGGGCGCACTTATCAGTGGATAGGTGGAAGCACGGTTACGGTATTATTTTATTCTTAAGAATGAAATAGTATTAAAATCCTTAAACTCCGTTCTCGTTTGTAATGTGACTAACATTTTGAAAAATAACTGTAAATAATTAATATTTAAGTCTTTAATAAAATTGCAAAAGGTGTGGTTTACATTTAATTTTCCGTTAGCAAAAAAAGTAATCATATGTTCATTTTGCTACTGAATTTGTTTCTTTTTTTAGAAATTGTAGTTAATCATTACATCGAATATTATATTGACTACTAAATTGAGTATTAATTTATAAATAAAATATCTAAAATTAATATACAAAGAAAGAAATACTATGACCATTTTTAGTAGTATATCAAAGAAATTTTTAAAAGTAACAATAATTATATTTTTGCAAGATTAATAAAATTGCAGCAGTTGCAGTTTACATTTAAATTTCAATTTGGAAAAGACATAACTACGTGTTTTATTTTAACATACATATATTTATATTTTTAATATAATTATAACATGTGTGGTTTACTTTTAATTCTCCATTTTCAAAAGGCGTAATTACTGTGGTATTTTGAACCAGAATTCTTTTATTTTCCTGAAATTGCAGTTTACATTTAATTTTTAATTTCCTTCTTTTTCCCTTTTTTTTTTTTTTTTTTTAGTTTACAATTAATTTTCAATTCAGAAAAGATGTAAGTACATGTTGAATTTCAATAGACATATATTTACTTGATATAATTACAGAAGATAATATTTACATTTAATTTTCCTTTTACAAAGGATTGCATGTGGCATTTTGCTACTGAATTTCCTTTTTTTCAATTCCTTCTATTAGTTCACACTCTCCCTATATATATATATATATATATATTGTTCAAATTTTCAATCGTTCATAAAATACTTTTTATTCATCCACTCGAGTTAAAATACATTTTTTTTTAACTTGTAGTGGATGGCACTTGATGTTAAGGCAGTTTTTACAAATAGCAATTCAGTAATTAAATTTAATTAATTAATTTCAGTTTTTTTTTTTTACATTTAAGTTTCAGGTATCTAACAATATATGGCGCCAGATAAACTTAAAAAATGAATGAAAATTATTTATAAAGGACTTTCTGCATTATGGTGAAAAACAAAGTAGGAATTGACTTAAAAAAAGTTGTTTTTATATTACTTGTTTCTCCTGAAGTGTTGCAGTTGATACATAAATCGAATACGATATAATAATCGAATCGAATTTTCGATATTTTATCCACAAGAACGAAATAATATAAAAATGTTTAAAAGTATCTATAATCATACATTTACGTGATTAATAAAATTAAAGCAATTTTATTTTACATTTCATTTTCAAGTTGCAAAAGACGCAACTACGTAATGCATTTTACTAGTGAATTTCTTTTTTTTCCCACCTGATGTTATCATTAATCTCTACATTGGCAGGCTCCTTCAGAGTGATTTTGCGTTATCAGGGTGCACTACAGAAGAAATCTCTGTAGTGGTCCCTTACAGGAAAGAGGATTACATTATACAGTATACATTCCTTTCCCCTTTATAAGAAAAATTGTTTACCTTTCTTTAACTTATTCACCTTTCTTTTACATGTGAACTGAACCAAGACCGAAACATATTGCCAAAAAGCATCTCTCTCTATGATTTTTGATTAACCATTTATCTAAAGACGATTGTAGAATACTTATCCTCCTTTCTTTCAAAATAATATCAAATAGGTGCAAACCCAAACTAATTATAATTTTTTTTCGAAGTGCCATCTTAAATATGTATGGCCTAGTAGTAGTATGTGACATTCAAGATCAAATACGCTCAAGCCCTTTAGCTCAAATACGATATAGATTCAAATCCACTGATGACTTCCGTTGTTATACATTACGTTCAGGAAAAAAGAAGACTAGATGGTAATTATGGCAGCTTAAGTAAGATTCTTAATCAGGCCTACCTATTATATAGTTTTTTAGGTTTTTTTCTAACAATCAACACAAAACTTTGTAGCTTACTAGTTAAACTTACTACTACACTAACAAGTTACTTACACTCTAAAAGTATGCCCGTAACGTAATGTGCTTCTTCCATCTCCCAATCGGTTAGCTGTTGTACACATATGTATAACACGCCGCTCTTCTATATTCAACAAAGATATATTTGACCACCTGCAAGCAGAACCGGAACCAAAACGTCTGCGACCGGAAAGATACACATTTCCTCCATCTCTTCAGAAACCGATCAAACAAATCGAGTCAGTCCATTAGTCCGTCCAAACATCTCCTGCGAGGAAAGACTCCCCCAAGACTACAAGCCCCTTGCGAGAAGACATTTGCCGTCGGAAGAGAGGGCAGCGAATTCCTCAAATTAAATCCCCCAATAACGAGGTTTTAAACACATCCATTGTTCGAATGGCGGTGTAACAAATGTATAAAAGCAAAACTGGCGCGTTTCTGGAGATTTTCTGGTCGACTTAGATGAATGTCTTCCCATTATTGAATTCCTAATTCACTAGCTGCAATTGCTATTTTTAATCATTCATTCCATGCATTGGCAAATTGAAATGGTTTTTAATGTATCTTGTTTTTCAGTTCATTGTGCGTACTGTATTTATTACAAATATTTTCTCTGCTATGTTTTCTGTAAATATTATATTTCCGTGTAGTTCAACATTTAAAAATATTCCATTGATTGCATATCAATTTTAGTCATATTGTTTTTAACCATTTTTAATTGTTATTAGAGTTTTTTTTAAATATTTTTTACAGTTCATTGTTTTTTATTTTTATTTATTTATTTTGCTTATTGACTTGACAGACAGCAACATAGAGACCAAGTTCAATAATCCGTGTGATCTCATGGATCTCATCACCGCAACTTCTGTTGCCATTTAGCACCCGAATAGAAGTCTGACTTGGCTTCGTGACGCTGAAGAAAGAAGGCAGTGACTACTGGGAGGACTTTTAGGGTGAACTACTCCGCTTTTGCATATCGTAGGGCAGAAATCCCGGAAAACCCTACAGGTATCGACTAACGAGGCAAGATGCTGAACATTCCAAACGCCATCGAGCCTCCTCCCTTTTTGAATCAGTGTTTACAACAAAGCCGCCAGCGGATTGAACCTCAGCCCTCATGCTCATTAGCGGCACGCGTTTTCACTGAGCCACGATTCGGGCCGGTTTATTATAAAAATCTTATAATTTTTCAGACATTGAAATGACAAAATGAATATGAATAAATGTATTACTTAGTTTCGAATTCTATTCCGGCTCAAATTGTATTTATTTCTGTGTCCCTTCGGATTTTATCCATCCTAGTTTTATTTAGATACTTTTTAAAGGTTCACCCCAAAGAATAGCAATAAAATCCCTCTATTCTAAGAGAACAGAAAATTAGAGAAATATCTTCTGTCCTTTTCGTACTAGAGTTGACGCTATATAGTCTCTTGGCCCCTTTTCCCTGTACGCATTTATTTAGAAAACCTTAGCATTTTACGAAGCGATCCTAAAAATTCCGAGGACTTAAAATACTTTTTCATTCATTTATTTAACTCTGTGGTTACAAAAAATAAATAAATACAAAAAAAAAGTTATTTTTGAAAACTCTGACTAAAACATTGCCTAGAAAGTTCGTATAAACGAATATTTTATTTCTAACTCATTTTGGAGGGAAAATATTACGAAAAACAAAAATTATTAAGGGAATATAAATGCTCAACATTTAGAAAAATTAAATTTATAATGGTAATGTGCGCCGCTAGTGAGCGTTAGGGCTGTGGTTCAATCCACTGGTGGCATTGTTGTAGGCTGTTTCAGAAAAGAGGAAACTCAATGGCGCTTGAGATGTTCACCATCTTGCCTCATTAGTCGGATAACCTGATGGAAGCTTTCCGGGTTTCCTCTCATAAAATACTCAAATGCGAGGCAGTTCCCCCTAAAATTCCTCTCCGAAGGTACTTCCTCCTTCTTTCTCAATGACTCGGAGTCAAGTCGGACCTCTACCTACAGGGGCTCCATCACAGCTCTGCCCCTTTATCTCCATCCATGAGTAGACTACTCTTGGGATGTCCGTCCCAAGCTGCAGGACATTGAGGATAAATCACACAATACACAACAAAGCATTTTTCATTTATTTCGAGTCATCGTGTTCTGACGGGTAAAAGTGGAGGGTTTTTTTTTATCATGAGATGAAGTTAGTTCAATTCATAACTGATTGATTTACATAGAAATTTTATTTCCTTAACGAACAAGATAGTAACATGTAATTTCTTCTGCAACTTACTTATCTTCAAGATTACATGATAATCTTGTATATACTTGATGTTTATATTATTATTATTTATAATGATGTTTATCTTATTACTCTACAGCTACGTTACCAGCCTTATTTAAATGGTCACCACTTTTAGTGGAAATAAGACAGTCGCATATATGTCCCTGAAATATAAAAGTTGTGCGTGGTTTTTTTTTTCTTCCTAATTTACTCTGCAGATTAATAGTTACTTTCTCTTCCAGACCGCTTATACCACGTCGAGACATCAAAGATCAGGATGTTTTGGTCAAAAAAAAGGGGAGGGGGGGGTTCTAGTCGGGAAATAATTTACAAGAACATCGTTGGATTAAAACGAGCGCTGTAGCGTAGAATAAGCCCGTTTGTGTCTTTTGAGACCTTTCATAATGTTAATAAAGGAAACATAACAACAGTCCACCATTCCAAAAAATAAAGAGCTGTAATATTTACTTACAATAATCATGATAATTTATAAAAGCTTAAACATAAACTATCTTAATCAAACATCTTTTTTATTTGTTGTGAGAACAGATAAAATTCCGTCTGCAATTCGTTCCAATTATTTGCAAAGTTTTATGTAATTATATTTATAAATATTAATGAGTTTAACGGTTGAAATAAATGCAACAGTTATTTGTGCTGGATTTTAAGAAAATCTCCCTCTCGGCTAATTCATAATCATTTGATGCAACCCGCTGGAGATGCGAACATCGGCCTAATGCAACTCTAATTTCACGTAGGCGCATCTGTGGTTGTAATTATTCCCAGTGAGAGTTTAATATTAATGGAGAGTCAACAATTACGGAGAGTTCGTTGTTGTAGGTTTAGAATTAAAATTTTACTTGTAAGTGCATTGTTTTTTGCCAGAAATAGTTTATTAACGAAGTGAATTAATTTTTATTGTATGGAATTACTCTATTTATGGGTTATATGAATTCGACACGATACTATAGTTGAATGCCAAATTACAATGAAATACTTATCTTTTAATTTCATACTTATAAAGCCTTAAGTCTTAGTTTCAGTGAGTTATATATATATATTGTAGCACTTCAATTCCCAGGGGAAAGGAGTGTATATTCTTTAAAAAGGGCACGATATCACTCCAGTCCGTCAGCAAATAAGCAGTATCGTGGATAGTTACATTACATGCAATTAGTATTTTGTACTAACGAGAGTAGCCTTTCAGTATTACAAAATCTATCACTATTACAACTACTATCACTATGACAAGATCTAATGTCATAATATTTATCTATTATTACAATAGATAATCAGTGTCATGGAGAATGAGACCAAAAAATTAGCGATTGTCGATTATTAGAGAAATTAACGATTGTCTGTTCGACCTTCATAGGTCGAAACAACTACAGATTGAATATGATATACTAGGAGTTGTTCTATCATGGACTGAGGAAGTGTCCATGATAGAACAACTCCATGATAGAACAATTCCATGATAGAACAATTATATATATATATATATATATATATATATATATAATGCCTGTAAATAAAGATTAAAGTGGCCCTATGAACCTGAAAGTGTCTCTCTTCTTGATAGGTCTAATAAAGGCCGAGACATTAAAATATATATGTATATATTACTTATGTATTCTATACAATCATAACTGGTTTGCATTATTATAAATAAAACCAGGTTTCTCATCATAAATAATTATATATTTAGACTGATAATATATAATTACTTTCGCTTCAAACTAGCATATACTGATCTACTTTAATTGACTAACTGTAAAATTTAATAGTTAAGTAGTAATTCATTAGTTCGAATTGAATGGTATATTTTTGTTTTTAAATAATTTAGAGAATACAAAATATAAAAAAAAAAAAATGAAAAATAGAATAATAATAAATAATAAAATAATTGTGCTAAAAAATAAATATCGATTTTTAATTATTAAAGCATTGTTTAAAATATTCGAAACTTTCTACCACTGTGGAATTTTATTTCTATTTAGTTTTCTCTTTACTGTAGATACTATATGAAAACAAAGCGTAAAATAAGGTACAACTCATCAAAAATACTAAAAATAAATTTAAATAGAAGTTACGTGAAAATCCATTGTCGAAAACAATGCAGCCAATAAAAGCCTTTCACTTCTTGAAACTTCTTAAGAATTCCACAAAGTAAACTACATACACATTGACCAGAAAAGTGTTACCAAAAATTGTTCTATTTTTGCCCCCAAGGCGCGTTCCATTGAGAAGAAAACAAAAAGGATGGATTTTGAACATCCTCGGATTGCGAATTGATAATGAACTCGAAATTTTCTGTTACCCACAACCTTTTGAAATCTCAAGTATTTAAATACTACAAGCCACGATAATAAAAATTCTGCTGCTGTTTTCCGGTTTTCGAAACCGACGCAGCTGATTTGGCAGAAAATGGCGGCCACTCCTGTTTTCCATATCACTGGAGAAGAGAAAAGAATGGAACTAAATACTAACCTGGTGGCTTCCTTCACTTTTGTTTCAATTGATCCAGCTTCTTTTAGGGAGATATTTGCTGAGTGAGGAAAGCCGAGAATTATTTTTGGAATTTCATTTCTGAAAGAGTGAAAGAGAGAATCTTTGAAGGATTAAATTATATAAATGACTCTTTTTTTTAGTAAAAATTTAGAATAAATTTTGAAACCTTTGTATTAAAAAAATGTGAGTGATTATTGATGCCCCAATTACGAATATTGAAATACTTTTCCCATTTAATTGAGTTTCAATATTGCATTGTCTTTATTTGTAATAAATAGAATTCAATATATATATATATATATATAAATATAATGTTTGTAAGTAAAAGTCAAAGTGCTCCTATGAATCTGAAAATGGCCTTCTTCTTGAAGCCGTTATAGATCTAGCATAGGCCGAGATGTTACAATATATTATTCATGTATTCTTTACAAATATAACTGAATAATAATAAATAATACTTAATAATAAATAATTATATATTAAGACTGATAATATATAATTATTTATGCTTTAAACTGGGATATATTGATCTACTTTAAAAGACTAACAGTAAAATTTAATAAAGTAAGAATTCATCTGTTCGAATTGAATGGTATACTTTTGTTTTTAAATAATTCAGAGAATTGAAATATAAAACACTAAAAAATAGTTAAATCTAAAATAATTGTACAAAACAATAAATATCGTATATCGTAAAAATAAAATATTAAAACTTTATTTGAAATATTCGAAAATTTCTACCGTTGTGCAATTTTATTTGTATTTAATTTTCTCTTTACTGTAGATACTATAAAAAAGCAAAGCGTAAAATAAGGTGCAACTCATCAAATATACTAAAAATAAATTTAAATAAAAGTTATCAGAAAAACCATTGTTGAAAACAATGCTGCCAATAAAAATAAAAGCCTTTCACTTTTGAAACTTCCTAAGAATTCCACAAAGTAAACTACACATTGACCAGAAAAGTGTTACCAAAAATTGTTCTACTTTTCCCCTAAGGCCATTGAACAGAAAACAAAAAGGATGGATTTTGAACATCCCTGGATTGCGAATTGATAATGAACTCGAAATTTCCTGTTATCCACAACCTTTTGAAATCTCAAGTATTTAAATACTACAAGCCACGATAATAAAAATTCTGCTGCTGTTTTCCGGTTTTCGAAACCGACGCAGCTGATTTGGCAGAAAATGGCGGCCACTCCTGTTTTCCATATCACTGGAGAAGAGAAAAGAATGGAACTAAATACTAACCTGGTGGCTTCCTTCACTTTTGTTTCAATTGATCCAGCTTCTTTTAGGGAGATATTTGCTGAGTGGGGAAAGCCGAGAATTATTTTTGGAATTTCATTTCTGAAAGAGTGAAAGAGAGAATCTTTGAAGGATTAAATTATATAAAAGACTCTTTTTTTTAGTAAAAATTTGGAATAAATTTTGAAACCTTTGCATTAAAAATGTGAGTGATTATAGATGCAAAAATTAATAGTGCTTTCTTCTAAAAAATATTTTACAGGTGTTTTAAATGTATTATATTTTAATCACGAGGGTTTAAATCATTTTTTCTATTTAATTGAGTGGCAACATTTCATTTTTCTTAATCTTTGTAAATCATTAGATAAAGAACTCTAAATAAAATTCTAAACAAACATTGTTTTTTTCATTGCTGAAATTCAGTGAATTATTAATTTTGTCAAATATTATAATAAGAATATTTTTTAATATTAAAAAAACTCTAAAATTTAAACTTATTTGTTCTTGATCTTGATAAAGTTCTGATGGATAAGTCTTTCATTAGCAGGTAGATAGATACTTGTCCTCCCCCCCAAAAAAAAATTTTTTTCAGTAGTTATATTTAAAAAAAAAATTATTTTCAATAGGGTATTACGTCTGGCGACACTTTAACATCTTATCTATATTTAATAATATATTGAATATAGTAAGTAAATATGATAAAATATTTAGCTATGTGAAGTTATACGTAGCTGTACTATTTAACCAGGAAGTTAAAAACATAAAATATTGAGATCGTACATTTATGATGTCTTTATTCTTATCCATACAACTTTTTTTAAAATAATGTTAACCAGACAATGGCGTTCTATGCAGTATATATTATAAAATCTGATTTTATTTCATTAAAAGTTTTCATTTGTGATTAAAACAGGTTATTTAAAACTGTTATTCAAAACCTACGGTATTTAATAGTGATTGATATTCAATAGTGGTAGTTAAATACCCACAAGTGCGTTTTGTAAAATTTATAAACTGCATAAGTTACAAAACCGTGTATTTGTTCCAATGTTAAATTTGTTTTGATTGTTTTGCAATTAATGTTTTTTTTTTTTTTCTGTTTTTCTTTTAGTAATGCTTAATTGTCTTCTGAATAAAAATTCTACTTCGTTAAAAACACAGTACTATAACTATGTAAACACACTACAGTATTTATGCCCAAATAAGTTACTGCAGTATTGTGTGAGTTACTACAGGGCTGTATTTTCAATAGAAGCGTAAATGAAATTATAGTTACCGTAACTATTCCGGACCAAAAAAAATGTGTAAATGAAATTCAGCAACAAAAATGTAAGGGCAGTAAAATATTTTTTGTTCTTTTATTTTTATTCTATATTATTATCACCATGACTGGCAGAACAGCCCTATGATGAGACAAAATCATCTGCCTGTTGGCAGATTTTGAAACAGGAGATGTTTTCTTTTTTTTTACGGAATATGCCCAACAGTCGTATTAGACCAGGACCTGCAGCTTAAAGTGGATTCCGCACCACTACAAGCAGCTATAGCACCGCTGGGCCTCGAACCCGAAGAGAGCATTAGTCATTTCACCGGCCCCAGAGCATTAGTCACCCTACCATCAGACTTCCTATATTATGATGCCTTTTAATATTTATTTACATTATAATTTCTTCTTTCATCATTAATATTATCTTTTTTAAATACAATATTCATCAATTTTTTGTTGTGTTACAATATTAACTCAATAGGCTGTAGTTTTTTTTAATCACTTTGTCTTTGAAACTTTGTGAGATACTAGTTGTCATCTCATGACCACATTAGTGCGAGATTATGTTTAAGAAAAACAAAAATAAAAAAATTCTGAATAGAAATATAGAAAATTCAAAATAAAACAAAATTCTGAAAATTTTAAAATAAAACAAAATTCTGAAAATTCTAAAATAAATAGAAAATTCTGAGTAAACATTTATGTAGTAAAAATTTATTTCTCTTTACCTAATTACCGATCCGTGTTTTTAAGTTTTATCCTTTTCTCAAAATTTCAAAAAAGAAAAAAAAAATTCTTTGATTTAATTTTTTTAGCAATATTCGATCATATACTCCTTTTTCAAATAATTGCATACCGATAAAAGGTTTATGATAAATAAAATATTTACAAAAAGAAAAAAATTATTGAAACCGGTTCTGGTAAATAAATACCATAAACAAGTAGAAATATGTTGACTTCAAAGGTTTCCCATTCGCAACTGAACGTCCCATAAAAAAGTACTTCTCCAAAATACGTTAAATATTTACAAAAGGAACTACAACTTTTTGACAAATAAAAATGAAATGTTCCTCATGAAAAAAATAAAAATAAAAATGGAAAAGAATATTTACTTGAGCAGAAAAACATGGCTTAAAACTATGGAGGATTGTGAAAAGATTCAGCATCCTACATCCAAATGGAAATACTAACTCCTCCCTACCACCCCCTACATAAAAAAGAACAAAAAAAGAAGGAAAGAATGATAACCAGAACCACAGAACACCAAAGTTATCAACTTCTTTTCTCCCAGATTATTGCTTTGAAAGTCGTCAATATTGATTCAAAGGCTGTTACGATGGAAAATTCCATCTTTATTTATTTATTTATTTTTTTTTTCCATCTTTCTTACTTTTTTTTTTCGAACGTTCGAAAGCGTCGACTGAGAAATCGTCTGCGATCCCCGGTTTATGTGCTTAACTCCCGCCTTTGGTAGGGGGATGCCTCTTCACTATCGTCTGCTCAATCCGAACGGTAAGGAATGAAGAGTAAAATAAATACATACTTCTGGTAAGTCAAGTTTATGGCATTTTAAAGTGCATCAAATGTTTTGAAAAATTGATGCCAACCCAGGGAAATACAGATTTTTAAAAGAGGGGGAGAGAGATTCGATTCGTGTTTTCGAAGGAAGCGGGAAAAGTGCAGCAAACGATTTATTTCGAACGATTTTCGAAATATGACGGATGCATCGGAAGGAATGAACGAAGAGGTTTATCGTAAGTGAAGTTTTGTATGTAGGGATTATTTTATTCACAGCGAGAAGAATTTAATAAATAAGGTCTTATCTTAAGATGATACGTTTTATGCAGATCATTTGAAGTAAAAGTTACGTTTTGAATTTTGCATTGTGATCGCAGAGGTTAGCATCTCAAAGACATATGGCACTCTCTGAAAATTTGAATAGAAAAACAAAAACAAAATGCAGTTAGAACTTCAAAAAGAACTACGAATCTACGAATTGTATAATTTACATTTTTATATTGTTGCATTACGTTTTTTAGAAATTCAAAATGAAACAAAAATGGTGTTTATAGTAATGATTTGGTATTTTTTAAGTCCAGAAACCTTTTGCTATTATTATTATTCTTTTCGTTTTAGTAAAGAAAATCAAATGTAAGTTGATTTAAATTTGACATTTAAAGAAATAAAAATGATTCAAATCCAGATAAAAATCATTTTCATTCTCTTTAAAATATCTACCTAAGTTTAGAGTGATGTTTTTTTAATGCACTAAATTGATTATTAATTTATTTTAAAAAATACGATAGTTAATCCCGTAAGTAAGCAAAATTTTAGCATATTTTTCAACACATTTTAAAGTCATTTTTATTTAAATTTTAAGCAAAATTCAGCATTTACACTAAACTCCATCCACTAAATTTACCTGCTTTATATTTCAATTTCTTTTCAATTATAAATTTTAATTACTTTTAGTATTTGCGCTCAGAACTACTTCTGTCACAATAGAAATTTTAGAAATTCCCCGAAATATTTCAAATTATATAAATACAGATTTTTTTAAATAGATAAAATAATTCATACAGTTTAAAATGTAACTCCAAACGCACTCAATAATAAAAATAAAACGTTACTGTAATATTTCATTAAGTTATTAATAAAACATTTTGAAAACTTTTATTTCACGTGGGCTCTTCTAATTTTTCGCTTTCTGTAAAACTAGTTTTTAATTTTTTTTTATGTCTGTAGATAATTTAAGTGAGTAAAAATTATTTAAATAGTTTAGAAAATTCTTTAAAAGAGTTTTCTATTTTTTCCAGAAAACTCATTTAAAGTATTTGTAGATAGTTTTGTCTTTGTAGATAATCAGCAATATTTAATTTTAGTTAAACAGTTATAGCTTCTTTTTTCTTCTAATTATATAAAGCATACAAATGAAACAGTTTAAAATACTAAAATTTTGCCCTTTTAAAAGAATGTAAGAAAAAATTTAGACATTTTTCAAAATTGTTCTTTTATTAAACAAAAGTTACTTTACAAAAAAAAGTTCTTTTGCAAAAAAAGTTAAGAATATTTTGATAAGAATACTTTCAATTTATAATTAAAAATACCACTTCCATATATGTACAAATGATATTACATAAAATTAGTATGCAGTGATTATAATTTTAGTTTACAATGTTTCACTAATGTATTATTCTAGAATAAACATATAAACACATTTTTATTTCCTTTTTAAAAACATAGATTTCAACTACAATAAAATCTTTCAAAAAAAACTCCTTGAAGTTGAATGTTTATTTTATTATCAATAAGTAATAATATTTTTGTTTATTGACGTAAAAAAACTTTTATTTCAACTTCAGCTTTTTTATTTGGACAACAAACACTTCACTTAAAACTTCACATTAAAAGCCATCTTTTATTTATTACTGGAAAAACTTATCAAAATATTTATTTATACATGTTCTGCATTCCACACAACAATGTCACATTCCAAAGTGAACAACGAGCTAAGATATTCTTTTTTTTCAAGCATCTTTTTCTTAAGACGTCAAACTTCTTTCATACCGACATAAAATGTTCGTCTTTATCGTCTTCGGGCAGTTTATCAAATTACGTCCTTTGCCATATAAATATATATTCTTTTTTATGTCTGGAACGATGCCAGACTTCTATAGTTCACTCTTCAAGAATATGTCCCGACCTATTGATGGCCATAGTAAACCCATTAATAGATCTAGAGTCCCCCTTGTACTATAGGCCGGAATGGCAAGATAAATATTGTTAAGAACCATTTTAGAATTTCTATGCACTCAAAAGAGCCACAGATAAAAAAGAAAATATTTGATGGGGAAAAAATTAAAATACTTTTAGTTGATGTAAAATATCCTTTGCAAATTCTCATAATTCAATTTTTTAAAATTATTTATATTTTATTATAATTAATTCAGGATAATCTATGGTTTTGTAATAATAAAGAGGATTAAATATTTGATAAAGATGCGCTCTGATTATTTTAACATAAAATGGCTTTATAAATTATTTAAATAATTAAAAGATTAAATCAAAAATCGAGAAATGCAGGGATTCACAAAAGTTTATGGAAAGAATTACATTTATATCAGTTGCTAAATAAAGACATTACTAAAGCAAATAATGAAACTACTTTGAAACAATTTAACATGAATCTGTTTTTGATTTTATTTACATTATCTTTTAAACTATTTGAGAATAAATTCTTTTTAAAAAACTCAAAACAGATAAAGATAATAAAAAAAAGTATTTGATGGGAAAGAAATTAAAAGATTACTTTTAGTTGTTGTAAAATATCCTTTGCAAATTCTCATTATAATCCCATTCAATTTTTTAAAATGCTTTTAAATTATTTGTGTTTTATTATAATTAATTCATAATATAAATCTAGGTTTTTGTAATAATGAAGTGGTTAAATATTTGATAAAGATGCGCTCGATTATTTTAACATAAAACTGGCTTTATAAGTTAAATAAATAATTTAAAAATTAAATCAAAAATCAAGAAATTCAGTGCTTTACAAAAGTTTTTGGAAAGAATTACATTTAATAAAGCGATTATTAAAGCAAATAATGAAATTACTTTGAAACAATTTAACATGAATATATTTTTAATTTTATTTGCATTCTCTTTTAACTAAATATGAATAAATTCCTTTTAAAAGTAATTATATATGATAGAATAATTTATATTATTCTCAAAAGTTTTCGTATGAAAATAATAAAATTCAATTAAAATTTGTGAATAGCTTATTAAACAGTTTTTTAAAACTTTGTTGAATATCAGCTGGCTTTTAAAATACTTTTTAATGGTTTTGGTATAAATTCGATTAATTTCTGAATAAATTCGGCGACATTTTATAGATTTTAAATGTCGGTTTAAAGAAATTGTATAATTCTGAATCCAATTTATGGCGAAATATCTTATGTAAACTATCACTTTAATATCATTACTTTTAGTGTTAAAATTACATGTAAAATTGAAACAAAAATTTCACCTGGTGGAAATAGATTGACAAATATTAAAAAGAAAATTTTGAAATTGAAAATGAATGAATTTTGTATTTATTAATTGATATAGTTTTATACATCTTTTTAAATATCTATTTGTAATATTTTTGAAAGAATACTTGTTAATGTATATAAATTAACGAAGCATACATAAAATACTATGATTTAAAAACTATCATTTTATAAATTTCGACATTGTAATAGCTATTTTCAGTTAAAAATACTTTTTCAAAACTATCTGTTTTGTGTTTCAAATATGTAGAATTTCGATTTCTTCACTATAAACATGTAGTGGTACAAATATATTTTTAAAAAATGATTGTAGATGAAGGTACTTTTCACTTTAGAGACTTCAAAAGCACTGGTAAAGTCCCTTTTTGTTTTACTTTTTATAGAGAGAAAATTGCAAAATAAGATAACTCATAAAAATTTCAGAGGCAATTTCTGAGATATTCTTTTAGACTTGAAAAATCGATCATCTAACCAAAGCCTACAAAAAAAAAGATCCTCATAAAACGCAATGTGGCCATCTATACTTTATCTATGGAAATAATTCAAATTTATTGATTATATTCAATTTGCATTTTATTTCTTTAAACCGATATCCATATTTCTTTGTCTATTCAATATTTATCATAAATATTAAAATAATTATCTAAATGTTAAGCAACAAAGCAATTTAAGTGATATATAAATGAAGTTAATTATCCAAATAACGAGCACGAAAAGAATTAAACTATCTTTAAAATATTACTCTGAATGCCTTATTATATATTATTGCGAGATTTCTTATTCAGTTTGTTTGGTAGAAATTTCGAAATTGTAAAATAACCATTTAGGGTTTGAACCCGGTACCTCTCAGCAAGAATCACACCTCGAGATAATCAAATCACGAAAGGCAGGCAATCTTACACCAACTCTGGTATTGTCCAGGTATATATATGATATTTATGTTTGCAATCGATGGCGTACGTTCAAACTTTATTTAGAAAAAATATTTCAGTTTTAAAAATATAAGCATTATTTTAAAAAAATATTTAAACGTTTTAAAAATATAAGCATTATTTTAAAAAATATATAAACGTTTTAAAAATATTAGCACTATTTTAAAAAATATATAAACGTTTTAAAAATATAAGCAAAATTCTAAAAATATAAGATGTTTCATTATGCGCAATTTTTATACGCACGAAGATATGGGACGCAAAGAGCTCTCTACCTTTGGATAGAAGATACTTCTGCATGTACAAAAAGAAACTATTATTATCATGCATGCGCTTTAAAGTCTGTGCATCTATGATGTTGAACTTTTTTCATGATGAGCATTTATGATGATGTCTTTTTTCACACCCCTATCGTGCAATGGGGAATTCTCAGTTAGAATCAGATATTCAGATCGCATCAAACAAAATTTTTTCTATATTACTAAACAAATGATAATATCAAATTCTAATTAAAACTGTGCATTTGTAATTTAGTTTAAATGAATGTATTGTGTATAAAATTAAAGAATAACAAATAATTTGATTTTTGACAACACACTCACATGTTTATAGGATACAGCATTAAATTACTTTCGTCTTAAGGGATGTGGGTTTAAAAAGTTAAGAAAACACTGCACTAGACCAACGAGAAGTTAAAAGACATTAATTTTGGAAGTACTACAAAGGGCACATAAACTTGTGCTGACATAATATCTAGGGAGATATCCATACAAGGTCCCAAGCATTGTTTTTCCTGTTTCGCGACCCGCTACCTTCCCCCTTGACCACCAAGTGACTCTACCATATCCCTACTTCCTCCAGAAAAGGAATGGGAAGGGGACTATTTAACCCTCTTTCTCTGTTTCAAGTGAGAAGAGGATTAGGCAGAAGGATTGGTTGGTTGGTTACAAATTTACAAACTGATTACAAAAAATTTGTAACCAACTAATTTACAAATTGGTTGGTTAAAAATTTTAGCGTTTCAAATAGTTAAATTATGAAACGGTAAAAAAAATTTCATTCATACATTTTAAAATAAAATTCAATTTAAAAAAAATTATTTGATACATAAATGAAAGTTGTACACAGCATAAGACCAAGTTTAAAAACAAATAAAAACAGATTAGTAGAGGAACATCTCCCAGCAAGTCTGACAAGACCGAATGATCAGAGCCAAAAAATTCTGAGTATTAAATTTTTATATGTTGGACATTCTACTAATACATGTTTAATTGATAAAATTTAATTTATTACAAGGAGAGCAAGTGGTTGGTGGTGTCAAGCGAAGTAGGTTCGAGCGTGTGATGTAAATATGCCCTATTTGAAGCCTTGTCGACGATTGTTTAAAGCCTTTTGTGTACGGCTGAATTCTGTAAAGCTTATTGTTTGTTCGCTGATGCCAAACATCATGTCTTAGGTAGGAAAAGTTACGTATTAGAACTGAGTCCATATTCCGTAATAAGGTGAAAGTTATATTTAAAGAAATTGTGCTTTAGCAGCTTTATCTGCTTTCTCGTTTCCTTATTATTCTCACAAGAGTGGTATACAGCTGAATGAAATATTAAATATTTTTGTATTTCACTTTAAAATATAGTCTCAATGCAAGCTAAGATAAAAGGATGGCTATGTCGTGACATAGTTCATAGATTCTCAATGAAACTCTTTGAGTTTATATAAGGTGATTCAACGTTATTGACATACACTTTGAGGGGTGGTACAGCTTACTAAAACATACATTTTTTTTATATGGGAATGTAGGATCGGAAGTGACACGTCATGGAACAAACATAAAAAATGAGACATGAAAAGAAAAACATTGTTTATTGAGAACATCATTGCAAAGTGCTTATTTGATTCAGTGTTTACAATACATACTCAAATTACGACAGCCCAAATTAATGCAAGCTTTGTAGAGTCGAAGAAAATATTCCAATTCCAATTAGTCGAACAATACCAAAGATGCCAGCGTTTTAGTCAAGCAACGAGGTTATCAACTGAGTCAACTGGAATCTATTACATAACAGCACAGTTTCAAACACAAAATGAAAATAAAATAGAGTGCACATCGGGATTTTCAACCAACGGACTTGAAAATCACGATGTGAGGTGTATCAGTGCTCGCTGTCCCTAGTTGTTGCGAGAAATTCGTTTGAAAGTGTGTTCGTTCCTCAATGAGTCACTTCCCACCATACTTTCCTATACAAAAAAAGTCTATGTTTTAGTTAGCAGCCCCACGATCGTTGAATCACCGTGTATTAATGATCCATTGCGAATATATCATAGAATCCAATTGCTGCAGAGCTCGGAAAATATCGTACATTTCTACTATTTAAAAATGTTTATGTAGCCCCTATGGTAACCACCTCATCTTCAAAAACAGCTGTCGAAGCCATTTAATTATAAATTGTCTATTATTTGGGGAAGCTTGTTTATGCGAGTAAAATAAAGTAATATAAAATTTCTACTAAAATTGAATATTTATACCAAAATGCGGCCTGATGGCCAATTGGCTAACGCTCTGGCCTTTGGTACCACAGGTTTTAGGCTCGAATCCTCGCGGTGGCATGGATGTTTGTGAGTAGTTCGGAATTCACATTAAACTGTAGGTTCACGGTCCAATTAGTCTAATTAGCCTAAAAAATGACCGTAGAGCGACAAAAATCAAACTATACGAAGCAAAATTGAGAAATGATATCTTTTTTCAGCCAATCTAATATGAAAACTGTGTTTTGAAATCTTTATAAGAAAAGCATGATATTTAAAAAAACTAAATTTTGATCTCCAAAATTTAATTTTAATTATCAGAAAAAGTGTAATAATAAGAGGTTTATAAAATTGAAGTCATAATGAGCTTGGAATTAAATGAACTAATCACTTTTCCAGAGTAGAATAAATTCCGATTTATATACACTTCAGCAGTGAATAAAAAAAATGTTCTTAATTTTTAGTCGCTCATTTTTTTTATCAGATAAAAAAAAAATAAACAATGTTGCCTTTTTTCTTTTCTTCGTTTGTTTTATCAGATGAGTTTTTTTTAATAAGAACATTTCGGATAAAAAAAACTCGCCCTGAAATATTTTTTTAAACAGTGTTTCAAAGAACAAAAAAAATCTGAATATAATAAAAAGGATTTTAATACATATTAAAAAAAAGATAAAATTACGTACTTTAAGAGTTCACAGGTTCTAAGTGTTACAGGTTTTTATATATGATTAGAACTATTTTAAATTATTTATTAAAATAATTCTAATTTTAGATGAGCAAATCAATCCGAAACAATTAAAAACTTTCTTAATAAAGGAAATATTTTTTTATTAAATGTCTTTTTAAATTTTTAATTTATTTCGATTTTAAACTTTTATTTTAATTTATCGTAGAATATTTTTTTAAAGTTTCTGACAAATACATGCAGACAATTTTATTTCCGTTAATACTTATTGATAATGATAATTATTAAAATAATTAATTATTTTTCGATAACTGTATAGAATTCGATTCTTTTTTAAAATATTTTTAAAAAATTGCAACCTATTAAGGCTTATTTTCTTTATAATTTTAAAAATGTCTGTTTCATAAAATTAAAAATAAAAAAAAGTAAAAGAATAAAATGAAATACAATTAAAAAAATATAAAAGCACATAAAACTTTTTAAATCTTTCGTATTTTTGAATTTAAATTCTAATCGAATTGATTTAAATCAAGCATAGATAAAACTTTTCTATTTCTGGTACAACTTAAAATTAATTCTTTTTTTTTCATTTTTACATTGGTTAGCTTCGTATTTTACTTATGTATACCAAGAACAGCCCACTGACAGGCGTGGACTATTCGCTATTTAGCATTTTATGTAAAAAATATAGAATAATGCCTCTATCACATTTACCGTTATTTTTTTTTATCTCATAAGTATTCTTTTTTACAATAATGTCGAATATTTGTTTAAAAAAAGTGACAAATAATATAAGTTTTTTCTATGGTTATGCATACTTTGTGTTTATTATTATACTTTGTGTTTTATTTCAAATAAGTTAAATTATGCGGCTTATTATCTAGTGTTCACATGCACTTTTAGTGAGCAGAAATGCTCAGATTCAAAAGCAGAGGAACTTTATAGCAATTGTCATAATTACGGATATTTCATGACAATACATACAATAGACTTTATGGAAACTTTATGACAATTCACACAATAATCTTCATGGAGACTTTATGGAAATGCAGGCGACGGTTTTTATGGAGACTTTAGAGAAATACATACAATATTCTTTATGAAGACTTTATGGCAATACATACAATAGTTTTCATGGAAATTTTATGGCATTGCATAGGTCTTTTTGGGGACTTTATGATATAATAAGAATGTACGCAATAATATAAAGTATCTATAGTCTTTATAGAGATATTGTAGCCTTATATAGCCTTGTCTTTATATGTCTTTAGGGAGACTTTGTGGCAATACATGTAATAGTTTTTATGGTGACTTTATAGCAATGCACACAATAGACTTTATGGATAATTTAAGGCAAATCATACTATAAACTAGCATCGGCCATTACACTGCTTAGTCGTAGTTTTCATCTTTAAATGCGAGGCATTTACTCTTAAAATAATTTTTGAAAAAACCAAAAAAATAAAAAAAATATTCAATTGAAAAGTCACCAAAAAAATTATTCAGTTGAAATTTGATTTGAATTTAGTAAAAAAAAAAGCATTAGATACGTTTCAATTTTAATTTATTTTGTGCATGTCCAATTCTGATTGCAATGGATTATATTCCATTTCCATATTAAACAAATACAATTTTCGTCCAATTTTTTTTTCTGAAAACGAATTACAGCACACCGCTTTAAGAATGTTGATTACGAATTCGGTAAAAATGATAGGCCCGACTCTCGAAAGGTTAGGACTGCGACCAAGGCCATCCTTCCACTTTATTAAAGCATCCACTCACTCTCAATCCGTTCTTTTAGGGCGGATGTCCACATTCTTCAGATCTTCCCTCCAACCCTTTAAGTGCCGTGACAAATGGCGGCTCCTTTAAATGATGATGGAACGAGTGCGGGTTTTGATGCGGGGGCTCAAATTGCAGATAGCACCCATAAGTCACCCCCTCCCATACCTAAAACCCGAAGAATGCGGTCCGTTCGCGCGGAGTAAATCTTAAACAAGTGTGTTCTTCCGCCATCCAAAGTAATGATCCCAGTTGCGGATGACAGCCTCTGGCGGCCTTAATCACGTTTTACTGCGGGACGCTTAATTTTATATATCCGCACTGTGCGCGTGGAGTGGCGGTTCAGAGAGATACCTTAATCAATTTACTGTGTTAACTAAAATATTTCTGTAAAAAAGTAAACACATTTAATTTAATGTTACTGCTAGTTGTTGTAGTATTAAGAAATTGTTTATTAGGTTGAACATTTCATGGAAAAGGCTAATAACACGTAAATTACGAATCACTGAGCAATGCAAACACTAAGTTTTAGTCAATTGTAATCATTTTTTAGCTGCCTGGATTTGAGGAATCTAACTCGGGAATTGCCATAATTCCTTACATTTAGTGATTTCTGTGTGTTTCTAATCCTCAATGTCCTTCAGTGCGAGATAGGTTCATATGATGAGTAGTCTACTCATGGTTGGAGAAAAAAGGGGGCAGCTTCTGTTGTAATGGAGCACCCGTAGGTAAAAAACTGACTTGGCTCCGTGTAGCTGAAGAAGTAGGGCAGTGCCTCTCGGGAGGAATTTTTAGAAGAAACTACCACACATTTTCGTATCGTTTCGTTTCGAAAACCCTGAAAACTTCCATCAGATAGCCTGACCAACGAAACAAGACGCTGAGCATCACAAACGCCATCGACTCTCCTCGTTTTTCGAAACAAGTGTCTACAACAAAACAGCCAATGGATTGAGCCCCAGCCTTAATGCTCACAAGCGGCGCACGTTACCACTGAGTCACGAATCATGTGACTTATTTTCAACATCATTGTTTTACTTATGTATGCCATGAATAACCCCTTTGCGGAAAATGTAAGGAGGATATTGCCTTCCAGAAGACTTTTAGAGGTAACTGTCTCTCATTTTCATGTTAAATGGAGGAAAACCAGGAAACTCAATTAGAGAATTGTACCGAAGATGCAAGACACTCTAAGTTCTTTGTCACAATCGCCCTAAAGTCTTCTCATTTCAGAAAGCAGTGACTGCAATGGATAACACAAACGTACCTGAACCATCTTGCAAACTAGAGAATCGTATTTCCATTGAACCACGTGTTCGTCATTATAAATCCTAAGTGTAGGATAAAATGCTTCAGTTTAATTAAATTAACATCATGTTTTCTTTCTAAGTGGTGAGGAATTTCAAGATTTTTGTTCTGGGAATCGACATAATTCCTGACATTTAGTGATTGTAATGTGATTGATAGGGCCTGACATTTTTTTTAGCAGATTGGTTTCTCTTTTAACGTTATATTCGTTTCTTAAATGGATTAAGTGGCACAAAATGGCAGATAGGAGCTCATTAAATCTGTAGGATGATATATGACCTTACGCATAGTTGGATGAATTTAATTATTACCTTCATATGAAGGAAAAAAAGCTCTAAATTCCTTCAAATTACTATGGTACGAGTACCATATTCCTAATGTTATAGTGTACTCCAATTTAATTTTCATCAGATTAGTGTGAAATTAAATTACACACGTGGAAAAAAAATTATTAAATTCATAGTTTAGTCGATTTGAAGCCTGAACAACGCTTTGAAGGAATTAACCAATTCAAATGTGCTGTTTTTTTATATGACAGAAAAATAAGAATAGCTTAAGTAATGGGAGTCACCCGAATTGCGTGGTACTAGCGAGTTGGGCTTTCTATCTTAAGGAGTTCGGTTTATAACAGCACGAATAATGCCAAATCGGAGGCTTCCGTGTCTATACCAGGGATAGACGTGATAATTCTGTAAATCGGAAAGTTTTTCTTTGGGTTTGAGGTGGTGAGAATAAAAGTGCGAAACTGTAATAGTTCCATTAGTGGATTTTTTCCGTAATTAAGTTGGCGAAATGTGTTGCAATTTGTTGCTAACCCATTCTCCGTGATGCATCCTGGGTAACGCTGAGTTTTCTACATATTTACTGCTCTAGGGACAAATCGCTTCACCTTAAAACCACCTCTACTGTGAATATAAATATTTTATAAAATTAAATGGAATATATAGAAAACTTTCTCCGTACAGATTTATTTTCTCTCAGCTATAATGCACGGTGTCTTGGATTGGATCGGATCGTAATTACGAAAAGTGTGATTAGGTCATGAAATAAGAAAGCTGTAACAATTTTAGTAATGAGATAAAATTTATCTCAATGTAATACCTTAATTTTTAATTCATTAAATATATAAATTGCTTTTTTCTCTTTTGAATATCATTTTTCAAATTGACAACCAAAATTATTATCATTAAAAAAATCAAGCTTATTATGCATGTTTGATTTATTTTTATTGCACAATCAAGGCTTAAAAATATTTTGTTTTTGCTTTTAAAGTACTGTAATAAAATTATATTGAATATAATAATAGAAAACATCATAACTGTACATCCTTACATTAAATTGTAAATAGACAACAATAATATATTGAATTAGATTTGCATGCAAATGAAAAAAAAAACTATACTATATTTTTATATAATAAAATTTAATATTAAATTTTTTCTCAAAAACCAATATTGTCAAATTATCTTTGGAATTAATGAGTCTGTTGAACTTTTACCATCTTGAAATATAATAGATGTATACCAAAAAATTCTAAAGAACATCTGTTGTATAGAATTATAATCACTCTTTAATACTTTTTTTAAATCTATAAATCGCACCATGGTACACTTAAAAGGTTTTTAGGAGTACAAAAAGTCATAATAATAAATTTGTATATAATAATTGAAAACATCATAACCGTACATCCTTATATTTAAGTTATGAGAAAAGTACAGTAATATATTCAAATTAGATTTACCAGCGAAAGAAAAGAAACTATATTTTTAGAATTATTATTTTTCTTTCTCACAAACAAATATTCCAAGTTAACTTTAGAATTAATGTGTCTGTTGAACTCTTTTCCATTTGAAAATAGCATAATTGTATTCCTAAAAATTCTAAAGAAAAACTGTTGTATAGAATTTTAATGACTCTTTTACTTTCTTTTTTAATTTATAAATCGCACCATTGAAATCTAATATACTTAAAAGTTTTTGTATGACTTGAGAAATGCATAACAATAAATTTGATTGTAATAATAGAAAACATCATAACCATGAGCAAACTTCAGTGATGCATGTATTCAAATAAAATTGGCAAATGAAAGAAATAAATATACTATATTTCCATGCAATAAAATTCAATATTCGAACTAATTTCTTTCTGAAAATCAAATATTGTCAAATTATCTTTAGAATTACTGAATTATCTTTGAAATTGCTGTTGTACTTTATCTATCTCGAAATAAAATAAATGTATGCCAAGACATTATAACGAGAAACTATTGCTTAGATTTTTAATCATTCTTTAATATGTCTTTTTAATCTATAAAACGCACCATCGAAATTTAGTACACTTAAACGCGTTTTGGTGATTTGAAAATGGCATAACAATAAATTTGGAGGTAATAATAGGAAACATCATAGTATTACCTCCAAGAGAGCAGTACAGTTATATATTCAAATTAGATTTACCAGCGAAAGAAAAGAAACTATATTTTCATGCAATAAAACTTATTATTATTAGAATTATTATTTTTTTTCTCATAAACAAATATTGCCAAGTTAACTTTAGAATTAATGAGCCTGTTCAAATTTTACCATCTTGAAATATAATAGATGTATACTAAAAAATTCTAGAGAATTTTAGAATTAGAATTAAAGTATTAGAGAGTGATTAGAATAGAATTTTAATCACTCTTTAATAATTGTTTTTAAATCTTTACATAGTACCATAGTAAACTTAAAAGATTTTTTTGTTATTTAAAAATGGCATAACAATAAATTTGAATGTAATAATAGAAAATATCATAACCGTACATCTTTATATTTAAGTTATGAGAAGACTATAGTTTCAAATTAGATTTTCAAGCTAAAAAAAAAGTCATATTTCCATGCACTAAAACTTAGTATAAGAATTACTTTTTGTCTCATAAGCAAATATTTCCAAGTTAACTTTGGAATTAATGAGTCTGTTGAACTTTTTTTCAGTGTGGAAATAAAGTAATTGTATTCCTAAAAATTCTAAAGAAAAACTGTTGCACAGAATTTTTACTCAGTCCTTAATAATGATAAAAAAAATCCATAAATCGCACCGTCGAAATCGAGTCCTCTTTAAATTGAAGAGAAGTTTCCACGTTTTCTATTTTACCACCTGATCCTCAATGAGAAGGTGATTTCTCCACACAAAAGAAATGTAATTCGATCAGGAGAAGGCAGAGAACCTCTCAACTTCACCGAGCAAAAGATCCCCCCGATATAAATTTATCTGAAAACTGATAACCCAATAGAAGAGGAATTCCTTACCTCTAAAAATCACATATCATCATAATCGAATTCGAGAATCTCGGAATATTTTCTTCTGGGTCATTTGGGGAATGAAATTGCAGTGGGTTTGTATTCCTTGGTACATTGTTATGCCTACGAAATGGGCGAATAAAGAACACGCATGCAAACGAAGTTCTTTGGAAAAAATTTTGACGCTATTTATTTTGTGAAATTCCCTTTTCAATTTTAAAGAAAGAACAAAAATAAAACCTTGAAATTTATTGTTTTGTTTTCTCTGATAATTTGTTCTTGGGTAATAGAAGGGTTTTCGGAAGAAAAAAGAAAGGAAGTTCTTTTTTCGAACGAAACCTGTTCCGTTAGCCCTTGAGGACTTGTAGGCTTTTGGCCTTCCTTTTATAACAACGTAATTTTATTTTGTTTTGTTTTGTTACGTTTTTATCAAAGAGAGTTCAAAGGGAGAAGCAATTGATCAATGCTGATTTTATTACCAGTATCAGGCAATGCACGATTATTTGATCAACTACAAAGAAAAGATGTTACTTTTTTTTTTCTTTTTTTTTCTTGTAACTATAAAAAGTATTTGAACTTTGTAATATTTTTGGAAGTTTAAGTGAATTTAAGAATTTCTTTGGCAGCATTCATTCTGATAAATAAAATTCATGATATTAAGTATTCATAAATTTGAATCACAATTATTGAAATATTCCTTGCAATTCTCAACAAACATTTTTGAAAATTTAAAGATATCCATTTGAAATAAAAGCATGGATCTTTAACAACAGATCCTTGAATTTTGTTACAGACCATGGCAACCTATTAGATTGTTCTTTAATGCTATGTGCTCTGGAATCAATAGAATTCAGATCGTATATATATATATAATGGATCTGTTCCCTAGTTTGTTCAGGAGATGGACAAGTATATGGGAATGTCATTTTGTAGAATTTGAAAGGGTGAGTGATTGGGGTGTATTCTTCAAGTATTCAAATTGTCGTAGGCCATAGATTTATACACCTTCCCTGATGAGATTTCAAAAATCTCATGTTTCGTTCTCGATTGTCCTAATTAGGAAACTTCATTATACTCCAGGTTACATCCGCCTATTTTTATGTAGCTTCCCTAAAATGTATTTCAAAAATACCTTGTGTTTTGTACTCTGTTGTCCTAGTTAAACTTCATTATCCTCCAGATTATATTAGCCCATTGCTGCATTGTAAATATTGGGAAATTGTAGAAATTTTGTATTGCCAAATTCGTCTCAATGATATTTATTTACATCGTGGGGTCTTACTTTAGAAATGTTGACTAACCTGAATTTTTTTTAAAAAAATTGATTATTTTTATATTAAATAAAAAACATTATAATTTGCAATTTTAATTTTATTTGACTCACTTTTAAGAACTTATATACAGCATTATTTTCAGGCTTTTCGATAACATTAATATATATAAGCATATTTATTACAAATGATAATTTATGTTTCCAATGTAAAACCTGTTTAATTAATCTGTCAAATTCCTGTTTAGTTAATCGGAGAATTGTTTTCAATAACCTTAACATTAAAAATCTGCATATATGTATATTTATTGCATATGTTACTGTATTCAATTTGAATGTAAACGTGACGTGTTTATTACGTGACAAAATGTATTTTCAGTAACCAAATACAGGATGGCCACTGAAAGACTGGGCAAAATAAAACAAAAACAAGTTTTAATAATAAAAATTACTTTTTTTTCTCGGTCCTTCCAAATCAAGTGTTTGGGTTCCGAATCTTCTAATGTCTAGAAGATGCTCTGACATTGATTAATAATTTGCCGTTATTTTCTCTCAATTTGAGTAATTGATCTTTAACTGGAATAGAAAATAGTTTTATTATGTAGTTACTGGAAATTGTTCGTATCATACTCAATGGTGATGTTCGGAAAATACTCCATGAGCTGTGCAGGGCTAGAATCCCACTCGAAGTACATAAAAATTGTCCAAAGAAATCATATCTCCACGACGCATAGTAAAAAAACAATTCGAGAAAAAGGAGATTTAAGAGAAACAGAAGCAGTGGTAACTAGAAACTGCTTAGTATTTACATATGAAGGTACTCAAAATGGCCACTTTTCATATCCAGATATGCTTGCGTGTGCCATAATAACTAACTTCATAAATACATAACTCAAAAGATTTGTGTGAAGAAAAAGTGAAATAGCTTGCAAACGAGCAACTGGGTATTGTTCTGTACTAATTGGACTTAGATTCCCACTTCAGATGTCTGCGTAGGAGCATGTTCGAAAGGGTCATATCTAGTGATCCTCGTGACTATGTGACAGGAGGTCCATACAATATCCGGTATGTTTTATTTCCTCCACATACAGATGAACTAAAATATGCCTGTACTTTATCGTGTTAGAACTGTAAGCCATTATAGAAATAAAGATATGTCATCCAGGCAATCAGTTAGTACATAGCGGTTATAATATATCAAGTACAAATACTCCAATTAACGTTATTTCAATAAAGCTTATTTTATTTTCACCTCATATAGCCTCATAATTTCTTTTTCTCCTCTCGAAAACTATGTATCTTAACGTCATGGTTCGTCTTGGGGACAATATAAATTGGCTGCGTTATTTATGATACAAGAATGATGCTCCCACAAAAAAAATTTTAGTTCTTCAGGTAATTCAGGTTATGGCAAAAAAAAAAATGGCGAATTGAAACAACATATTTAAAAATTATATGTTAAAAATTAAATGTTATTCAATTATTTAATATTTATTTAATTAATTTTCCTACTTCATTTTATCATATATTATTTTAATTTTTCATAAAGTTATGTCATAAAGTTGAGTACAAATAGTATGCTGTATGGCTGTATATTTTACATTTAGAACCGTAATCCTAAATACTGGATTGGGAAGAAAAAAATCGCCATAATTTTACCATCGTTCCCCTTTAACAACATCCTGTTGACTCTGAAAGTTTATTTTGTTATTTTTTATGCTTCTTATTGATCGTAGAACACCTGAATTTTTTTTTTCAACTTTTCATAATTTTCTGATCTTTTTAAACTCATTGATTTTTAGAATTTTACTACATCAAATACAGATGAATTTCAACTTTATAAAAAAAAGGGAAACCTTTAAAAATTCTGCGAAAGTGATTGTATAGAATATTTCCTAAAAATTAAAAAAAAGAATATCCATAAAAGTGTCCCACAGAACTCTTCAACAATTTTTTAAAAATAACTGGTGTTTCTTATTTCCAGTATAATGCGTATTAACAATTATTGAGAAACATTGCACAAATATATTCCCCTTACAAATAAAAATAAGTATTTCTTGTATATTTATACAAAGAGATAATAATAAATGAGTTAATAGAAAGAAAACGTTGAACTTCAAATACAAAATTAAGCATTTCACATCAACAGTTTGTTTGACGAGAGATTTCCGGGTTTTCTGTCTTTTTTTAGCGGACATCCTTTTTTGTACATTAAGTGAAGATTGTTTCCTGCACAATTCACGTGGAACATTCCTAGAATATTCCGTGGAACTTTCCTGTGAGCGAAAGATTCATTGAGTAATGAATGATGTAGTAGAGACATTAGTTCCGAAAATAAAGAGGGGGTATCAAAAGAAGCGCGAAAAGGTTGAAATTGGGAAAGAAATATTTTAAAGTAAATTTAAATCTTCTACTTCTTCATTGGCGCAATAGCTCTATAGTGGGCCAAGGCCGTTTGCCTACTGGTAGATTTCGAGGCAGGAGATGTTTTCTCTTTACGGAATAGGATTGTCAGCCCTCCATCCAAAGCTCTACCATCATTTACTCCAGGACCCACGGCTTAAAGGGGATTCCGAACTACTAAAAACATACATAGCACCGCCGGGAATTGAACCCGAAAACTGTGGCACTGAGCACCAGAGCGCTCTAAATTTAAATCAACTTGCGTAAATGAAACAGACAAGTATGAAAAGACAGTATGGTAAAACTTTAATTATAAATAATTATTGATTTATTAATAACTAGGTTCTAATTGGCAAAGAAATTCCGATTTTTATATATTATAATTTATTATTATTATGATTTATTTCACAGCAATGTATTTATGCATTCCCCCTTTATTTTTATTCGACTACCATCAAATGAGACGAAACAAATTTTTTTTTTTAATAAACTAGAGCAAGTATACAGAAATTAACTCGTCTCTCTGGCCTATTACGTCCTTTTTTATTGACCTTTTTCAGCATATGTCAATTTGCTTTAAAAGTTGCCAGAATACGTAATATATTGAAACATTTTTTGACGAAAGATTAAGGCATATAAATGATATGTCTTTAGTTTCAGAGAAATCTGTTGTTTCTTGTCCCACTTGGTAGACAACAAAATCTAGAACAAGTTTAAGAACCCTTGCGGTCTCATTGGAAAGAGGGGCAGCTTCTGTTGTGATGGAGCACTTTTAGATAGAAGTCTTCCGTCTGACTTGGCTCCGTGATGCTGCCTTTTTACGGAGTAGGTTGTCAGCTCTACGCCCAACAGTCTTATTAAACCGGGATCCACGGCTTCAAGGGATTCCAAACCCCTAAAAACATACATATCACTGACGGGAATTTAACTCGAAACCTGTGGCATCGAGCACCAGAGCGCTAGACACTCTGCCATCAAGCCTTTCATAAAAATCTATAACATCTGAAGTATAAGAAAGGCATTTATTTTATATCTTCTAACTTATTTTACGTTAATACTCTCAATAACCTATAAAAAAAGAAGGTTAAAAAGGTACTGAAAAAGTCCTTCAGTTTTTTAGTGACTTTTCTGTTTTAATGTATTTTTTATTTCATAAAATAGGGAAAAATTTAAGCTTGGAAATTACGTGTGTGCAGCACATCATGGAACATCTTGTCTCAATTCCCTGTAAACTTTCTATGGTTCATTAACATCTGCGGACACGTTTAGTTTAATTGTTTGTGACAAATTCATAAAGGCTGCGTTTGAATAAGGTATTGAAATTGAGTCGGGGGGCGTAACTTTGTTGTTGTGCGGAATACTTTCCGTATGTTAAAACCAATTAACTCCATTTTTGAGGAAACCATTCTTAAGAAGCAATTTCCAATTCAACTAATCGTGTTTAGAAAGTAATTAGTTCGTTTTCGTTTTATTTGAAAGGTGGATTTGTAGCTGCGTCCGGTAATTGGAGCGAAAGTTTCATGATTAATTGCATAAATTAAAGAACTTTTCGCGTTCCTGTTTCGTTCTTTGCTTCGTGTTTGTGTACCTTTTAGAGAGAATTATTAGCAGTCGGAAGAATTATTTATGGCCCCATGTTTTTGTTTTCTTTCTTTTCTTTCTGTGAAAATAAAAGCTTATTAATTGAAAACTATTTATTGTTGCCTTTAAATGCTAATGATTGAAATTAATTTTTGAATTGTATGTAAACATCGGGATTTTTTAATGAAGCAATTATACTTTATTGTTCCACAAATCCATCTGAAAAATATATAAATCAAATCTGCTTTGTGCGATTGTCTACAGAAATAATGACTATTTTCAGTATGAATGATAATATGTTCTGTAATATTGCTATATTTTTATGTTTACATAATACATGTTAATTAAACATATTTTAATCTTATAGAGCGCCATTGTTATCATAATAATATTTGTTGAATGAACCAGTATTTCCCGGGGTCATCTAAAGAGATTAGATATATCAAGATAGTAATAATTATAAACTTCAAAAATGGATTTATTTTCCTCAATATTTTGTAAGCCGAGGGCCTGGTGGCCGAGTGACTAGCACTCTGGCGTTCGGTACCACAGGTTTCGAGTTTGAGGCCCGGCGATGCCATGGATGTTTGCAGTGGTTCGGAATCCACTTTAAACTGTAAGTCCCGGTCTAACAGGATCGTAGAGCATTGCGAGGTATTGTTACTCCGCGTCCGTAGCTTATCTTCAAGCTACACGCACCTCACAGATAGTGGTAAGTGAGTAACGTCGGTGCAACGCTTGCCTTAAGGCATCAAAGACAACTGTCTAAGCGTTTGCCAGTTGTATTAGAAAAAAAATTAAAAACACCCGACATCAGGTAAAAAGACGTTGTTCTAATGCAGAGGACAATACTGAGACAGTTAATCTTTATGCCATAAGCAAGGGCTGTACCTCTGTTACTCATTTAGCGCTCACTACCTAGGGGGCACGTGTAATTTGAAGATATGATACAGACGCGAGTAACACTATCCTCATAACGCTCTACAATCCTATTAGACAAGGACCATTGATTTAAAGTGGATTCCGAACAGATGCAAACCTCCATGGCAACACCGGGACTCGAACCCGAAACCTGTGGCACCGAGCGCCGGGGAGCTAGCCACTCGGCTCTCAAGTAAAAAGATTAATTTATTAAAAATTTTGGGTAATTACTTATGGATACAAATTATTTTAAGTTTTTTCTCTTAAAGAGTGTATGGTGAAAACTTAATACAACTAATATATAGTAAAACGTATGGTAGATCATTTTTTTGCTCCAAATCTTTAACACATCCTTTAAAACCCTTTATTTGGACAACTTGCTTTGGAAGAATATATGAAATTCCAGAAGATGCTTTACAGATTTATACTGATGGCAGCAGGGTGCTATTTCCGGTATCTAAGTTTCTATCAAGAGAGGAATGGCATTAAGATTTGTAAGAACCCTAACTACTGCTCAGTGTTTCGGCAGAACTCATAGCTATTGAGGTGACTCTGAATTATTGTGTCAATGTGGTTGTCAATATATATATTTGGATTCTGAACAATGCTGTAGTTGAAACTCTATTCAGCAACTGTCTAAATTGATGGAAACTTGGTGATGGAGCGACGATGAATATTGTTCAGCATTTGGTGCCAATCATAATAATAGATTTTTTCAGAGAGTTCCGTCAAATGTAGAACGGCAATAAGATTGTTTAAGGCAATAACATTGCGGATGAGCTGGCCAAGTAAAGCAGCCTTAAGAGACTGATGGTGGCTTTCTCGGAATTTGCCTCTATTGACAAATAGATATCAACTCCTCTTGGAGAATATGAGTGGTATGATTGTAACCGTCCTGGTGTTGCTTTAATTGGGCAGTTCAGTATGTCCGAACAGACGGCTCTTGCTAGACTCCGCAGTGGTCATCTTCGTGCTGAGAGTCATGTGTTAGGCTTTGGGGCTTATCCCCTTTGCCGAAATGCAGCTGACTCCAGCAACTCCTGCCCATACTTTGACTTGCATTGGTTGCCAAAAGGACCAGTTGTGCTCAGGTCCCGGAGCCGTTTTTCATTGAGAACACACGGGTTCATGGACTTGGTCTAGATGTTGCAGTGGACCAATTGCAATAAGAAACAACAACAACCCTTTATACTCGTCGTAAAGAAAACATTGATTGAGGGAGTTAAGATCAATAAATATTGCTCATAAATATGGCACCCTCTCCTTCAATTGCAGAAATTTAGAAGTGCTAAAATCATAGGGAAGAAGGGAAATCTCCAAATTTTAAAATAACCTACTATCTTAGGAGACAATAGCTTATGTACGTGCTAAATTTGAAAGCTCCAAGTTAAAAACAGTGAATTTGTATAAAGAATTGTCAAATTTATATATTAGGTAACAGTAAAACATAATACGCGCAATTTTCTATCTGAGAAACCTCTCAGAATACATTATTTCATAAATACTGTATTTATTATTAAAATATCACGATACTGTTAAAAACTTCGTCATTGTAATGAATGAACATAATGTAATTTAAATGTCTTGATATAGCTATTTTTATCTTAAATTTGCAATAAAAAATTCAAATAAAATTAAAATGCTACTGTAATATTTGGCACCTTTGCCTAGTGTAAATCGTCATATTGGCGGTCTCTCGTTGACGAGTTTTACCATAAATATTGTTCTGAATGCAAAGGGAGTTCTGTTGAAGAAGAGTTGTTTCGCGAGTCGAAGTGTTTTCTACTTTGAATTAGAAATTTAATAAGTTGAAAAACTTTTTACGTTAATGCTTTTGAAATAATTGTCCTAATCATTTACGAAGGAAAAGACACGTTACAACTATATTACATTCTCATTATATGATGTAATATAAAAAAACGCTTATTGCGTTCTCTTATTTATCATCTACTGTCACGGGGAGCGCGAGGAAGCTATGTGAAAAAGATAAATCTGTTATTTATTACAGGCCTTCAATTTCCTGCTGATGTATTTGCCGAGTTGATGCGTAAATCATCCATTACCAGAATGACATACAAATAGTAGATCCTGTGTCCCCAGGGTGTACCCCACGGAAGGGGACGCTGCTACACCACACCCACATTGTACGAGGGCAATTTTGCACAAACAACCTCAAAAAGGAGTGGCATGTGAGGGATTCGTACCCACCTCCTTTTTTTCCGGATGAAAAAAAATGGGATGAGCTTACATGAAAAACTACGAAAACCCATTTCATGTAAGACGTGATCATCAGATATGGCAATATTAAGCAGTTTCAACTTACAGTCTGTTAGAACTTCCAACTTAACTTTCTTTCTTTTTTCTGTTTTTTTTAGCATTTTTGTTGTGAATTTCAACAGGTTTTGAATGAAATTATATATTTCAGATTTATCCATTCCAAGTTTGAAATAATAATAATAATTTTTAATTAAATGCTTTTTATTAAATAACTAATTTTTTTATATATATTATTAGTAAAAAAGCTATCATTGTTTTGATCAAAGAGAAAAAATTGCGAAAAACTTCGTACTTTGTAAACCTCTCCTCTTTCATCTAATGATATCAGATGAAAGATGAGTAAAATTATTTAGCCATTTTATGTCAGTTAATGTAAGTTATTTAAAGCTCGTACTTTTCTTGCACTGATTTTTTTTTTCATAATAAAATTGATCAAAATTAAAAATGTTTTATTTTATTTTCATCGGTCATGTCTGCAACTATTATATAACCCTAGTTGGAATTAGAAAAAATTCTTTTAGATTTATTTCAAAAAAATTCTATAAAATTTCAGTTTCGTATTCATTTTTCTAATTTAAAGAATTTTTTTTAAATTTAAATATTAAAATATTATTTAGAAAAAAATATTACTAAAAAGTCCTTAACTGCAACAAAGGATTTTAATAAAATGCTTATAAGTTATATAAACCTAACAATAAAATTATATATTATAAAAATATATTATATAAAATTATATAACCCTAGTTGGAATTAGAAAAAATTCTTTTAGATTTATTTCAAAAAAATTCTATAAAATTTCAGTTTCGTATTCATTTTTCTAATTTAAAGAATTTTTTTTAAATTTAAATATTAAAATATTATTTAGAAAAAAATATTACTAAAAAGTCCTTAACTGCAACAAAGGATTTTAATAAAATGCTTATAAGTTATATAAACCTAACAATAAAATTATTGCCTCGATTCTTTTATTCAATAAAAAAAAACTCAAATGCTTATTTATAAAGAAATGTTTAATTACAATTACATTACATCTCAGATAATAGAAAAATATCAGTAAGCTGAATTCAACTATGTAACTAATATTTATTAACCTAACTTTGTAAATAAACTTGTAATATACTAGTATAGTTAACTATAGTTCTTGAATGCAAAGAGCTATTGTTTAGTTGATAAATATTACATTTGCTAGAACCTGACAAACCGAAAAGTCAGCAAAACATTCTTTTGACAAAATGATTATTTATAAATTTCTTATTTGAGCATGCTCAATGTCTATGTCAGCTGAATTTTATGCCATAGTTTTGGTACAAATTTATTTTCGAATTTTAAAATTTTGAATTTTGTGATGGATTCAAGTAAATTTTTTATTAACTTTGTATCCAAGAATTTTCGAATTGTCTATATTTTTTATTCGAATTGTTTAAGTTTGCTAATATTTTATTCCATCTAAGAAATTTAGTTTTCCTGTTCTTCAAGGTTAAAGAAATTGCTTTGTGTGTGTGTACAACATCATTTCTTATGTTCACTAATGTCAAATATTTCGTTATTTTTATTGTATTACATTTTGGAACATAAAACATCTATGAAATATTTACAGTCAAACTTGGTTTCGCATGAAAGAAAAGGTGGAAATCTTTCCAGTTATGCAGTTTGATCAATGCATTATAATATATTTATGTTTGCATATTAAGCAAGTAATTAAAATAGTTTATGAATAAGAATAGAAGATTACAGTTTACAATAAAAATGTTAATTGGTACAGGGCGTTGGTTAATTATTTAAACAAAATAAGAGAAGTAATTATATCTATGAAGATGAATACTATTGGCAATGGTCACATTCTAATAGGGAGTGTCAAGAGTCGTAAAATATTAAATGTCCAAATTGAGCTTTTAAAAGAACAAATTCACAAAATCTTTCATGATCTTTTTTCAAAATATAAAATTTCTTAAATTGTTAAGTACAAAATAAACAATCAAAGGAGCATCCAAGGGTAATATTGTTCTGTTCAGATCGGTGATTGAAACTATGGAGCACCCTCTAGAAGACTTCTAGCGTTATGCTTATAATAAATGCCCTCTGCAACATCATCATCGTGAGATCATGAATGGGATTCATAAGCATCTTCACACCAATGAATTTATGCAGCCCAGTAATCATTTAACATTACACTGAGACTTTGTCACATCTGTTCTGGTTTTGAATGGCTTGCTTTAGAGCTAATGGCAAATGGCTTTTCTTATGAGCCAATTAGCTGCAACGTTCGGTGATGCTTCTTTTCCCTGGCAACTTGCATATGGTAAATGCTGGAAAGTGATGTTCAGGAGATGGGTTATTTTTTCTAACAAGATAGAAATGCCATCAGATAGGGCGACTTGGATTTGTTGAGTGTATTTTAAAGTTACTCTCTTCTGACTCTGAATGAAATAGGATCTTAGATTTCAATGTAAATATTGTTGATCTTGATGAGTATATCTTCCTTCTTATTTTGCTCATAAATATCATGTATGCATAATTTGCTAGCATATTATGTCCATAGATTACAATTAATACTTATTCATTCATTGACAATACTGAAAACAGACTGGAACTATAGCTACGTTTTTTCATTGTGAAGACATATGTGTATCCAGCAATGACACAAGGTTCTCTTTCAATACTGGACTTCTATGAGTCAGCATCATCCTTATCCAACATCATCATCACTTATCAGTACACCTTTCTAGAAAAACGGTGTAGCTGAACAAGTAATGCCTTGTGGCAAGGATGTCAGGGATGAACGTTTTCCATCTGCTTGTCATATTGAAGAACATTTGTAAAATTATCTTTTACATGTAGTCTGTCTGTTGAAATAAAGGTGTCCGTCACAGTCGGCATAGACTCTTTTTTTTTTTTTTCTAAATCAATCACTAGTGTAACGCATGACATTTTTGGAATCCAGACCATGCTAGAAAGCGAGTGCTTGCATTATGTCTCGATTGGAACAAACAATCTATTTAAAGCAATATATATTGTAATTTCATAAATTTAAAGTTGAAACTAATGTTTGGTAGGGAACTAAATTTAATATATATTTTCTATAAGGACCGGAGAGATAAATGCAGGAAACAAATTTAATACCAAAAATTGTCGATGGGAGTGATTTTGCCCCTTCTGTCACGTACGTATTAGGAAATGTCCAAAATCTAGATAAATGAGAGAGTTAACGACCAATATTTTCTGATAGAAGGGCCGCACCATTCCTCCGATAGCACCCCATTTGACTTTTGATCGGGGCAGTGCTGGTACCTAAAAATCCATTGTGTTTGTTAAAAGGATCCTTTTATATTTTCAAATGTTAAGGATGTACTTTTATTTGTTCTGTTTATGTTAGGTAAATCTGTATCCTGACCTTTAGTGATTCTTACGAAAATCGCTTCAGATTTAATTGCCAGGAGTAAGGGGGGTATTCCAGTAACCACTTGCAAGGTTGAAGTTGGAGTTGTGCGATAAGTTCCGGTATGAAAATTTAAAACAAGATCTTTGAATTGAGAAAATTATGCTTATTTGTCTGACTGTAAGGTTAGCTGCCTATATTGTTGCGCCATGTGAAATGCTCTCAAACATGTGGCTCTCATTCATGCTCTCAATATATAGTATTATGCATGCATTGTTAAATCATAGCTGCTATATTAATTACCATAGATATTTTGTTTTCTTTTCTGTATTATAATTCATTGTACTCGTGCATTTCTGTAATATTAAGTTGTTTTTTTTAATTATTACTATTTGTCTTCCATCGCCTTTTTAAATAGTACTATTCTACACAGTCCCGGATATAAAGGTGAGGTATGTGGTGTCATAAGGTAAAAGTACCCCTTGAAAGGAAATGGTATGTTACAAACATCTAAAGGGACAGTTTACATGCATTGATAGAGAATTTTTTACACCAGATGCAACATCTTGTACACAAGATGATCAACACACTGAAAAGTTCCTGCATACGACCTTAATGTTATCATCATCATCAATGGCGCAGGATTGGTTGGCAGCCCTTTGGTAGTCCAAGGTCGTCTACCTACTGGCAGATTCCTAGGCATGAGATGATTTTTTCTACTGGGTAGGGTTGTCAGGCTGCACTCCTGTTACTCATTTAGCACTAGAATGAGGGGCACGTGTAGCTTAAAGGTATGCTACGGACGCGAGTAACACTAACCCCACAACGCTCTACGATGTTATTAGACAGGGACCTACGGTTTAAACTGGATTCCGAACCACTACAAATATCCATGGCAACTCTGATACTCGAACCCAAAGCCTATAGCACACAGCGCTAGCCACTCAGCCATCAGGCCCCACCTTAATGTTGATCGATGAAATATTAACTTCTGTATTGTTTATCATTCATTACTGTATTTACATTTTTTTCGAATATTAATGAAATTTTACATGGTCCGTTTTCTATGCGTTCATTAATTATTGATCCATTTTCGGGTCTGTCACAGCGCCAAAATCTCTCCAATCAGTGACATTGGGCGCTATCTTTATTTTTCTGGAGTCATAGAAGGCATCTCTCTATGTCTTCCGCATTCTGTACACTACTGTGACCAAAAAGTAAGACCCATTTTCAATTTAAAATTCCTGGGGTTTATGGAATTTCAATTTATTTTCTTTTTAGGTTGCTGGCACTGTCCTTGACATCTGTGTGAAATTGGACGTCAAATTATACATTAGTGTTTGAGTTACACTTGGTTTTAGCCGTTTTGAGTCGATTGAAGAGATTCAACGTGAATCGCGAGGAAATAAAATTGGAAAAATAAATAAAGAGTTTTTGAAAAAAAAATTTTCTTACTTTTTGAGCATAGTAGTATGATATTTAATGATGTAGTATGAAATTTTATGAGTTTGCCTCCAAACAGGGAAAGTAATTTTGAGGCCAACCGTGTATTATGGTTATGCTTCTAGCAGTATTAAATATGAACATCTGTACATAAATAATAAATTAACAGCTATAATACATTTTTTTGTATTGCTATATTGTCCAATATGTAGCATACGCAATACATACATTTTTGCGAACCAATATAAACTAAGAGATAATATAGATCTAACACACATAATCTCAGTGGATGCAATCTCCATCCCTTTGTATAAAGAAACTTCCTGGCTTATGTATTCTGGCTTAATGTGCAAATATCCGGTATTGACCTTAGCATAGAGATATATACATAAAAGAAAGTGTCTTTTTCTTTGACCATTTAGAAAGATTTATTGTGTCTTCAACAGCTTAATAGTCTAATGTGTTTCTAAAAATTATTATAATATTCATTTGTAAATAATAATCAATTCTATAATAAAATTTTTCGGGCATTTCATACATTTATTTTACGTATATCAGATCAATATCACTGTGTGAGTTTTTCTAATTGCACTTAAAACTATGTAATAATAGTTCTCTAAAATATTACCAGTTAATTGCTAAGCTATGAATAGTTCTTTTAAACTACTACCAGCGTATGTAACGTACCAGTGTAGTTATATTGGGATAGTAAATTTATTATTTTTCAGAAGTAAGAATTATGTCTAATTATCACCTTATAAGTGATGTTTTTCATTTAGTTTTCGTGACGAAATTTGATTTTTTTTTTATTTATTGTTTTGTTTATAGTCTAGAAATCGTTAAAGTGATATACTACTCCAGAAATGAATAAACTATATTTCACAGGCAGTTAAAAAATCAGTAAATACTACTGAAATTATTTAGAAATTATTTTAAAATTATTTTATGATTTTACTTAATAAAAAATTACATTAAAATGATTTTAAATGTATATAATAATAAATAAAATGATTTAAAAGGAAGATTTTAAATGATTTTATTTTAAAACCTGATTTTCTTTAATATGTGATGATTTTTACAACATGATTTTCTTTCCTTGTAATTTTCAACCCTACGTGAGTAAATACTGCAATATTTTTTTAATTTCATGCATTTTGAACAGAGTTTATTCGCCACTAAGACGGCAGAGAGGTAGCAGATTCAGCTTTACCAAGGAACACATGGGGACTGCATACAAATTATGCCATTGCAATTTTCAGTAAACAATCTAGGGGCAGCATTTGAAGGTAGGGTTTCGCATTCTTCCCGGCGAATATTCCAACCTACCCCGTTTATCAAAGGCATTTCTATCACAGATTTCAGTTCGGCATAGTTAGTCGAGTTTTGAACCACACAAATTTAAAGTGCTATACCCAAGGATGTGGAGTTGGTTGATAAATTTCCGAGTCCTGAGTCGGTTTGACTCTCAAATCTTTACCGTATTTTTTATGTACAATGGTCACTACTAATAGCTTTTAAAAAATGTGTGAAATAAATCGAATGACTATTATTGAACTCATGTATCTATGAAAACAGTTTTTGCATTAATAAAGTATTCTTACAACTCTATATTAATATTTGAAAAAGAGATATTTAAAAATGTCCTATAAAAGTAATAATAATGAATTATCCGGTAACAAAGTATTATAGAATAGCTATAATACAAGTAAAATAAAATTATAACCGACTCGTGGCTCAGTTGTAACGTGCGCCGCCGGTAAGCATTAGGGGGTGAGGTTCAATCCTTTGGAGGCATTGCTGTAGACACTGTTTCAAGAAGAATCTTTAGGGCGTTTAGGATGTTCAGCATCTTGCGTCGTCCTACGGACTACCTGGTGGGAGTTTTCTGGGGTTTCTCGCATACGCTACGCAAATGCAGGATAGTTCGCCCTAAAAGTCCTCCAGGCAGGCATGGCCCTTCTTTTTTATGAGCGATTCGGAGCCAAGTCAGAATTCTAGCTATGGGTGCTCCATCATGACAGAAGCTGCTCTCTTTCTTTCACCCATGAGCAGACAACTCATAGGGTATCCGACCCGAACTGTCGGACACTGAGGAATAATCGCAACAACAGAATAGAGCTCTGGCTCTCAGTGCCACAGGTTTCGGGTTCAAGTCCCAGAGGCGTCATGGATATTTGTTGCAGTTCGGAATCCCTTTTAAACCGTAGGTCTCAGTCTAATATGACTGTTGGGCTCAGGGCTGACAACACTACCCCATAAAATACATCTACTGTCTAGAAGTCTGTGAGAAATAATCTGTGTAGAAAATAGCGAGCAGGTGGCATTGGCTCACCATGGGGCTGTTGCGCCGATGATGAAGAATCACAAATACTCTATATTTGTAATACATTACACCTGTTTTTGCTGTTAATAAAAGAATAGTTACTACAAGGTAGCCCTTCAATGTGGATCCGAGATAGCTCTTTACCAGCCTCAGTGCTAAGATAAATCTCTCAATCTGTATCCTTCACATTTAGTTTCAACATTAATTTCTAGAATTTAAAAAATAATAAACACTATTTTTTTTGTAAAAGAGTTTGGTTTTTAAACCGACTCCTGACTCCGACTTCCGATTCCTTGCTCCCAACTCTGACTCCGACTCTCCACCCATGACTATACCTCTTATACATCAAGTACCTGTGAGCTTAAATGTGCAATACGATCCGAATAAATATGTTTTACAACAACAAACACAATATTTTTCTTATTTGCTCAATAACTATTTAATTATTTATTCAATTACCATTTGTGTTAAATAAATTGACACGAACCTAAACATAAAACTTTAACAAGGATGTGCAAACATCAATAATGGTTTGCTAAAGAAGAAGTAAATAAATAAAGCCGGGTAACTAATAGTTAAAATCGACAACAAACGGTGTGATAATGGATAAAGTTTCTCTTAACTAAATAAAAGTTGGGTGACATCCAAGCATTAGTTAGACAAACAGATAATATTTAAAAACTACAAATAGAGATATAAATTCCAAAAGTATCATTTCGTACTCATCAAAATTTTTATTTAATGTTCTTCACATTTACTTATTATCAAACGTTCCTAAATATATTTCATGAATTTGGTTTATAGTACAAATGGTAAAATTGAATATGCGTCTTAATTTTAAAATCGAACAATATTTTTCTTAATATATGTTTTAGGTGCTTCATTAAAAATGCACTAAGATTATTTTTATCCAGTCTGTCGGTGAATGTTTTTTTGAGTTCATTTTTATATAAATCAAACTTTTTCTGCACTGTAAAAATTCCTACATATTTAATTTTAAAAAATACCTTTCCTTGGGGAGAATTTTATAACATTTGTTGTCTTTCATCTTTTATAATATTTATAAAAGATTTGAATGTTCCTGAAACATAAAAAGGTTTTCAGCATATAAATATAATTCAATGCAACAATTTAAAAAAATAGAATGATTTTTTTTTAAATTTCTCATTGATTTATAAAGTTTAAATGAATAAATAACTATAATTTCATACTATCTTTTATCGATTTGTAAAATTCCTCCAAAATGTCCTCCAGGAAGACAGTGTCCTCTTCCTTCATCCATCAGTGGTTGTTTGTGGTATACAAGAGGTTCACCGATGTTCCATCCCTACCTTTCTAACTATTATGGTGCTATAAAACATTAGGTAATGGGGCTGAGGTGAAGAGAAAAATAAAAAAAGCTCAAATGAAAGGCCTTCCAGCTGTTTGATATATCCTCCCATCCCTACAGACGCTTTTATTTCAATTTCAGTCATTTTAGGGTTTCGAACCAAATTCCTTATGTTCGGAAGCGGAACGCGAAGCCATTTCTAACCACATATTCTGCATTTGAATGCATTTATTCGTCCAACTTTTGGGTTAGAGATAATGTATGCAGATGGCATACGAGAGGAATTCTCGTGTAAATCCTCTGACAGCTTTCGTTGTAGTTACTGATTTCAGAAATGAGGTGGATAAATGAACAGCTTGTATATTGCGGACGATATTAAAACAACGTGTATAAACGTCTCTCATTGACTATCAATCTGACTGATGGGACATTTCTTAGTTTTATCCTATGCGGTACTCAAATGTGAGGCAGTTGCTCACAAAAAGTCCTCTTATTAAGAAATATCCTCTTTTTATTGCCTCATTAGATTGTTCAGTGTACACATAAGACAACACCGATGATCTGATCAGGGTATTTATATCCTCATTTCATCCTTATTAACAGCCTATCGTTGGTTCTGATGACCATGAACAGATAATTGGAGGGCCAGATGTATATACAATGAACAGATTATCGATATGCTTGATGTATACCATATCTGTGAGCCCTGTGTATGAGGTTCTGCAATGATCTATTCATAGTATACATCAGGCTAAGCGATCGGTTGTTTATGGTATGCATAAAACCCACCAATTAGCTGTTCTTGTAATATATTCGGCCCACCGATGGACTGTTTATATAATACATCAAGCATGCTGATAATGTGTTCAATTATATACATCAAGCCGGGTATTCATGGCATGCATAACACCCCTCGATAGGCAATTCATGATATACATAAGGACCATATGGTATCCTACATACTATGGTATCTTATCCACCGATACACTACAAAAAAATGTGTACTTTCATTCTCAGTTTTTCACACAACAAAAACTTTTCAAAGTAAAACGCTTGTTAGGACCGACATAAGATTTCACTTTCTATTGTTTATTTAGCACCCAGTTTCGCCCTTCTGTCATTCTGTACCACTTTATTTATACAGTTGAGATTTAAATGAAAATCTCTACCTTGATATTTCTCCGAGTAGTAACTCGCTCCTGCAGCGCACAGAAAGGGGATTTGTAAAGCGCCCACGCACATCCCAACGGAGCTTATTTACATCACTACTTGGTTGCAATCTCCAGCGGAATGACGTTTTAGCATTTATATTAAACTAGAGGAATCTTTTCTCTCTCCCAGAATCTCTCCCATTTGGACTGCCCGTTTACAAGGAAGTAAACTTTTAATCGCGTTAGGATTTCTTCGCGAAACACGATTGCTTCTGTTGGAACACTATTGTTGGAGGGATTTTGCTTTTGTTGTAAAGGGAAAGGGACAATAAAGTAAGGGTCGCCAGCCCCTCCCATTCATGTTTCAGAAACTATATTTTAACATATATTGTATATTGCAGCATATATTGAAGATTGGTGGGCTTGTATATTGCGGTGGACATTGGATATTGAAACACAGGTAGTGTAAAAACGTTTACCTGTGTGAACACGTTTTTACACAGGTAGTGTATAAATGTCTCTCTTTGACTATCAATCTGACTGGTAGGACATTTCTTGGTTTTATCCTATACGACACTGAAATTCGAGGCAGTTACCCAAAAAAGTCTTCTCGTAAAGCAATATCCTCTTTTTATCACATCAGTAGACTAATGAGGGTATACATAAGAAAACACCGATGATTTCATCAGGGTATTTATATCCTGAACTCATCCCTTATGAACAGCCGATCGTTGGGTTTAGTTTATACTATGAACCGATCATTGGTGTACCTGATGTATATATAATTAACTTATTATCGGTATGCTCGATGTATACCATAAACAGCCCATCTGTGAACCCTATTTATGAGGTCCTCAAATGATCTATTCATAGTATACATTAAACTAATCGATCGGCTGTCCATGGTAAACATAAGGCAAATCGATTAGTTGTTGATATACATCAGGCACAACGATAGGCTGTTTATAGTATACGTCAAACTCATAGATAATGTGTTCAATTACACACAAGAGGCCTCGATTTCATATATTTCTGGCACAACAGGCTTGGTTTTTATTTTTTTCTGGTATACAGCAGGCCTGGTATACATAAGGCTCATGGATAGGTGGTTCATGATATACATAGGGACCATATGGTATCCGACATCCACAGATGTACTACAAAAAAAATGTCCATTTTCAATCTCAGTTTGGCACACAACAAAAACTTTTCCAAGTAAAATGTTTATTAGGTACACTTTCTACTGTTTATTTAGCACTGAGTTTCCGTCTTCTGTCATTTTGTACCACTTTATTTATACAGTTGGTTGGGACTTAAATGAAAAGCTCTACCTGAGTATTTCTCCGAGTAGTAACTCGCTCCTGCAGAGCACAGAAAGGGGATTTGTAAAGCGCCGACGCACACCTAAACGAAGCTTATTTACATCACAAATTGGTTACAATCTCCTGGGGAAATGACGTTTTAGCATTTATATTAAACTAGAGGAATCTTTTCGCTATCCCACACTCTCTCCCATTTGGACTGCCCGTTTACAAGAAGGTAAACTTTTAATCGCGTTAGGATTTCTTCGCGAAAAACGATTGCTTCTGTTGGACACTATTATTGGGGAATTTGACTTTTTGTTGTAAAGGGAAAAGGACAGTACTAATATAAGGGTTCCCCCCTTTCATGTTTCAGAAACTATATTTTAACACGTTTAATATCGTTTATGTGAAGCCATAAACGTATACGAAGGTAGTAAAGAATAATGCATTATAAAATACTACAATCGATGCATGGCGAGAAAACGAGTAAAACAATAATATAAAGTATACGATCTAAAGAAAGAAAATTTGATTTAAAGACTAAGGATTGACTGATATATAAGTCAATCATTATTCGTCAGTTGACTAATACTTCAGTTTTTCAATCATTCATCAATTTAAAAATGTCAAAACTGTTTTATACTGTAGTTTTTCAGTAAATAGTGTCCAAGAAATAAAATACAAAGATTAACAAGATTTATTTTTATTATTTTTTTTAATTAGTTTGCAAAGAAAAATCATTTGATGTTAATGACTGTTTCACTTTCAGAAACTAGTAATTTTTTGGCTTGCTGAAAGAATAATTCGTCGAATGGATTTGAATTTGATGATATCCAGTTATCGACACTCTTTCGCTTTACGAGAAACTGCCTGAATAGCGTATTAAGTTCTTTGTTTTCCGCTATTATTTTTTTTCATGTACCCTCAATCACTCTTTCATGTACCCTCAAGAGTATTCTCATCCCTGGTTGTTAACTGCTGGTGAGCCTTGTGTATCAGGTCCTCCAAAGGTCTATACATAATATGAATCCGACTAAACGATCGGTTGTTCATGGTAAACATAAGGCCCACTGATTAGCTGTTCACGATATACATCATACCCACCAATGGGCTGTTTATAGTATACATCAAGCATACCTATAATGTATTCAATGTACATACATTAGATCGACTGTTCATGGCATACATAAGGCTCATCGACAAGAGGTTCCTTTCATACATAAGTTCCATATGGTATCCTACATCCACCAATGTATCACAAAAAAAATGTACATTTTCAATCTCAGTTCTTCACACAAAAAAAATTTTTTCAAGTAAAATGTTTATTAGGACCGACATAAGATTTCACTTTCTCTTGTTTATTTAGCACCGAATTTCACCCCTTCTGTTATTCTGTGCCGCTTTATTTATACAGTTGAGACTTAAATGAAAATATCTACCTGGGTATTTCTGCGAGTAGTAACTCGCTCCTGCAGCGCACAGAAAGGGGATTTGTAAAGCGCCGACGCACACCTCAACGAAGCCTATTTACATCACAAATTGGTTGCAATCTCCTGGGGGAATGACGTTTTAGCATTTATATTAAACTAGAGGAATCTTGTCTCTTAGACTCTCTCTCCCATTTGGATTTGCCCGTTTACAAGAAGGTAAACTTTTAATCGCGTTAGGATTTCTTCGCGAAAACGATTGCTTCTGTTGCAGACTATTATTGGAGGGATTTTGCTTTTGTTGAAAAGGGTAAAGGGACAGTAAAGTAAGGGTCGCTCCCCCCTCCCTTTCATGTTTCCAGAAACTTTATTTTAACCCGTTTAATATCGTTTATGGGAAGCTATAAACGTATAATGAAGGTAGTAAAGGATAATGCGTTATAAAATACTACAATCGATACACAGCGAGAAAGCGCATCAAAACAATAATATAAAGTATGCGATCTGAAGAAAGAAAATTAATTCTAAATTCGTTTTGAATGATCCTAAAAGAAGTGTGTAAGTGAATGTAGAAAATTTATGACAAAAAGTTTTTGATTAAAAGACACATTTTTAAAAAAAATATTTAAAATATCTCTAAGTATAAAAAATTAAAAGATCTTTTAAACGAGGAATAAGTTATTGTTTAAACTTCTATGGAATTGAATAATAATGAAGTCGTTAACATTGAAAAGTTGACTTGAAGTCAGTCATCATTATTCATCTGTCAATCCTTATTTATCAGTTAACTAATATTTCAGTCCTTCAATCTTTCATCAATTTAATAATGATAGTACAATGAACAGATTATCGGTAATCTTGATGTATACCATAAACAGCCCATCTATGAACCCTGTGTATGAGGTCCTCAAATGATCTATTCATAGTATACTCCAGACTAAACTATCTGCTGTTCATGGTAAACATAAGACCAACGATTAGCTCTTCTTATTATAAATCAGGCCCAGCGATGGGCTATTTATAGAATACATCAAGCATCCTTGTAATGAGTTCAATGCACATGACCGATACAATGACCAATGAACAATGACCGGTTGAATGAACAATGACCGGTTGTTTATGGCATACATAAGGAACCCTCCATAGGCGATTCATGTTATACATAATGACCATATGGTATCCGACACACACCAATGTACTAAAAGCAATGTCCAGGTTCAATCTCAGTTTCTTGAACAACAAACACTTTTCTAAGTAAAATGTTTATTAGAACCAACCTAAGATTTCCCTTTCTCTTGTTTATTTAGCGCCGAATTTTGTCATTCTGTACCACTTTATTTATACAGTCGAGACTTAAATGAAAATCTCTACCTTGATATTTCTCCGAGTAGTAACTCGCTCCTGCAGTGCACAGAAAGGGGATTTGTAAAGCGCCGACGCACACCTCAACGAAGCTTATTTACATCACAAATTGGTTGCAATCTCCTGGGGAATGACGTTTTAGCATTTATATTAAACTAGAGGAATCTTGTCTCTCTCCCAGACTTTCTCTCTCCCATTTGGACTGCCCGTTTACAAGAAGGTAAACTTTTAATCGCGTTAGGATTTCTTCGCGAAAAACGATTGCTTCTGTTGCAGACTATTATTGGAGGGATTTTGCTCTTGTTGTAAAGGAAAAGGGACAGTAAAGTAAGGGTCGCTCCCCCCTCCCTTTCATGTTTCAGAAACTATATTTTAAGACGTTTAATATCGTTTATGGGAAGCTATAAACTTACATACGAAGGTAGTAAAGGATAATGTATTATAAAATACTGCAATCGATACACGCGAAGAAATGCGTAAAAACAATAATATATATAATATACAATCTAAAGAAAGGAAATTAATATTCTTTTTGAATGATCCTAAAAGAAGTGTATGTAGAGAATTCATGACAAAGAATTTTTGGTAAAAAGGCGCATTTCTAAAACAATATTTAAAGGATCTCAAGTATAAGAAATTAAGAGGTCTTTTAAAACAGGCTCGAGGTTTTTCTTTATATTTCTATGGAATTGAAAATAATGATGTAAAATAATGTAATATATCAAGAAATCGGTAATGTTGAAAATTTGACTATTTCAGACAGTCATCAGCCTTTAAATTAATTGTTATTCGTAAGTTGACTAACAATTGAATAATTAATAATGTTAAAACTGTTTTATACTGCAGTGTTTCAGTAAATATTGTGCAAGAAACAAAATGCAAAGTTTAATATTTATTTTTATTATTCTTTTAAATCAGATTTTAGATAAGAATCAGTCGAAGTTCAAGGAATGGTCCTTTTTCAGAAACTAATCCTTTTTCGACTTCATTCCTTCGAATTGTTTTGATATCCAGTTATCTTCAGCATTTTTCGTTGGATGAAAGTCAAACTATTGGTTTTGTGCAACTCAATCATTATTATTAGTTTTTGTAACACAATATTAGTTATTTTCTTATTATTCAATCTTCATGGGGTTTTCTTTATGCACTTTACTAATTTGACAATTAATTTCGGCTACTTTCACGTATTTAGCATTTAAGATCACGAATAACAATGCGCTAAAATAAGGAAACGAATAACAGCGCATTTTTCACTATCGATGTGTATTTATACGACTAACAGCAAGAATTTCACAACCAGAGATTGAATATCAGCCCGTATTTCACAATCGGCGAACGAATATACTTCACAGAGAACGAAGAGACGAACGAATGGCAGTGCATATTTCAAAATAGCGAGCAGCGACAGTACAGCAGCAAATATTTCAAAGTCAGTGAACGAATAACAGCGCGTATTTCAGAATCGATAGTATTTATAAGAATAACAGGACAGTCAATGATCATATAATAGCAGATCGGTTAACGAATAGCAGCATGTATTTCGTAATCGGTGATTGAATAACAAGACATGTTTCACAAACGGTGAACGAATAACAGCTTGTACTTTACGATAGGCGAACGAATGGCAGCGAATATTTCAAAATCATCGAATGTGTAACGTCGCGAATTTCACAATAGGCGAAAGAAATAACAGCGCGCATTTCACAATCGGCAATATTTTCAATCGCCTGTGGAATTTTAAATTAGCATAATTAAACAATGACACAAGCGAATATCTAAGGATAGCCGATAGAAGAATATACTTCGCGTGCATGTGCTCGTACCGCTGCGTTGGGCACATTTGAAGACGTTACTAACGTAGGAAACATGCCTCGCACATCCTTTAATGTCCAGTTAAGCTTAGTCCAGTTTGTTTTAACTGGCTTTAGATGACCTTTAAAGAAGGATAGCGTAAGTTTCAGGATTTTATTTATTTATTCAAATAACTGTATATTTTTTATTCATCTAAGCTTCTTTAACGCACCCATTTATTATTTGATTTTACTGTATCTATTTTGAAGCATTAAAAAAGGATTCTTAATTAAAATGAAAAAAAAACAAGAATGTAAATTATGGTTTATTTTGAATCTATTATAATTGTTCAATCCCCGCGAAATCTCATTTACCTCATAGTTCATAAGAAAAATTATTCTTTTGAAAACTGTTAATTTGAATAGTTCTTCATTCATTAACATTTGCAGTACAAATACATATTGTATCAGTATACAGAAAAAATTCCATAAAATATTTTCGGTATCTTTGATAAAACTTCTCATTTCGTCAGAAGCTATTTACTCAATCAGATTATGTGCAAACTAAGATTTGAATTTACGCAATAGTATGCAAATAATATGTCATTCAAAGAGTATATTAATTATAAAGAATGCAAAAATTATGCAAGAACTATTATGTTCTAAGAATATTTATTCAATTTTTTGAAGATGAATATATGCTTTTGAATCTACTTCTCTATTTTATGAGAGCTAAACAAATAAAACTGTTATCAATTCAAACTTCGATTCAATGATATTTTAGAAACATGTCGTATTTATACAGACAATTGCTTAACCAATAGGACAAAAGTTTTGTGTACTTTGTGTTGTCTTTAAAGTATTACAGACTTACAAGAAAAAACCCATTTAATTTACTAAGAAAAATAATACATTGTGTCAACAGTAAACTGTCAAAAACAAACACCGCCAGACAGACATCCTTATTTTTTTGTACGAAAACTTCCCTCTGGAACACAAAGAAAAAAACAAAAAACTAATGCTCAGTTTGAAAGCAATGAAAGCCAGAAACTAACACTCGCCCTCTGTTCTGTGTTCATTTGTTCCAAGTCAACTTAAGGCTGTCGTTTATCCGGGAAACAGGTTGTCCACAACTTCTTCGGTCGTTCTTTCTTCTTCTTCCTAAGCTTCCAGTGGATGGGTCACTCTTTCGATGGACTGTTTATTTTTAGTGGCCTATTTGTCCGACATGTGGCTGATGTTGGATTTGATATGTTGGGGGAAAGAGTATTGTCCGCACTATAACCTGTCGACAGTGGCGACTAGGGCAAGAAAAGCTGTTTGTGTAAAGGGGTGCTTTAAAATAATGCGAGTCGAAGGCCCCGAAATAAATTTCATTATTAAGTTGGATTTCGTCGGGATATTGCTGGCTTTTATTTTTATGATTTATTGATCTTTACTTTTATCTCCATCTTTTTTTTCCCCCTTCTTTTTTTTGCGGCCTGATGGCCAAGTGGCTAGAGCCCTGGCCTTTGTTATCACAGACTACAGGTTCGAATCCTGGCCGTGGTTTGGATGTTTGTGAGTGGTTCGGAAGCCATGTTAAGCTGTAGGTCCCAGTCTAATTAGCGCAAAGTGTGCACAAAACGATCGTAGAGCGACAAACCAAATTTTCTTTTTCTTATCGCATAATTTATTTGACCACAGCAAATAACATATTTGATGTGCTCAAAATAACAGTATCAAGTCAAGTAGTAGTAAATAACTTCAATTGTAAGCTGTTAATTATATACAAAAATTTTTATCAATGTTTTATACCCTATTTTGTGTGAGATGTTTTATTTTTCTTTCGATAGAATTGCAATTGAAAGTAAAAACTAATATTAATAATAATAAATAAGTAATATGCATATTATACTTTTTCAACCGCAATAATTAATAATGAATATTTTTTTGTCATTTTAATAAATTATGATTTTATAATAATATAATTTCTGTATGTTTGTTTGTCGAATCTATATTGAAGTTTGGTGTGGGTGGTGTAGATATGATTTTGTAAAAGAAAAGTGTACAATTCGGATATACGGTTGGGTTCATAGAAAAATTAGTGTATTTTTTTATAGCTTTATATATAAGGTTACTCAGATGCCTCTGATGTCTACCCCGAAATGCACGCCAAAACAAGTGAGAGAAATCTATCTTCCGCGAGGACATTTAAGACATTAACAGACTATCTTGTTCGTTACCTTTAACCTGAAGCAAACCACTTTGCTACTCAAATAAAGAATTTATCGCTCCGCGCACATCCAACATTTATCAACCGTAAGTCTGTTGTATCACTCATTTCAGGGGAACCAATGAATACAGCACAGTTTGTGGTAGCAGAACTTTTCTCCCACATAAACAAGTTCACCGAAGGTTATGCACATTGAAACGTATTGTTTGAGTGGCAATGGATAGCCGATAGAAAAATATATTCCACGCGCAAGTGCGGTAGCTTGATCGTAATACCTTGATGGGCACATTTCAAAGCTTCACTAATTTTAAAAACATGCCTCGCACATCTTTAAATGTCCAGATAAGCAAGGATTTGTTTTAACTGGCTTTAGATAGCACATTTTTGGTTTGTTCTTCTTCTGTGATTCATCGTCTAGTGAAAGGATAGCGTTAGTTTCAGTATTTTACTAATTTATTCAAATAACTATATATTTTTTATTCATCCAAATAAATAATAATGAAATAAAATAAATAATGGTAGCTATTAATAGCTACCATTTATTTATTTATTATTATTTTTTTTGCATCTATTTTGAAACATTAAAAATGATTCCTAACTGAAATAAAAAAAAAGAATGTAAATCTGGGTTTATAATGCATCCATTGTACTTGTTCAATGCCCGCGAAATCTCATTTAGCTCATAGTTCATACAAAAAACTGATTCTTTTGAAAGCAGCTAATTTGGATAATTCTTCATTCATAAATATTTGCGAAATACAAATACATATTGTATCAGTACACAGAAAAATTTACATAAAATATTTGCGGTATCTTTGATAAAACTTCTCATTTTGTCAGGAGCTATTTACTCAATCAGATTATATGCAAACTAAGATCTGAATTTAGGCAATAGTATGTAAATAATATGTCATTCAAGGAGTATATTAATTATAAAGATTGCAAATATTATGCAAGAACTATTTATGTTCTAAAAACATTTATTCAATTTTTTGAAGACGAATATATGCTTTTGAATCTACTTCTCTATTTGATGAGAGCTAAACAAATAAAAGTGTTACCAATTCAAACCTCGATTCAATGATATTTTATAAACATGTTGTATTTATACAGACAATTTCTTTAAAGACCATAGACAAAAGTTTTGTGTACTTTGTGTTGTCTTTAAAGTATTACAGACTTACAAAAAAACCCGCTTAATTTACTAAGAAAAATAATACATTGTGTCAACAATAAACTGTCAAAAACAAACACCGCTAGACAAACGTCCTTATTTTTTGTGCGAAAACTTCCCTCTGTAACAAAGAGAAAAACAAAAAACTAATGCCCAGTTTGAAGCCAATGAAAGCCAGAAACTAACACTCGCCCTCTGTTCTGTGTTCATTTGTTCCAAGTCAACTTAAGGCTGTCGTTTATCCGGGAAACAGGTTGTCCACAACTTCTTCTTTCTTCCTCTTTCTAAGCTTCCAGTGGATGGGTCACTCTATCGGCGGACTGTTTATTTTTAGTGGCCTATTTGTCCGACATGTGGCTGATGTTGGATTTGATATGTTGGGGGAAAGAGTATTGGCCGCACTATAACCTGTCGGCAGTGGCGACTAGGGCGCGAAAAGCTGTTTGTGTAAAGGGGTGCTTTAAAATAATGCGAGTCGAAGGCCCCAAAATAAATTTCATTATTAAGTTGGATTTCGTCGCCCGGCATTGCTGGCTTTTATTTTTATGATTTAGTGATCTTTTCTTACTTTCTTTCTTTCTTTCTTTATTGCATTATTTATTTCACCTCAGCAAATAACGTATTTTTTTTTTAATGCAATTGACAATATTAGATAGTTAATCTTTATGCCGTAAACAAGGGCTGCATCGCTGTTACTCATCTAGCACTACTCAGGGTGCACGTGTAGTATGAAGATATGCTACGGACGTGAGTAATATCACTCCCGCAACTGTCTACGACGATATTAGACCGGGACCTACTGCAGACACAATCTATTGCAGGTTTAAAGTGGATTCCGATCCACTACACTATCCATGGCACCGCCGGAATCTAACCCGAAAGCTGTGGTACCGAGCGCCAGAATGTCCGCCACTCGGCTATCAGGACCCTAATAACGTATTTGATATGCTCAAAACAGCTTATGAACAGCGGATCGTCGGGCCTGATTTATACCATGAGCAAATCATCAGTGGAACTGATTTATGTACCATGAACAGATTATTTGTATGTTTGATATATACCGAAAACAGCTCGTCTGTGACCCCTGGGTGTGAGGTTCTCCAATGATCTATTCATTGTATGCATCAGACAAACCGATGGGCTGTTTATAGTATAAATCAAGCTAATCGATAATATATTCAATAGGCATACATCAAACCGGGTTTTCATAGTATTCATAAGGTCCATCGATAGGCGATTCTTGATAAGACCATATGGTAATAATAAGACCATTTATAAAGACCATATGGTATCAGACACCTACCGATGCACTACAAAAAAAGGCCATTTTTTATCTGAGTTTGTCGCGCAACAAAAACTTTTCCAAGTAAAATGTTTATTAGGACCGACATAAGATTTCACTTTCTCTTGTTTATTTAGCACCGAGTTTCAGCCTTCTGTCATTCTGTACCACTTTATTTATAGAGTTGGGACGTAAATCAAAATCTCTACCTGGGTATTTCTCCAAATAACTCGTTCCTTTGCCGCTCACAGAAAGGGGATTTGTAAAGCGCCGACGCACACCTTTAACGAAGCTTATTTACATCACAAATTGGTTGCAATCTCCGGGGGAATGACGTTTTAGCATTTATATTAAACTAGAGGAATCTTTTCTCTATCCCACACTCTCTCCCATTTGGATTGCCCGTTCATAAGAAGGTAAACTTTTAATCGCGTTAGGATTTCTTCGCGAAAACGATTGCTTCTGTTGGAGAACTATTATTGGAGGCTTTTGCTTTTGTTGTAAAGGCAAAGGGACAGTACTGAAATAAGGGTTCCCCCCTTTTATGTTTCAGAAACTATATTTTAACACGTTTAATATCGTTTATGGGAAGCTATAAACGTAAACGAAGGTAGTAAAGGATAATGCATTATAAAATACTACAGTCGATACATGGCAAGAAAACGCGTAAAAACAATAATATAAAGTATACGATCTAAAGAAAGAAAGTTAATATTCTTTTTGAATGATCCTAAAAGAAGTACATAAGGGAATGTAGATAGTTCATGACAAACATTATTTGGTTGAAAAAGCACATTTATAAAAAAATATTTAAAGAATCTGTAAGTACAATGTCTTCTAAAACAGGGTCGAAGTTTTTCTTCAGACTTCTGAAGAATTGAAAAATAAGGTTGCAAAATAATGCAACATATTATGAAGTTGGTAATGTTGAAAAGTTGACTAATATTTCAGTCAGTCTTCAGGCTTTCTGTCAATCATTATTCATATGTTGACTAATATTTCAGTCAATCATCATCTTTCAGTCAATCGTTACTCATAAGTTGACAAATAATTGAATCTTTCATCAATTTAATAATGCTAAAACTGTTTTATACTGCAGTGTTTTCAGTAAATAGTATCCAAAAAACAAAAGGGGAAAATTAAAAACATTTATTTTTATTATTTTTTATATCGGATTGTAAATAAGAATCAGTCGAAATTCAATCAATGGTTCTTTTTTAGAAACTAATCCTTTTTGTACTTCACTTCGTCGAATGGATTTGATATCCAGTTATCTTCAGCATTTTTCACTGGAAGAAAGTCAAAGCACTGGTCAAACTATGGGTTTTGTGCAACTCAGTCATTATTATCAGTTTGTGCGACTCAGTATTAGTCATTTTCTTACTGTTCAATCATCATGAGGTTTTTTCTATACACTTTACTAATTTGTCGATTCATTTAGGCCACTTTCACGTATTTAGCATTTAAGATCACGAATAACAATACCTGAGTTATAATAGGCGAACGAATAACTGCGCTTGTGTATTCGATCATGTATTTTATACGACTAACAGCACGAATTTCATAATCAGAGATTTAACATCAACCTGCATTTCACAGTCGGCGAACGAATAAGGGTATGTACTTCACATTAGGCGAACGAATGGCAGAGCATATTTCAAAATAGCGAACGTATATCAGCAAGTATTTCAAAATCTGCGAACGAATAACAGCCCGCATTTCACAATCGACGATCAAATAACAACGAATATTTTCCAATTGGCAAATGAATAATACAGAATATTTCAAAATCGGTGAATGAATAACAATGCTTATTTGCTAATCAGCGGACAAATAACGGTAAGTATTTTACAATGGGCGATTGAATATAAGCCCTCATTTCACAATCGGCAAAAGAATAACAGCCCTCATTTCACAATCGGCAAAAGAATAACAGCACATATTTCATAATTGGCAAAAGAACAACAGCGCGCATTTCACAGTCGGCAATCAAATAATAATATTTCACAATCGGCGAACGAATAATATCGAATATTACAAATTCGGTGAATGAATAGCAGTGCTTATTTACCAATCAGCGGACGAATAACGGCAAGTATTTTACAATGAGCGATTGAATATCAGCCCTCATTTCACAATCGCCAAAACAACAATGTGCATTTCACAGTTGGCGGACGGATAACAGCGCGTATTTCACAATTAGCGACCGTATCACAACTCAAATTTCAAAATCAGAGAATGAGAAATAACTCGTATTTCATAATCGGCGATTGAATAACAACACGTTTCCAAATCGTCGAACGAATTACAACATGCACTTCACAATAGGCGAATAAATGACAGTGCATATTTTAGATTCAGCGAACGAATAACAGCGCGTATTTCACTATCGACGAGATTTTCAATCATCTGAGGGATCTTAAATACTCATAAATAAACAATGACGAGAGTGAATGCTTCCGAAATGGCGTTTGTGGATAGCCGATGGAAGAATATACTCCGCGCGCATACGTGGTAGTCTTATCGTAACACCCTGTTGGATACATTTCAAAGCGTTACTTACTTAAAAAACATGCCTCGCACATCTTTAAATGTCCAGTTAAACGAAGATTTGTTTCAACTGATTTTAGATGGCACATTTTTTATTTGTTTCTTCTGTGATTCATCATCTAGTAAAAGGATAGCGTAAGTTTCAGGATTTTCGTTATTTATTCAAATAACTATATATTTTTTATTCATCCAAATAAATAATAATGAAATAAAAATAATAATAAAATAAAAAATGGTAGCTATAAATAGCTACCATTTATTTTTTTCTGCATCTATTTTGAAATATTAATAATTATTCCTAACTGAAATAAAAAAACGAATATAAATCTGGGTTTATAATGCATCCATTGTACTTGTTCAATGCCCGCGAAATCTCATTTAGCTCATTGAACTATGAGCTAAATGAGATTTACTGATTCTTTTGAAAGCAGCTAATTTGGATGATTCTTCATTCATAAACATTTGCGAAATACAAATACATATTGTATCAGTACACACAAAAAATTCCATAAACATTTTCGGTATCTGATAAAACTTCTCATTTTGTCAGGAGCTATTTACTCAATCAGATTATATGCAAACTAAGATCTGAATTTAGGCAATAGTATGTAAATAATATGTCATTCAAGAGTATATTAATTTTAAAGAATGCAAAAATTATGCAAGAACTATTATGTTCTAAGAATATTTATTCAATTTTTTGAAGATGAATATATGCTTTTGAATCTACTTCTCTATTTGATGAGAGCTAAACAATTAAAAGTGTTATCAATTCAAGCCTCGATTCAATGATATTTTATAAACATGTTGTATTTATACAGACAATTTCTTTAAAGACCATAGACAAAAGTTTTGTGTACTTTGTGTTGTCTTTAAAGTATTACAGACTTACAAAAAAACCAGCTTAATTTACTAAGAAAAATAATACATTGTGTCAACAATAAACTGTCAAAAACAAACACCGCTAGACAGACGTCCTTATTTTTTGTGCGAAAACTTCCCTCTGTAACAAAGAGAAAAACAAAAAACTAATGCCCAGTTTGAAGCCAATGAAAGCCAGAAACTAACACTCGCCCTCTGTTCTGTGTTCATTTGTTCCAAGTCAACTTAAGGCTGTCGTTTATCCGGGAAACAGGTTGTCCACAACTTCTTCTTTCTTCCTCTTTCTAAGCTTCCAGTAGATGGGTCACTCTTTCGGCGGACTGTTTATTTTTAGTGGCCTATTTGTCCGACATGTGGCTGATGTAGGATTTGATATGTTGGGGGAAAGAGTATTGGCCGCAATATAACCTGTCGGCAGTGGCGACTAGGGTGCGAAAAGCCGTTTGTGTAAGGGGGTGCTTTAAAATAATGCGAGTCGAAGGCCCCGAAATAAATTTCATTATTAAGTTGGATTTCGTCGGGATATTGCCTGCTTTTATTTTTATGATATAGTGATCTTTTCTTTCTTCTTCTTTTTTTTTCGCGGAATGATGGCCAAGTGGCTAGAGCGCTGGTCTTTGGTACCACAGGCTTCAAGTTCTAATCCTGGCGGTGGCATGGATGTTTGTTAGGGATTCGGAATCCATGTTAAACTGTAGTTCGCGGTCTAATTAGCCTAAAGTATACACAAAATGATCGTAGAGCGACAAACCAAATAATTTTTTTTTTCATTCTTCTTTTTCTTTCTTTGTTATTGCATAATTTATTTGACCTCAGCCAATTAACGTATTTGATATGCTGAAAATAACAAGTGGTCAAGTGGTAGTAAAGAAGTTCAACTGTAAGATGTTAATAATGTAAAAAATTTTTGATCAATGTTTTATATCCTATTTTTAGTGAGATGTTTATATTTTTCTTTCGCAATTGAAATTGAAATTCAAAAATAATATAAATAATAATAAGTATGTGATATGCATATTATACTTTTTCAACTGCAATAGTTAATGATAAATATTTTTGACTTCATTTGAATAAATAAGTACTTTATAATCGTATAGTTTTTGTAAGATTTTTGCTGAATCTACAGTGAAGTTTGGTGGGAGATTGTGTAGATATAATATTGTAGGAGAAAAAAGAAAAAATTCGGAGACGCGGTTGCGGATCATGGAAAAGTAAGCTATTTTTCAACTTTATATGTAGGGTTACTCAGATGCCTCTGATGTCTACCCCAAAATGTACACTGAAGCATATGAGGGGATCTATCTTCCGCGAGGGCTTTTTAAGAGCTTATCAGATCGACTTGTTCTTTACCTTCAACTTGAAGCAAACCACTTTGCCAGTCAAATAAGGAATTTATGGCTGCGCGCATATCCAACATTTATCAACCGTAACTGAGTTGCAGGAGGCATCCTGTCACTCATTTCACGGAAACTAATGAAGGTAACACAGTTTGTGATAGCGTGCTTGTAAACAAGTTCATCGAAGGTTACACACATTGAAACGTATTGTTTGAGTGGCAACGTTTAATATGAAGGAAACGGCACGTCGCCCACCTTTTTTTTTTTTAACGTTTTCCTTTACGTTCAAGGAAATGAAACAAGCCGACCTGATGGGCGCTTCAGAGGGTAACTGTCCTTCATTTGCGTGCCGTATAAAAGAAAACAATGAAATATAGCAGTCGATTCTGACTCACACATTTCCGAAAAACAGTGACAAAACAACACAGACAACAAAACAGACATCAAAGGATTCGTGGCTAAGGTTTCCTATTCGCTTAATACGCGTATTGCCAACAATATTTGGAAGCAATACCTTTATATGTTGAGTGTCATGTCAAAAAAACCCCTTAAAACTCCCATTTGGAACGCCTGACGGTTAGCGCATGACATTCGTATATACTGTCACACTCGCCATCGAATCTACATGCATTGACTCTAATACAGGCCAGCATTCTGTCTACATGCGCACTTATGTATGTCATGAACAGTTTCTGGTGATTTGGAAAGGATAATGCCTTCCAATAAGTAACCCGCATTTGCTTGCGGTAAGAAACTCGGAAAACTCCCTCCGGTATGTCGATGTGAATCACTTTAATCCCATGGTTTCAATCTCCTTCAATCATCCTCGTTTTTGAAAGCAAGGATTGCAAGAACATTACCATTCATATTTATGTAAGGTATTTGATATTAAAAAATACATAAATATTATTATGCATTGATGAGCTGTTATTTGATATGGTCATATTTAAAATATATCATATATTCGAAAAGTTGTCAACAAATATTTCATAACGCCAAACCGCCAAGCAATAAGCAACCGAAAATAAAAGTTTTTAATTGCGAATCACTGCTTCGTCTTTCAAACATCAAAGGATTCATTCCATGGCAAAAATAATACGTCTTGTAAATAAAATTCTAATGTTTTTATTAAATTACTTCTCTCAAGAAAAGCATCTCGATAATAATTCGCTTAGAGAATTCCACCCACACAGGGAAAGCGTGGGAGGGTGGAGAAAAATTTATTTAGCATCCATTTCCCAAACGATTTATAATAGGCCTGGCAGGAAGCTGTGTGTGGAGTGGAGTTGCAGGCGTGCTGCTTCGATCTTCTTAATGGAAGCGATGAGTTATATAAAGAAGAAGGTCCAATAGACAGTGAGGGTTTATGATTTGTGTAAGCGAGGGCCCGGCTTTAATGGAGTGTGTCCAGTTGCCGCGGTTGCCATTGGTTACGAGCGGGGAATTGCTTCACTTACAGATGATAGGTTGCTCTTAAAAATAAACTTTTCTCCTACAGCGCCATCTGTTGCAGATCAAGGGCACTATTGGTAAACAGATGGCAGAGTGATACTTTAAATGTGTTAAGTAACAAAAAATTATTGCATTTAAAAAAAATATATTTTATTAATAAAACATGAATGAAATGAATATAAAATTCATGACGTTTTTTCCTTCTCTCTTTTTAAATATAACTGATAAGTTATAGGAATTAGCCAATCCAATCAGTTTTATAGAAAAATAGTTTTAAAAACAGTAACTTACAAGATATTTATAAAACAATCTAATATACTAGTTGTATATTATAATTTATTTAAAGTATTACTGATAAATTTCACTTTATTTTAAATTTTTATTTATAACTTTAAGTCATAATTTAACTTAAAGTTTATTTAGTAACTTATTTTGTCCCAATTTTTATTTCAAGCAATTTTTTGCAACCAATTTGTGTACAATTAAAAAGTTCAGTAAAAAGTAAGATAATTTAATCTTCGAAAGAAGTTCTTTTGTAGTTTTGGGAGTGACACATTATAAAATTTTTATTTATTTATTATTATTATTATTTTTTTAATTTTCTATATTGGGATTGTTTTTGTAGTTTCGGGAGTGACACATTATAAAATCTTAATTTAATATATTTATATCACTTTTCGGTTTAACTGCCCGCATTTTGTCGTGATGTGAGCAAAATCTAGAAATTTCCTAAACAGCAGTTTTACGTTCGACATAAGAAACATTTATGCAATGTCACAATCGCCATCAACGTTTCCTCTTCTGAAGGCAATTACTGCAACGCATAACGCCTGTGGTTTCGTACCTGAGACTTCCTTCACGCTAATTGCGCACATTATCACTGAGTTATGGGTCGGATAAGTGAAAATATGTTGAGAAATATATAGTGATCTAAATAGGCTTGTACATTTTGCATTATCTGGCAACGACCACAGCACTTTTTTTTACAGAGGATAATTTTGGATTTAAACACTCAACGTAAGCAAAAAGAAATTCATAAAATATGTAACGAATTCTAGAAACAAAATTTCGCCTATGACTGAATTGTTTATTGTCAATAGAATTAAGAATCCAGTTCATTAAAGTTTTCGATACTAGCATCACTACTTCGTAGTTTGCTCAGCCAGCATCATTACCTCATAGTTTGCAATACAAGTATCGCTTCTTTCTAATTTACATTACCAGTGTCACTACCTCCTACTTTGCAATACCAAAACCTCTATTTCCTAGTTTGCCATATCAACATCACTATATCCTCCTAGGAAGAGTGGCTATTTTCTATTTTTCAATAACAGCATCACTACCTCCCATTTCACAATATTAGTATCACTACATCCTTGTTTAAAATACCAGCATGTCTACTTAGTTTTCCATAGTAGCATCACTATTTCCTAGTTTGCCATATCAGTATCGCTACCTTTTTCTAGGAAGCATCACTACCATCTATTATGCAGCCCCAGTATCACTACCACCAAGTTGGCAATTACTAAAACATCGAATAAAATTATTTTACCTAACTGCTGACTTTTAATTAAACTATTTCCATGACATAATCATTCGTCAAAATCTCGGGATTTGAAATGTCACATGTTAAATGAATTATCGTATGACATTTTAAACCAAAATCCACATGTTATGATAGCCTCTAAAACAAACACTCTGGATGTAACAACAACAGAATCTGGAGCAGCAGACTTTGTGCATACTTTCTGAGGTATAGGGATGGTATTAAAGTTTTCCTTTTTTATTTCCAGGTCCTCCACCCAAAGGCCCCGAACCGCAGTTCGCCGACAACATCCCCAATATCACTATACCTGCTGGAAGGGATGTCACGCTGCCATGCGTTGTGGATTCACTGGGCGATTACAAGGTGAGACAGACAGTTCTGTGTTTCCTCTGCCCAAAAATGAATTGTGCTTCCATCACAAGAATATTTGTTTTAATGCAATGAGTTCCAAACTTATTTGTTCTACCATCCCCTTTTGAGAAAAAATTTCTCAGCGCGGTATTCCATTTTCTTTGATCGAACGAATCGAATAAAAAAAAAGTAAAAAGAAAGTTGAGTAAAAAAAAGTGTGTTCATTTTTGCATCTATATATCTAGTTACATCTTAAAATGCAATAAATAAAATTTTTATGAATAAGATAATTTGGAATTATAAAACTATTTATTACAATCATCCTTAATATCTTCCATATTATATACACAAAAAATGATTACGAAAGATAAGTAAATGAAAATTATGAATAACTTTAAAAAGTATTTTAAAGAGCAGTAAAAGTCTAAAGCTCTTGCATTAGAAAAGAAATCATGGATTCCATTTTTGTCAACCAGTATTCTTATATTCGCTATTCGCAGCAGTTTATTTCTTTCACAACGTTATGCCCAAACTAAAGTCTCATTCTACAAAATATGAAGAAGGAAATGTAATGAACTTTTGTGTTAATCGAAAATCGAGAATCCTGTAGGTATTTATTTGCACCAATAATTATTAGTAGCCGTCTAGGAATCGTCTACGGATAGTTTTCTGAACTTTATTATCTTTTATTCCTTTTTGGTGCTTCCCTTATTTCTATTAAATGCACCCCAAAGGAACTCGAGGCTAGTATCAACCCCTGATCGTTCCACTGCTCCTTAGAGGGCAATACCTTCCTCTTTGGGAGCCAGACCTTATATTTGTAAGACGATAAATAAAAACAAAAGGAGATATAATACCACGAACAAAAAATTCGAGGAGGCATGCAATAACTCATGATATATGGATATACTTCTTCAGTTCTTAATAAGTGTGCTTTATATATCATTAAAATATAAAAGTATATAGACGAAATATAAAAATATGTTGAGAATACGGTGTCTTGCTGAGTCTGCCACACTTGTAAAAGCTTGTTTTAGATAACTTTTGAAAACAAAGAATACCAATGTATTTATTTCCCTTTTCTTTCCACAATCATTCTGTAACCTCTAGTGAATTCTGACCCTAACAAAGAATCTACTCCGATATTACGATAATTTCCTGATTAGAATCTTCTGTATTGCATAACTTGCACGCGCAATTTTTTGTCCTGAAAAATTAAAAGATGTTGTATAATCCGTGGGAGATTCGCGCCAGTTCTTTAGCTTATGAAGCACCGAAGATCTGTTTTTTTTTATATATCATAGTATAAAACTGTGGAAAAAGTTTTTTTAGTTTTAAGGAGGGTATAATTAAATAGTGAAAATTATATAATAAATATAAAGTAAAAGAATATGCATAATTACGGTAAAAAAAAGTTATTCTTCCGACCATTTGTAATCTTCGCATTTGTTAAACAGGTAGAAATTTGAATCAATATCACAACTGGTTATTAATTTGATCTAATATGAATCCTTTTATGACTTTGACTTCGGGTCTGGCGAGGATGTGTTGAAATTTATTGTAGAGATGGGTTTTTCAAAAAAGGCGACTAAATTTTACAACAATTGGAAAATGGTAATAAAACATAATTATCTGTATCATACAGATTAATTCAGGGCCTGAATAGCAGAGTGGCTAGCGCTCTGGCGCTCGGTACCGCAGGTTTCGGGTTCGAGTCCTGGCGGTGCCATGGATGTTTGTAGTGGTTCGGAATCCACTTTAAACCGTAGGTCCCGGTCTAATAGGATCGTATAGCGTTGCGGGGGCATTGTTACTCCGCGTCCGTAGCTTATCTTCAGGTTACACGCGCCCCCTGGTTCATGTAAAGTGAGTGACGTCTGTGCAACGCTTTTCTTAAGGCATCCAAGACCAAGCTGTCTAAGTGTTTGCCAGCTGCATTAGAAAGGGAAAAAAAAAGAAAATACTGATTAATTCAGTAATATTTAGTAATATGACACTTTAGTCACTGGATCTTGATGAGTAAAAAGTAAACAATTATACTTTATCACAAACAAATACGTAATAAATGAATTATTATAAGTTGATTACAATGATATACAATCAACTTATCCGGCGATCCCGGTCCAATTAGCCTAAAGCGTGCACAAAATGACCACAGAGCGACAAACCAATCCATTTGATAAATGAATGATATTGGCTGCATCAAAATTATTCCTTAATTTTCTTTTTTCTTTTTAAATAGACAAACGTTAGCACATGTCAGGACGTCACAGGAATCTTTATATTTATTATTTCATCTTCTGTGCCGATATTCGTCACACTTTACCATATTTATCTCTTATATGTCTTACTTTTAAAAACTCGAAATATTTTCATTTTCTTTAGTCATCAAAAATCGAAATCTACACGCTATTCCAGATCAAATCAGAGGATTTTAATAACTTCATGTTTAATTTTTTTAATTTCAATTTTTTTTCTAATGATAGGCACAGCTCGTAATATAATTGCAAATGTAAAATTGTTAGATTTTTCCTAACTTCTAGTAATAACGTTCAAAAAGTAATTTGTAAGTGGTTAGTGTTTCAGCATTAAGAGCATTCATTCAAATGACTTTCGATATTTATTTTGAATCAAAAACAGCATTTACATTTTTCGCTATTTATCATCTGTCTCTTTACAATCAGTTTTTAATCACTATTTATTTTCCTAATACATTATCAGTATTTTCTTTATTAGTCTTCTTAAATTATATTTACTATATATATATATATATATATATATATATATATATATATAATTCACGATTTTTTTTTAATTAAAAGAGATTATGTTTCTATATTTCAATTTATATATGAAAACAGTTAATGCCGAATAAATATTTTTAAATATTTGTCAAAGTAGGGGAACTTTAAACAGGTAAACATATAAAAAATTATGGGCTTCAGTTTTTTTCATTTCAATTTTTTTAAACTTAATTTATTCTGACTTCCCCGAAAGGGAAATATATGTCTAGTCAAATTTGTTAGAAGAATAAAGCTTCCAGAAAAATCAATTAATAATCTCTCGACTTTAGAAAGTGTGAACAACATAAAAATGAAAAAAAAAATGATATAGAGAGAGAGCTGTCTGCATCCATTTATTTCATTGTCAAATGTTTGAAGTACGAAAAATAATTAGCCGTGCTACTTTAAAAGCATTTTTTTTCCTTCATTATTTTCCAGGAAATGACATGTTTTTATTATCTGAGTAAAATCTTTATATTTCGGTCATGTTCGCACAAATTAGAACGCTGAACTAAGGCCAATATATCACTGTTAATCTATTACATTTTTTTTATCCGGAATAACTTGGCAAATATTTAAACTTAGAGAGTTCTTGGAACTTGAATATTAATTCGATTCTGTTACATATTCAAATCGGACGAGACTACACGATAGCGGTAAAATTTACATGATCTAATCTTGACTAATTAAATGCAAATAGTGTTCAATCTTTTGATCTGATTAGTTCTTCCCTTCAAATAGCTTCGAAAAGGGGAAAAATATCAGTATTGAGGTATTTTCAGCCTACTTCTAGAAATTACCGATTTTTTTTCTTTGCCAAACATTAGTGTTATTTTCTTGATTCTATAAAAATATAGGTTTTATATTTTTATTTTATTTTTAAGTTCTAATGTTGTGATAAATGTGTATGTCTATCATTATTAAATATTCTGTTTGTTTTCAAATAACGTTTTACACAGCATAATTTCAAAGAATTGATTCTTTAGCTTAAATATGAAAAACTCTTTGTAGATAGGGTGTAATTTTATTTCAAGATCTTAATCTCAAAAGGCGATATTGCTACGTAAAATAGATGAGATTTTTTTTTTATTGAAATGATAATAATTAGCGGTAATGAAAGGAACGAAGAGTTCATAAAAATATTCAATTATTTAAATCATATCATTAAATTTATTAGTACTTTCAGTTAGTACATGATGATTAATTAAATTTAAGAAAATATTTAAATGAATTCCTGTGATTTTAGTTTAATTTAAAATATTAACAACAGATTGAGTTACAACAATAAAAATCCTTTAAAAAATGTAGCAACGCTTTATCCCGTATAATTAGTCCAAAATGTGCAAAAAAAAATTTGCCATAGAGTGACAAACCAATCCATTTCATAAGTGAATACTTATTGGCTTGATCAAAGCTGCTCCTTAGCTTTTTTCTTTTAAATAGGCAACCTTTTTTTTCATTTAAAAAGCAGCACATTTTTAGGAAACACAAGTAATTTGTATTTACTATTTCATCTGCTATTCGTTACACTTTATCATATTTATCGTTAACTATCATATCCACCTTTTTAAAACTCGAAAAATTTTTTTATGTTCCTTAGTCGTGCTCGAACAATGCTCGAAATCTATACACTATTCCAGATCTAATCAGAGGATTTTAATAACTTCGTGTTTAACTTTTTTAATATCAATTTTTTTTCAGTAGTAAGCACAGCCCATGATATAATTGCAAATCTAAAATTGTTAAATTTTTCCTAACTTCAAGTAATAACTTTTAAAAGGTAATTTGTCAGCGGTTAGTGTTTCAGTATTAAGATCATTAATTCAAATTACTTTCAGTATTTATTTTTAACTATAAACAGAATTTACATTTTTCGCTATATTTATCTTCCATCTCTTTACTGTCAATTTTTAATCATTATTTATTTTCTTAATATACTATCGTATTTTCTCTAATTGTCTTCTTATATTATATTTATATATAAAAATAATTCACGATTTTTTTTCAAATAAAAGAAATTAATGTTTCTATATTTAAACTTATATATGAAAACAGTTAATGAGGAATAAATATTTTTTAAATATTTTTTAGATTAGGGAAACTTTAAACACGTATACGTATCCAAAATTATGGGTTTCAGTTTTTTTTTTTTTAATTTAAATTTTTTTAAACTTAATTTATTCTGACTTTCCCGAAAGTGAAATATATGTCTAGTCAAATTTGCTAGAATAATAAAGCTTCCAGAAAAATCAATTAATAATCTCTCGACTTTAGAAAGTGTGAACAGCATAAAAAGGGGAAAAAAAATAGAGAGAGAGAGAGCTGCCTGCATCCATTTATTTCATTGTCAAATGTTTGAAGTACGCAGAATAATTAGCCGTGCTACTTTAAAAACATTTTTTTTCTTCATCATTTTCCAGGAAATGGCATGCTTTTTATTATCTGAGTAAAATCTTTATATTTCGGTCATGTTCGCACAAATTAGAACGCTGAACTAAGGCCAATATATCACTCTTAATCTATTAAATTTTTTTCTATCCGGAATAACTTAGCAAATATTTAAACTTGGAGAGTTCTTGGAACTTGAATATTAATTCGATTCTTACGTATTCAAATCGGACGAGACTACATGATAGCGATGAAATTTACATGATCTAATCTTGACTAATTAAATGCAAATAGTGTTCAGTCTTTTGATCTGATTAGTTCTTCCCTTCGAATAGGTTCGAAAAAGAAAAAAAAATCCCTCAGTGCTGATATTTTTCCCCAGAATGTGTATATCTTTCAACCTACTTCTAGAAATTACAGATTTTTTTTCTTTTCAAAACATTAGCGCTATTTTCTTGATTCTTTAAGAATAAAGGTTTTATATATTTTTCATTAAGTTTTAATGTTATGATAAAAGTGTATGTCTATCATTATTAAATATTTTGTTTGTTTTCAATTAACATGTTATCCAAACATAATTTGAAAGAGTTGATTCTTTAGCTTAAATATGGAAAAAGCTTTGTAGATAAGGTGTAATATTATCTCAAGATCTTAATCCCAAAAGGCAATATTGCTACGTAAAAGAGATGAGATTTTTTAAATTGAAATGGCAATAATTAGCGATAATAAAAGGACCAAAGAGTTCATAAAAATATTCAGTTATTTAAAGCATGTCATTAGATTTATTAGTACTTTCAGTTAGTACATGATGATTAATTAACTTTAAGAGATTATTTAAATGAAGTCCTACGATTTTAATTTAATTTAAGATATAAACAACAGATTGAACTACAACAATAAAAGAGCTTTAAAAGAGTCCAAATGCAGTAGCGCTTTGTGTGTTAGTTCTCTTTAAATGAGTTTCAAAATGAAAAAAAAAACCCTCTAATATTTTTCCAAAAATGCATAGATCATTCAGTCTAACATGGAGGTTACTAGAAATTACCAAATTTTTCTCTTTTGAAAGTGGCTTTAATGTTGATTCTTTAAAGTATATTTTTTGATAATTCAGATTAGGTAAATTAAAAATGCATTTATTCTAGAATATTTAAAAAAAAAAAAAAACCTATAATGCAATTAATAAGATAATTAATTATTATTAAGGTAATTGTGAAATAGCAGCTTGGCACTTGGTGTCACAGGTTTCGGGTTCGAGTCCCGGTGGTGCCATGGATGTTTGTAGTGGTTCGGAATCCACGTTAAACTGTAAGTCCTGGTCAAATTAGTCTGAAGTGTGCAAAAAGGACAGTAGAGTGACAAACTAAATCAATCAATTTGATAAATGAATATTTATTGGCTGCATAAAAACAATTCCTTAATTTTTTTCTCTTTTAACTAGACAACTTTTTCTTTCTTCCAAAAGTAGCATATTTTCAGGACATCACAGGAAACTTTATATTTATTATTTTATCTTCTGCGCCTATATCAGTTGCATTTTACCATTATTTATCTCTCATACGTCTTCCTTTTAAAATTCGAAATATTTTTCATCTTGTTTAGTCATCGTCCATGTTCGAAATCTATACGATATTCCGGATCCATTCAGAGGATTTTAATAACTTAATGTTTAATTTTTTAATATCGAATTTTTTTTCAGTAATGAGCGCAGCTCGTGATATGCAAATCTAAAATTGTTAGATTTTTCGTAACTTCTAGTAATAACTTTCAGAAGGAAATTTGTAAGTGGTTAGTGTTTCAGTATTAAGAGCATTAATTCAAATTACTTTCAGTATTTGTTTTGAATCATAAACAGAAATTACAATTTTTCGCTAGTTATCTTCCGTCTCTTTACTATCAGGTTTTAATCACTATTTATTCTCTTAATATATTATCAGTATTTTTAAATTATATTTATGCATAAAAAAATTTCACAATTTTTTTAAATAAACGAAAATATGTTTCTATATTTCAATTTATATATGAAAACAGTTAATGATGAATAAATATTTTTTTTTAATATTTGTAAAAGTAGAGGAACTTGAAACATATAAAAAATTATGGGCTTCAGTTTTTTATAATTTTTAATTTTAATTTTTTTTAAAACTTAATTTATTCTGACTTAACCTGAAAGTGAAATATATGTCTAGTCAAATTTGTTAGAAGAATAAAGCTTCCAGAAAAATTAATTAATAATCTCTCGACTTTAGAAAGTGTGAGCAACATAAAAATGAAAAAAAAAATGATATAGAGAGAGAGCTGTCTGCATCCATTTATTTCATTGTCAAATGTTTGAAGTACAAAGAATAATTAGCCGTGCTACTTTAAAAGCCTTTTTTTTCTTCGTTATTTTCCAGGAAATGACATGCTTTTTATTATAAGAGTTAAAATCTTTATATTTCGGTCATGTTCGCACAAATTAGAACGCCGAACTAAGGCCAATATATCACTCTTAATCTATTACATTTTTTTTTCTATCCGGAATAACTTGGCAAATATTTAAACTTGAATATTAATTCGATTCTGTTACGCATTCAAATCGGACGAGACTACACGATAGCGGTCAAATTTACATGATCTAATCTTTACTAATTAAATGCAAGTAGTGTTCTGTCTTTTCATCTGATTAGTTCTTTCCTTGAAATAGGTTCGAAAAGGGAAAAAAATCCCTCAGTGTTGATATTTTTCCCCAGAACGTGTATATCTTTCAGCCTAGTTCTAGAAATTACCGTTTTTTATTTTATTATTATTTTTTTTTTTTCAAAACATTAGTGTTATTTTCTTGATTCTTTAAAAATAAAGGTTTTATATTTTTACTTTATTTTTAAGTTCTAATGTTGTGATAAATGTGTATGTCTCTCATTATTAAATATACTGTTTGTTTTCAATTAACGCTTTACCCAAGTATAATTTCAAAGAGTTGATTCTTTAGCTTAAATATGAAAAGCACTTTGTAGGTAAAGTGTAATATTATCTCAAGATCTTAATCCCAAAAGGCAATATTGCTACGTAAAAGAGATGAAATTTTTTTATTGCTGAAATGACAATAATTAGCTGTTATGAAAGAACAAAGAGGTCATAAAAATATTCAGTTATTTAAAGCAAATCTTTAGATTTATTAGTGCTTTCATTTTGTACATGATGATTAATTAACTTTGCGGAAATATTTAAGTGAAGTCTTGTGATTTTAGTTTAATTTAAAATAATAACAACAGACAAAATGGTTAAAACAATAAAAGAGTCGTAAAAAAAAAAAAAAAAGACAAAGCAAAATGTAGTAACGCTTTCTGTGTTAGTGCTCTTCAAATCAGTTTGAAAGGGAAAAACTCCTTGTAACACTTTTTCAAGAATGTTATACAGCATTCAGTTTAATTCAAAGGTTGCTAAAAATTACCTATTTTTTCTGTTTTGAAAACGGTTGTATTGTTCATTCTTTAAACTATTTCTTTTTTTTATCATTTAGATAAGATGAATTCTAATGCATTTATTCTATTATATAGAATATTTTTTAAATCTATAACGCATTTATTAAATTAATTAAATTGTTAACTAGCGCTCAGGCACTGGATGTGACAGGTTTGGGATTCGATTCCCGGCGGTGCCAAGGATGTTTCTTATTGGTTCGGAATCCACTTTAAGCTGTAGTTCCCGGTCTCATATGACTGTAGAGCGTCACGGAACTCAATCTGACTTAACACCTACATCATTCTCTAAAGGGGGTAAATTCAGCTCTAGGCAGAGTGATGTGGTGTAGTAGAAGTTCGGAATCAACGTTAAAATGTAGGTCATGGTATAATTAGTCAAAAGTGTACAAAAAAATTCACCATAGAGTGACAAACCAAACCAATCCATTTGATAAATGAATACTTAATTGCTGCATCAAAACTATCCCTTAATTTATTTATTTTTTTCTTTTAAATGGACAACCTATTTTTATCCTTTAAAAAGTAACAAATTTCAGGCCATCACAGGAATCTTTATATTTATTATTTCATCTTCTGTGCATTCATTGAACTTTACCATATTTATCTCTGTATGTCTGACTTTTAATAACTCGAAATATTTTTCATCTTCCATATTCGAAATCTGTACGCTATTCCAGATCTACTCAGAGGATTTTAATAACTTTCTGGTTAATTTTTTTAATATCAAATCTTTTCAAATAATAACCACAACCCAGGATATAATTGCATATCTAAAATTGTTAGATTTTTCCTAATTCCTAGTAATAACTTTCAAAAGGTAATCTGTAAGTAGTTAGTGTTTCAGCATTAAGAGCATTAAATCAAATTACTTTCAAGATTTGTTTTGAATCCTAAACAGAAATTACAGTTTTCGCTATTTACTTTCCTTCTCTTTAATATCAGTTATGAATCACTATTTATTTTGATAATATATTATCAGTGTTTTCTCTATTTGTTTTCTTAAATTATATTTATATATAAAAATATTTCCCCAGATTTTTTTAAAATAAAAGAATTTATGTTTCTATATTTCAATTTATATATGAAAATAGTTAATGATGAATAAATATTTTTTTTAATATTTGTCAAAGTATGGGAACTTGAAACAGGTATACGTATAAAAAATGATGGGCTTCAATTTTTTCTAATTTAAATTTTTTTCTAAAACTTAATTTATTCTGACTTAACCTGAAAGTGAAATATATGTCTAGTCAATTTGTTAGAAGAATAAAGCTTCCAGAAAAATCAATTAATAATCTCCGGACTTTAGAAAGTGTGAACAACATAAAATTGAAAAAAAAATTATATATAGACAGAGAAGGTTGCCTGCTGTCATTTATTTCATTGTCAAATGTTTGAAGTACGAAGAATAATTAATATGTATAATTAATAAACTGTAGTAACGGTTTAAGTGTTAGTCCTCTACATTTAAGCTTGAAAAAGAAAAAAAATCCGTCTAATATTTTTCCCAGAAAGTCTACATCAGTTAGTCTAACACCAAAGTTGCTAAAAATTTCCAATTTTTTCTCGTTTGAAATCAAGTTTAATGTTGATTTCTTAAAAAATATTTTTTTTACAATTTAGATTAGGTAAATTAAAAATGCATTTATTCTAGATTATTTTTTTACAAAATTTGTAACGCAATTATTAAAATAATTGGTTATTATTATGGTAATTGCTAAATAGCGATCTGGCACTTGGTGTCACAGATTTGGGGTTCGAATCCCGGCGGTGCCATGCATATTTGTAGTGGTTCGGAATCTACGTTAAACTGTAGGTCCCGTATTAATTAGCTTAAAGTTTGCAAAAAAAGATTATAGAGGGACAAACCAATTCATTTAATAATTGAATGCTTATTGGCTGGATCACAGCTACTATGTCTTTTTTTTCCTTTCTAATAGACGACACTTCTTTGAAAAGTAGCATATTTTCGGGACATCACAGGAATCTTTGTATTTATTATTTCATCTTCTATTTGTTTCACTTTACCATATTTATCTCTTATACAGCTGCCTTTTAATAACTCGAACAAATCCATTCGATGACAAACAAATCCATTCGATAAATGAATACTTATCGGCTGAAACAAAACTATTCTTTTTTTTTCTTTTTAAATTGACAATCTTTTTTTTGCTTAAAAAAAGTAGCACATTTCAGGACATCACAGGAATCTTTATATTTATTATTTCATCTTCTGTACCTATATTCGTTGCACTTTACCATATTTCACATGTCTTCCTTTTAAAAACTCGAAATATTTTTCATCTTCTTTAGTCATCGTCCATGCTCGAAATCTATGCGCTATTCCAGATCTAATCAGAGAATTTTAATAAATTCATGTTTAACATTTTTAATATCAAATCTTTTCAATAATAAGCACAGCCCACAATATAATTGCAAATGTAAAATCGTTAGATTTTTCCTAACTTATCGTAATAACTTTCAAAAGGTAATTTGTAAGTAGTTAGTGTTTCAGCATTAAGAGAATTCATTCAAATTACTTTCAGTATTTATTTTGAATCATAAACAGAATTTAGATATTTCGCTATTTATCTTCCTTCTCTTTAATATCGGTTTTTAAGCACTATTTATTTTTTTAATATATCATCAGTATTTTCTCTATTTGTCTTCTTAAATTATATTTATATATAAAAATAATCCAAGATATTTTTTTTTAAATACAAGAAATTGTGTTTCTATATTTCAATTTATATATGGAAACAGTAATGATGAATAAATATTTTAATAAATCTGTTTTTTCAAATATTTGTCAAAGTTGAAGAAATTTAAACAGGTATACGTATCAAAAATTATGGGCTTCAGTTTTTTTTTTAATTTAATTTTTTAAAACATAATTTATTCTGACTTCTTCAAAAGTGAAATATATGTCTAGTCAAATTTGCTAGAATAATAAAGCTTCCAGAAAAATCAATTAATAATCTCTCGACTTTAAAAAGTGTGAACAACATAAAAATGATATAGAGAGAGAGAGCTGTCTGCATCCATTTTTTTCATTGTCAAATGTTTGAAGTACGAAAAATAATTAGCCGTGCTACTTTAAAAGCATTTTTTTTTTCTTCATTATTTTCCAGAAATGACATGTTTTTATTATCTGAGTAAAATCTTTATATTTCGGTCATGTTCGCACAAATTAGAACGCTGAACTAAGGCCAATATATCACTGTTAATCTATTACAATTTTTTTCATCCGGAATAACTTGGCAAATATTTAAACTTGTAGTTCTTGGAACTTGAATATTAATTCGATTCTGTTACGTATTCGAATCAGACAAGATGACATGATGGCGGTAAAATTTACATGATCTAATGTGGACTAATTAAATGCAAATAGTGTTCAGTCTTTTGATCTGATTAGTTCTTCCCTTCAAATAGCTTCGTAAAGGGAAAAAAATCCCTCAGTGCTGATATTTTCCCCCAGAATGTGTATATCTTTCAGGCTACTTTTTGAAATTACCGATTTTTTTTTTTTTTTTTTTTTCAAAATATTAGTGTTATTTTCTTGATTCTTTAAAAATAAAGGTTTTATATTTTTATAAAAGGTTTTATATTTTTTTTCTTTATTCATTAAGTAGTTTTAATGTTGTGATAAATGTGTATGTCTATCATTATTAAATATTCTGTTTGTTTTCAATTAACGTTTTACACAGCATAATTTCAACGAGTTGATTCTTTAGCTTAAATATGAAAAGCGCTTTATAGATAGGGTGTAATTTTATCTCAAGATTTTAATTTCAAAATGCAATATTGCTACGTAAAAGATATTTTTTTTTTTATTTTTGAAATAGCAATAATTCGCGATAATGAAAGGAACAAAGAGGTCATAAAAATATTCAGTTATTTAAATCACACAATTAGATTCATTAGTACTTTTAGTTAGTGCATGCTGATTAATTAACTTTAAGAAAATATTTAAAAGGAGTCCTATGATTTTAGTTTATTTTAAGTTAATAACAACAGATTGAGCTAAAACAATAAAGGAGCTTTGAAAAAAGACAAAGTTAATATAGTAACGCTTTATGTGTTAGTCCTCTTCAAATCAGTTTGGAAGGGAAAAACTCCCTTTAATATTTTTTCAATAATGTTATACAGCATTCAGTCTAATTCCAAGGTTGCTAAAAATTATACATTTTTTCTGTTTTGACAGCGGGTGTCTTGTGGATTCTTTAAACTAATTTTTTTTTATCATTTAGATAAGATAAATTAAAAACGCATTTATTCTATTATATAATTTTTTTTTTAAATTTATAACTCATTTATTAAATTATTAGATAGCTTTCTGGTGCTAGGTGTCACGGGCTTCTGGCTCGAGTCCCAGCGGAGCCAAGGATGTTTGTAGTAGTTCGGAATCCCCTTTAGCAGTAGGTCCCTATCTCATATGACTGTAGCATCATTGAGCCCAGTCAGACTTCTCAACCATATTAGTCCCAAATTGTGTAAGACAACTCAGCTCTAGGCACAGTGACGTGGTGTAGTAGTAGTGGTTCGGAATCCACGTAAAACTATAGGTCACCGTATAATTAGCCTAAAGTGTGCAAAAATTGATATTAGAGTGACAAACGAAACCAATCCATTTATTAATTGAATACTTGGTTGGATCAAAGCTGCTCCATAGCTTTTTTTTTTTTTTTTAACTGAGCAACCCTTTTTTCTTTTAACTAGTCAACCTTTTTTTCTTTTAAAATTAGCACACTTTCAGGACAACACAAGAAAATTTGTATTTATTATTTCATATTCTATTCGTTGCACTTTACCATATTTATCTCTTATACATCTGACATTTTAATACTAGAAACAGTTTTTGTCTTCTTTAGTCATCGTCCATGCTCAAAATCTATACGCATTTCCAGAACTAATCAGTGAATTTTAATATTTTCATGTTTAATTTTTTTAATACCAAATTTTTTTTAATGAACAGAGCATACGATATAATTGCATATATAAAATTGTTAAATTTTTCCTAACATCTAGTAATAACTTTCAAAAAGTAATTTGTAAGTGGTTAGTATTTCAGTATGAAGAGCATTCATTCAAATTACTTTCAGTATTTGTTTTGAATCATAAACAAAATTTACATTTTTGGCTATTTATCTTTGGTCTCTACAATCAGTTTTTAATCACTATTTATTCTCTTAATATATTATCAGCATTTTTAAATTATATTTATACATAAAAATATTTCACAATTTTTTAAATAAACGAAATTATGTTTCTATATTTCAATTTATATATGAAAACAGTTAATGATGAATAAATATTTTTTTAATATTCGTCAAAGTAGGGAAAACTATAAACAGGTTTAGGTATCAAAAATTACGGGCTACAGTTTTTTTTTTTTTTTTTTTTTTTTTTGATTTTAATTTTTTTTTTTGAACTTAATTTATTCTGACTTCTCCGAAAGTGAAATATATGTCTAGTCAAATTTGTTAGAAGAGTAAAGCTTCCAGAAAAATCAATTAATAATCCCTCGACTTTAGAAAGTGTGAGCAACATAAAAATGAAAAAAAAAATGATATAGAGAGAGAGCTGCCTGCATCCATTTATTTCATTGTCAAATGTTTGAAGTACGAAGAATAATTAGCCGTGCTACTTTAAAAACATTTTTTTTCTTCACTATTTTCCAGGAAATGACATGCTTTTTATTATCTGAATAAAATCTTTATATTTCGGTCATGTTCGCACAAATTAGAACGCTGAACTAAGGCCAATATATCACTGTTAATCTATTACATTTTTTTTATTCAGAATAATTTGGCAAATATTTAAACTTGGAGTTCTTGGAACTTGAATATTAATTCGATTCTGTTACATATTCAAATCGGACGAGACTACACGATAGCGGTAAAGTTTACATGATCTAATCTTGACTAATTAAATGCAAATAGTGTTCAGTCTTTTCATCTGATTAGTTCTTCCCTTCAAATAGCTTCGAAAAGGGAAAAAAAATACCTCAGTACTGATATTTTCCCCCTAGAATGTGTATATCTTTCAGCCTACTTCTAGAAATTACTGGTTTTTTTTTTCTTTTTTTTTTTTTCTTTTTAAAACAAATTTAATGTAATTTTCTTGATTCTTTAAAAATAAAGGTTTTATATTTTGGTTCATTAAGCTTTAATGTTGTGATAAATGCGTATGTCTATCATTATTAAATATTCTGTTTGTTTTCAATTAATTCTTTACTCAGTATAATTTCAAAGAGTTGATTCTTTAGCTTAAATATGAAAATCGCTTTGTAGAGAGAGGGTGTATTATCTCAAGATCTTAACCCAAAAACCAATGTTGCTACGTAAAAGAGATGAGATTTTTTTTTATTATTGAAATGGCAATAATTAGCGGTAATGAAAGGAACTAAGAGTTCATAAAAATATTCAGTTATTTAAAGCATATAATTAGCTTTATTAGTGCTTTCAGATAGAACATGATGATTAAATAACTTTAAGAAAATATTTAAATGAAGTTCTATGATTTTAGTTTAAATTAAGATAATAACAACAGTCTGGGATAAAAGAGCGGTAAAAAAAATAAAAGCAAAATGTATGTAACGCTTTATATGTTAGTTCTCTTCAAATCAGTGTGACTGATATATAATGTTCTTGAAAAAAATCAATTTAATATTTTTTCATGAATGCTATACATTAGTCATTATTAACCCCGAGGTTGGTAAAAACTACCAATTTCTTTCTATTACATGTTGATTCTTAAAAAAAATTTTACCATTTAAATTAGGTAAAATAAAAAAAATGTATATATTCTATTATATAGAATATTTTTTAATCTATAACACATTTATATGTTAATTAAATTGTTAAATGTTATGCTTTACATATTTTTTAATGTTTTAAATGGTTTTATGCTGGATATGTAGGTTCATCAGTTTCATTCCTCATAAACTCATGTTTGTGAAAATTGCAACACCATGAAGGACTTACGCGAGTGGGCTGAAATTTTCAGGAAATGCAAATTAGCGCATGATATGCAAATTATTAGAATTTCAAATCTGTAGCGCATGATATGCAAATTATTAGAATTTCAAATCGGTAGCGCATGCGTATGCTGAGCAGCACCCTCTGAACGGCGGAAGGATCCGAATAAATAGACGGCTATAGCGAGGCGTGTATGATTATCGGTGGTTATCTGCTAGTGGTAAACGTTAGCTCAATCGTTACTTATGCCTCTTCGACGAAAGAGAGCGAGATTTGAACAACTTACAGAGTTTGAACGGGAGAGAATCATCAGCCTTCGTGAAGCTGGATTGTCTTATCGTGCAGTAGCCACTCGTGTGCAGCGTAAGCACAATGATGCGTCTTTGGAAGATGTGGACGGACGAGTGTCGGACAACTCGGAAATCCGGGAGTGGACCCCGAAATGTGACGTCAGCTCGCGATGATAGACGCCTGGTCCGCATGGCGCTGACGGACCATACAGCTTCCTCTAGACAATTGGCAGCACACTAGTCAATAGCTACAGGTGTTTCATTGTGTGCTTCATCCATTCGTAGACGTCTGCTGCAGCGTGGACTGCGCGCAAGGACTCCTTTGTACAGGATCCTTCTCACGCTAAACCATCACCGCCTGCGGCTACAATGGACCGCTCAGCATAGAGACTGGCGTGCTGACTGGCAGCATGTCGTGTTTTCTGACGAATCCCGCTTTAATTTGTGGTACCATGATGGCCGCATTCGTGTCAGACGCTATGCCGGTGAACGCCACCTTCCGGAGTGCATTATCGAACGCCACAGTGGACGAACACCCGGAGTTATGGTCTGGGGTGCCATAGCATATCATGGACGATCTCAATTGCTAAGAATTGTGGGTAATCTGAACAGCAACCGGTACATCAGTGAAGTTCTACAGCCCCAAGCTGTTCCCTTCCTTCAAAGCTTGCCAGGCGCTGTATTTCAACAGGACAATGCCGGCCCTCATATCGCTAGGACTGGTCAATCCTTCTTTGCAACTCGGCAGGTACAGCTTCTTCCTGGGCCTGCGTATTCCCCGGATATGTCGCCGATTGAACATTGTGTGGGATTTTGTTGGTCGGCGTCTCGCTCGTGATCCGCGTCCTGTTGCTTCTGCAGACGAACTTTGGGTGCGCATACAAACAATATGGAATGCTCTTCCTCAGGCAGACATTCAAAATTTGTTTGACTCCATGCCACGTCGTCTAGCAGCACTTATTGCGGCGCGTGGTGGCTACACAAAATACTGATTCCGATCTCTTGTTATTGTTTGTTTGCTTTGAACATTTAATCATTTATTTATACCACTATTACTCAACTGTGTATTAAATTTCATTCAATTATGACAATTCCTTCATGGTGTTGCAATTTTCACAAACATGAGTATACATTCAAATTACAACACTTACACTTTACAAAGCTCTATATTTATAAATTGAGCATAAATACAATATAAGGCACTATTCCATCTGATGTAATCAAAACTCGGTCCATTTTGTTTTTATAATACCGTTAACATATAAAAGCAAAAAAAAAAAAAATACTTTAATGCTTTTATAATACCGTTAATATATAGTACATGTATATAATTCCTTCTAAGACCAAAACTAAATAACCAAATTACAAAAATAAATGTCGTCAGAAAATCAGCTACTACTCTCACAAGATTAATGGTGAAGCACCACAAAAATATGAAAATTTCTGCTGATGGCGTTAAAAATACAAAAATTGTGACAACATCACTGATGTTGAATTTACTCCTCAACTTGTCTTTGATTGTCCAGTTGTTACTGCCGCCATGCATTGTCTGGTCCATCCCTAGGAAGAAGATTTATACTCCAAGCCTGCAATCAACATAGCCAACATTATTATGGTTCACCACGATATTTGATTTTCTTGTACTCTTCAGGAGATACGATAACGATAACAACATATAGTACAAATTAATCTGTTAATTTGACATTAGCCTGTATTTTTCATACTTAAATTGAGGCTGAGAAAATTGGTCAGTAATTAGAAAATTTCTTTGACAAAGGTACATACTTACCTCTCGTACTATTTCTGTCATTGTTGGGAAACTCATTTGGTGCCTTGCTGGTAGTTTTTAATATGAATTAATTTTTTTATATAAACATATTAAAAATGAAGTTATTATTGCTAATTTCCCTGCGAAAATCATTTTTTTTGTTCTATGTATTTTTTAAAATATCGGTCTAGTAAAAATTTTAACTTTTTTATTAAATCCTCATTTTCTTTTATGCAAATAAAATCTAATCAAATCACATATTAATTTTTATAAAATTAATTTTTGATTCTATTTTTATACAATAATCACTGTTAGTGCTTGTAATAAAGTTTCTAATGTATATACCAAAATACTCTATGCTACATCTTGTTTATTGCTATTCATTAAACATGTGTACTAAATATCATGATATTTCTTGAAATTATACTGATGCAAGGAACATTTTAAATAGAAACAAAAATGTCATTTTGAAAAAAAAAAGCAAATAAAGATTTAATTTGTGTGAAAGAATGTCAAACACATGTTGAACTTTTGAAAATTCAAACGTTTCCTTTCATTAATTTTTTTAATTAATTTTACTTCATTCTTAAAACATTTTATTACTTTAATACAAATATGTCTGAGATAAATTGAAATGAATATGTAAAAGGTCTTTTTTTAAAAAAAGCTTTACAGAAATTAGTAACTTTATATAAGAGGAAAAAACCTTTTCAAAAGGAATCATTTTTCTATTAACTATTAAAATTTAAAGTTAACTACTTTCTTTCATGTGTAGGATGCAAATCGAATTGAATCCGCTGAAATAATTATAATAATTAAAACATTTTATAAATATAGCCTCATTGATTAAATTACGAATTTGAAATTTGTAAAAATCATTATAATTATTTCAGTTTATTTAATTAGATATACTTAGTTTTATTTAGCATTTTATTATTACTTTAAAAAATTTAAAATTATACATTTGAAATATAACAATAGAAAAATAATTGATAGTATATGTATCTGAATAACAAAACATAGTTAAAGTTGATATTATGTTCTATATTATCTTATATTATATTTTATTCAAATAATTGAAATATTGTAATTGTATGAGCAACAAAGAATGGAAAAATTTCTGATTCAAAACTATATATGTTTTTTTTTTTAATTTTATTTATAAATGCATACGTTATTTAAAGCAGTAGCATGTCGCTATAAAACTTTAAGTATTAGTTTGAAAACTAGTCATAATTAAACTTATTTTAACTCAATACAATTATGATCTATAAAAATTCTTTTATATATATTTAAATACATTGCTAAAATTGTCTTCTTGTTTATTGTTGTTTAATACGAAGAAAATAAAGATTATTTAAATTTAATTTAGTATGTGAAAATTCTAACTAATTTAAGAATTTTGCATATTATAAGATTGATTTTATATTAAATTATAACTTTATTAATTTTACTTTAAACTAATTTCCATAAATTAAAAATTTTAACAAACGTAACTAATTTTTAAATATATAATCCCTCAATCAATAATTCTCGAATATTAATAACAGTACGAAATTTTCCACGAGATAAAATGCTAATAATTCAAAACTGTTGCCAATACACCATAAGTAATTTATGTCAAAAGTAATACCGTTGCCATTAGTTACAATGAAACTGTTTTACGGCAACCCTAACGGAATTTTTGCGAGCCTATTTAACCCCTTAATCTTCGAAAATTTTAAAAATTCCCTCGAAACAATGTTTCACCCTTTTATTTTCAGACGATCCGTTAATATTCTAACATGGTCTGACATGAATTTGAGAGGCGTATCGTATTTAGGAGGGAGGGAAGGGAATTCTAAAAAGCAATGCTACCATTGCAACTAATCCTTACACAATCATTACTTATTTATGCATGCTACTGTGTGCAATATCATCTGCTCTTTGTGTCCTTTCTAATTAAACATGCGTACTATAATCTCGATTCCATCTACAACTCTGCTGGTTGCACAAATAATCCTTCAAGTCTAATTACACGCGCCAAACAAAAACTAATGGAATTTTTAACTAAGAGAATGAATTTACTGCTAATTTTATTTATTTATTTATATACATACATATATATATTTTTTTTTTCAAATTCATCTTTTTTTTTTATAAAGAGTTGAGTGAAAGATTGTACAGGAAACACACAAGCAAAAACTCCCTCGCATTTCTGATTTTGAATCATACTTTATTATCATGTAAGCCTAGAGTAGCTCAAATTTGCCTGAAGATTTCCCGTAGTAAAAAAAAAAATTATTGTGCCATTATATGTTTTTTTTAAACTTTTTTTTATCTTTATCTAATATCCGCTGCTAAATTATTTATTAACTTAAAACAAATAATTATAAAAGTAGACACGGGAGAGAAAAAAATTGAGAAGGAATATTATGGGAAGGTAAAAAAAATATAATTAATAAGTTTCTTTTGTGATTAAAAAAATTCGGTGTAGCCATTCTTCTTTATTAACGTTCCTAAAACATTGCAATGTTTATGTAAGGTTAAAAAAAAATAATTATGATGTTGAACCTCGAAATTATTTATTTTCAGATATGAGTCATTCGATTGAATCGTAAATTAAACGTATACGTTCACAACGTATATAACGTTCATAACGTAACGTTACTTTTTTTTTCTTATTATTTTAATTCTTATTATGAACATTAGAGTATCGTCTTTTTTTTATTCTGTTTGTTGTAATAAAATTATTTCAGACTTTTTTTTACTTCATTATAAATTTGTTCATCTGTAATATTTTTCTGCATTGCTATTTTTAATTATCAACAGAAATTTTTTTTAAATAAATAAATTTAATTTTACCTTGACTCGAAACCTGTAGTATCAAGCGCCAGAGCGCTAATCACTCTGCCATCAGGACTCAAAAGCTGTATATAGTAGGAAAATAACGAACTATGCTTCAAATAATAGAAATACAAACATTAAAATTTCCTTTTTGTATACAAAAAAGGTATCCTTTAAAAAAAGGAAACATGACTTTTTGCATCCTAAATTTAATATTTTGAGGCATTATTTTTTGTTTTTATTTTTAATTATCAATAAAAAAAGTTTGCAAATATTTAGTGGTTTATCCTATATTAGTTTATTTTTAGTGATTGCACATTTACTAAGAAATAAAAAAGTTGGCAATTAAGGTATGCACTTTTAAATAAGTTTAGGTTAAATTTACTCTTATTCCAAATCATTATCTCGGTTTTTTTATATAGGTTATACATTCATTTTCATTTGGTCCTTCAATTTTGTCTGGGTTGTTTATGAAATATTTATTTTTAATAATTTTATTGCCTTTTATTATACATATTTTAATTAAGATATGAATACATAGATGTTAAACTTTCAATAATAGTAATTAAATTCTTTTATTAAATATAAATTAAATTGCCCATTTTTGTGCAGGTGGCTTGGATTCACACCGATCGCCACACCCTGCTGACCCTGCACGACCGTGTCATCACCCGCAACCCCCGCTACAGGATCACCCACAACAACTTCCGCACCTGGTGGCTGCAGATACTCAACGTCAACGAGTCCGACTCGGGACACTACATGTGCCAGGTCAACACGTCGCCCATGAAGAACCTCGTGGGCATATTGCAGGTGGTCGGTGAGTATTTTTTTTGTTTGTCGTTGCAACGATTTTGTCTTTGTTTGTCTTGTTTTGTCATGTTGTCTTATGTCTTTGTTTGTCTTGCCATCCAACAATATAAATAGAAGGACTATATTTTTTTTTTCAATCTTTGATAGCTGTATTAAGTTAACATCCGAGTTATACAAGGTACATCTGGGCGATCCGCTACTATACAACTGATTGATCGTAACGTCTGTCATTATCATCGATTTCAACTGAGTTGCAGGCTCATTATTGCCTATGATTGATTCGTTCGCTAAGTGCTAGTTTCATGACGTCATTCGTTTCCTACAAGCAGAAGGGAATAGCGCAACAGTAACTCCTCGAAGAATGACTGCGTTTATGGCTGGAACTGTTTTGATGCATGACAACACACGGTCGTATGTTGCTACGGTAACCAACTCAGCTCCTTACACAATTTCAATGGGAAGTATTTGATCACCCGAGGTACAGCCTACATATAAAGCCTAGTGATTTTCACTCCTTTTAATACCTGAAGAGAAGTCTGGGAGGACCAGACAACACCGCACCAACAAAGACAGTAAAGACGCCGTAGAAACGTATCTCAATAAACTGATGGCAACCTATTATGAAGAGAAACTCGTCAACCGGTATGTGTACGCCGACTGTATGAAAAAGTAACATTGATTATATTTGGCTCCTGGTAATAAAACCATTTTGTTATTACGCTTGCTTTCATTTATAGCCCCCATCGGAAATTGAAAAAAAATACCACCCAAGTATTCTAAATTCTAATCTGAACATAGGTGACCAAATTGTTTTTCCATATTAAACTGATTAGCATGACAGCTTTATCTGCCCTAGTTAACACCAATTGTTGAATGGCATCACAAACTTTACTGCTTTGAACATATGTCACGTCCAGATATGATGCCATATTACAGATTAGATATGTCATGTTACAGAACATTTGGTACATGTTGCTCCAGATAACAAGATTTATCACATTGTATGAATGTCACTAAATGCTTTTCAAAATTGTATCTTACTATATATCTGCTTATTGCTGTTGGTCCTATCTAGTCAACCTTTTTTTTTTTTTTTGTATGTCTCGTAGTTTATGATTTTCAATCTCCGATGGGATTTTAAATAAAGATAAGTGTATGTAAATAACAAAATGTTTTTATTTCCAGTAATCAACTACAATTAATGATACTTTTACACATATTCATCGTAAGCACTGAGCCATTCATTATACCGGAATGCGAGTTTTCTAATACCTTCTTCATAATAGGTTACCATGGTATATTGAGATAGATTTCCACTGCTATTTTAAACTCTTGGTTGATGCAAAAATGGCTGCTTTCCTCACACTTCTTTTCATCACTGGAAAAAGGTGAAAGTCACTAGTTTCTGGCCTGCGCTGTACGTTCGGGTGATCAAATGATTTTCAGTAAAATTGTACAAAATACTTGGTGGTTACGTGGAATCATGCTTTGTCATGGATTAACACAATTCCAGACAGCAGTGTTAACTCAGCTTCAATTGATATTTGTATCGGAATTGTCAACTGGTCCAGTGGTGAAGGTTAACAGAAAACAGATCCACCTTGTTGATCATTTAGCAGCACTATTGGAGGTTTAATATAAAATTGCTCTCGCATAAATAGGAATTGTTCACTCATTGTCATAGTTTGATAGTCATCATTATCAATATCTGCTCATTGTCACTTCAATTTTTACACTGTAACAGTTTGGACTATCCTATTCTAGATCATTATATAGCTTTTAATGCTAACCATAGATAAAAAATAAGGTATAGGCTGATGAGTAAAACAGTGGAAAAATAGATTAAACATAAAATTGTTCATTTTGATCATTCATTTTATCCTTAATAAAATGGGCAAAACATAATTTGATATTACTATTCATTTAGCACTAAGTATCATTTAAACACTTGGTCAAATCTTGGATTACTAACAATCGTGACACATTTAACGACTGAGCAAAAATATGTCTTATTTTAAAAGAGCATACATATAATATATGGATTAAAGAAAAGACAATTCTGGCACAAACAAAATCTGAACCAAGAAAGGAAATATGTAATAGAGTTTCTAAGGACAGATATGGGTATTTTAGTGGCATCTAAATTTTTTTAACGTTTTTAATTAACTCATATTCAATATATTCTTAGTGTAAAATCAATGTATGACAGGTTATGTTTGTGATGTTTAAGTGCCCGGATTCACTTCAATTATTCCTAAAATGACATATATTATTGTTCTGTCATCTTTATCAAAAGAATTTTTGCATTGTTGTGCATTGAATTGTCTATTAACATCAGGATTTAAATGACACAAAAGAAGAATCTTGTGTTTTTTCCAAATGCTTTTGATCTCAAATTCTGTCGATCCTTGTATTTTATTTATTGTGGTGATATTTATGTCTTTTGCTCTCTATTGTGTTTAATTGTGAGAGACAGTTGGAAGTTGCGCTTTATTGAGTAGAAGAACCAAAAGGGGCATAACAGTGTTCGAATTTATAGATAAGAAAGCTTTTCTTATTTATACCATGAATTTTTTTTTTCAGTGGCAGTCATAGAGTAATAAAAATATCTTTATTAGTCAGGACATATGTATATATATATATATATATATATAATATAGCCTCTCATAATCTCTCATTATGAGAGGCAGTTGGAAGTTGCACGAGATTGAATAGCAGAACCAAAAGTGGTCTAGCTATGTTTTAATTGATTGATAAGAAAGCTTTTCATATTTATACCATGGATTTATATTTTTTAAAAGTGACAAAGTAGTCATAAAATATTAAAAACTATTATTACTAGTCAAGATATATATATATATATATATATATATGAGTGTGTGTGCAGCACTTCTGGTTTATATATAGCGAATATTATAATGACATTTGTTATGCAACTTGATTGTATCCATGAAGTACATGAAAATCACTTGTATTGTTGTGGTCTTGTTATGCTACTTTACAACGCTGGATGTGTTATTGACTTGAATCCAGTCATTATGTGAAAAGAAATAACATAATGAGAGTATGTATTCTTTGAAAAAACAGTCCTCTGGAGGTTATAATCAATTTCTTTTGGATTTTGCTTATTTTCTAGACAACTTTTTCCACGGTCGTCTTTTGTGTATTTAATGGTAATTCTTATCCTATATAGTAATTCTTCAACATTTTTCATTCACAAAGCAATGTTGTCATTTAGAAATAAATTTTAACAAAGCTGACACATGGCTTTTTTTTTTGTCGACGAATTTTGTGATAAATAATTTCCTGTTAGATTTTTTTTTTAGTTACAATTATTTTATGTTTAAAAATATTAAACTGGTTGAACAATATTCTGGAAAATATTCATTTTTCCCGAATAATATTCTGGAAAAAATTAATTACTTTTAAGCATGCATGAAAAAAAATATTTTCAATCAATTTTAACTTAGGGATTCATACCTTATCTAATAATCTAATGTACTAAATAAAATCTATCGTATTTAGTTACAATAAATTATTCATCACAGTAATAGGAAAAGCAAAATATTTTGCAAAATGCAAGTATTTATAATCAGACATTTGAATTTCAAAATTATTAAAATATCGAGTTTGTTATATAAATTTCGTATTTACTACAACGCACAATGCACTTTTAGATTACTTGAGCAAGTTTCTTTAACCTATTTATAGTAGTATACTACGGATTTGAATTATTACATACGATTCTTTTGCTATATAAAGGAATAAAGTGATAAAATATATGAAATCTATTCTTTAAGAAAAGTCTTGAAGACATATATATTCTCATGAATATATTAAATACAGTCGACTACGATAATAAATCATATCTCGCTCTCGTCGTAATTTTAAAGGAAATTAATCTCATTTGAATTAAAATGCTGTTCATATGTTTGTCAATAGATAGTAAAATCACAAATAATCTGAGCAATTCCAGATAACTCCATAGAGTCTGAAAAGCACTCAAGGAATTGGCGGAAAAAGTTTATTTGAGTATAATGTAATTATCATGTGCTATTCTATTGAAAATATTTAGATCACAAGGTTAGAATCGCAAAATTTCACAATAAATTCAACGGAATTTATACGTAATTTGAAAGATGGAAACTACCTACTGGTTAGAGCGTTTATTTATGAAATTAAATTACCTTGGTTCGAAACCAGATAAACCGGCATGTAATAAGCAATTTATAAGAACCTGAAATTACTCAATGCCGATCTTATGTTGTTTGAACCAAAATTTAGAGTGCAATTTAAAACGTTTGCAGTGATGTATCTAACGGAAATATGCTGTAGTTCAACCACCGATTGCGTGGAAAATTGGCAAGTGACCAAATAATTTTAATTTTGAATAATTAAAAGCTTTGATTACTTAATATTAAAAGAAAAATTAGATGTAAAACTTTTTAACTTTTTACTTCCAAAACTGCTTTGTCACGCATCTATCTGACTAGCACCTCTAACAAGAAATCAATTATTTTCAACCTCATAACTTTTACCTCTCTCTAGATGTAGATAAATAGATAGCTAGATAGATATGGAGTATGTCACTAGATAGGTTTTGACTTGGAATATAATGACTTTTTAATGTCCTGAAAGCACAGATTCTTTGATAAATTTATCTTCAAGAAACCAAACCTTTCTCTATTTCAATTTTTGGAGAATATCGCCACATGTTAAAAAAATCAGGAAAATATCCATACAACCAGCTTGACTTCGGTAATAGAGCATGTATATATACTATGTCCTTAGTTTAGCAATGATTGGAATCAAACTCTTGACCTCTATCTCTGAATCTACCACGATCCATTACATTCTGATCGATCTAGCCATGATTGAGCAAACACTTAATAATTTATCCAGTAATACTTCAGCACCAAACTCATAAAAGTCTATTTTTGTAATCTAACTGTCGATTTAGTCATCCACGTAAAGCAACACTACATTCGACCCCTAACACCATTCAAGTAAGATTGCAAACGAAATAAAACACCGCAAATGAACCTTTCCAGATAGTATCAACTTCAGCGACACGATATCCCTCGGAAAATACACGGAATACCATTCATATAAATGAGATTTTTGCAGCAAAGTATAAAAGTTAAGTACATAACCCCTCACTCCATTAGAAACACGAAACATAAAAATAAAGAAAAAATGCCGTATCCTAATAGAGAGGCTTAAAAAATGGCAGGAAGAAAAAAATTTTATGTAATCTCTGCCGAGCCATTGGGGAACAATTATCCCGCAGCGGGATTTCTTTTTATAAATGCAGGGGAAAAAGGGAAAACCGTTATTTATTACAGATTATTTCGGTGGTGGTGGGTATATATATATATATATATATATATTTTTTTTTTTTTTTTTTTTTTTTTTTTACCATCATTTTTGTTAAAGATGTTTGGCAACGGTTGGGATAAGTCAATGAAATTGGTAATCGATAAGAACGCGGATTGCTGTGAAAGTGGTGTTTAATTTTAATCGTATGTCAAGAGCTATTCGAAGAACTTTAGAATTCTGTATTAAAAAAATATGAAGTGTTTGGTCGCACTGCATTATCACTATTTACAAAAATGTGCAAAAGGCTGTAAAAAAATGGTGCAAATTTTTTGCAATGGATCATCTCGCGAAATTCTTGGTTTTTTCATTCTTCAAAATGTTATATGCTCTTAATAACTATAAAGTACTGATTTTCTCATCACAGAACACCGCCAGTTTTGGAAGTAGATTTGTTTTTACTAAATAATCGTTTAATTTTAAATAATTGGCAATTTTTTAATTAATTTTAGTCTATTTTGTTGTGTGAAACTCTATAATTTTATAATAAAACTCCATTTACACTATACATCAAACAGAATACTAAAATGTTATACCATAGCTAATGATTCGTGGACAAATTTGAAGTCTTTGATAATAGTAACGATGTAATTTTTTAGTTATATAACACCTTATATACTTCTTAATGTAGCATTTCAGGAGAATACCTACAAATCAAATACAATGCCCCCCTGTGGTTATGGGTTAGAATATCATCACTGTAGCCTATGCATGCCGTAAAAGGCGACTAAAATGGGTACCCAATGCCCTGAGGTATAACCAGATTCGGTAAAGTCAGGCTTCTCCCTTTGAGTGCGTCATATCTTTGTACAGTAATGTCAAGGACAAACTACCTTTTTTACCCTTTATCATGACTCGTCTGTTTAGGACACATAGGTCCATGGACTTGGTCTAGATGTTGCTGCCAATCAAGTGGGATAAGAGGCAACAAAAAATAACACAAGTGCAATGTTAAAACAATGTATTTATTAGTAAATTATTATGGTGATCATTGTTTCTGAATGCTGGGCAATTTTATCCTAGGGCACTCACTACTAAAATGACAAAATTGTGACAGATGCAACATAGGCATCTGTTACAACAGGCTTCCTTGTGGCATGCAATGGCTTCCTTGTGGTGTACCATTGCATGCCACTACTACTAAACCAACGCATGTCCCCCACTACTGCTAAACTACTACTTCGCAGTTTTGAATGACCATCATTAAAGATGGCATTTGGAGTATTCATACTTCTTCCTTCCTTCCTCAAATCAAGTGGAAGAACATTCTGGTCTACACATTTTATTCTATGCCCCCCGGAATAGGGGGAACTTTCGTTTCGCCATTTTTCGATGAGTTTCACATCAACAACTCATGGTTCGAAATCCCAACCAGTTATTCACACTAGGGAAACTAAGTCTCTAGAAGCATTACGACCGATCTCCCACTGAATTGTTATGGCTTAGATGTAAAGTAATTAATTTTTTGAAATGGCATGAATAATACCATATTTGTTTTGCTTGCGTTTAGAGTTTGAGTTTAAATAAAACCCCTTTTTTAAAACTAGGCTATGTACTTTACATTGTTGATAAATTTATATACAGAGCACTCAGCAAGTCAGATTTTGGTAATAATAGTGAATACTGATTGGCTATTTGTTTAAATGAACAAAGAAAAAGTTTGTAAAATAGAGCGTAATGTATGTAAATATCGCCTTTAACATGTCGGAACTTTATAAAAATATATTAGCTTTAAGAAAAGCTTTTTTAGAATAAACATTTTGATTTATATTTACTGAACTGAATTAAGGATTTCTTACAAAACTGTCGAAAGATTTCAACATATTTGCAAATTCAGGGAGTCACACTTCTTTGGTCATATAAGCTAAACATTACTCCCACTGGTTAAAAGAACGATTTTCCTTATTAGTGTTCTTAAAGATAAGTTTATTTATGTCCATCATATAACGAGAACGCATGAAAAAACTCGATTCTTCATGAATCCAGATCAAATCGTGTTTTTGATTTATTTTATATCTATATAGTGAGCATACCTCACATACGCTATCATACAACAATGAATTCCAATGGCAGGCTGGAATGCAAAGTCCTTCCAAATGTGAGGTGATGTGATTCGCTTTACCTAAGCAGAGGATAATGCTGCAAAAATTGTGAGCCATATATGTACCTGTTCTAATAAGGGACAGAGAAATGCTATACTGGTGTATTTGCCTGTACCAACTGTATGATTCAAAATTCTAACTGAAATGTTACCCTTTATAGCTCCGAGCTTTTTTAATGAGCTGCAAACAATATATATTATAACTAGCTATGAAGTTTCAGGAGGTTTTTTTATACGTTTTCTTTTATATGATTCCTATATACCGCACAAAATCAAATTTGAATATATAATGCCACTGGAATTATTAATGAAATTCTGCTTACATTTGCTTTTTATTTTTATATAGTCAATCATTCTTTTTTTATTTGAAATACGTTTTACATAATTCTGTAAAAAAATATTTCGTCTATCAATACGAATAAAAGCACTTTCTCAACTATTGACATGCTACCAAAAGGACAAACGTGTAAATCAACGTGTAACAACAAACACGCGTCAACCGTAGCTGCACTCCAAAAGCCAGAAATGAATACGAAATGATTCGGGGGGAACGATAATCGTTAAAACTTGTAACGACGCCTTTTGAATCTCAAAAAACATCCGCTGTTCATCGGAAACTGAATGGGTTGAAAATATTCATATTCAAAAAAAATGTTCAAATCGCTGCAATGAATGAGAAATGCCAGGAAGAAAAAAAAATGAGTGGGGCAAGTCTTCATTTTCTTTCGAGCGCAAGGAACGCGAAAAAATAAATAACGAATACTTGCTATTTGCGACAGCTGTATCTGAAATCGCAGCCCAAATCTATGACACGGCCCCCCTTTTTCTAAAAAGGGGTGAACGGAGAACCGATTTCGTTCTTTTATTTTTTTATTTATTTATTTATTTATTCCCCACTCTCTCTCCCACTATTTCGTCTTCAAACCGTCGGAATTTTCTCGCCGTGTCTTCTTGGCTTTATCTTCTTCGTCACACTGGAAAGCGTCCTCCAGAAAGAGTGGAGGAGAGAAAATATGATATCATTGCGTTTTTGAATAAGTCAACTCACTAGTATTTTGAGGGATGCGATTCCTTATTCTGTGAAAAAAAGGGTTCGTGTTCTTTCTCGGGAGTGAAACAGATATGGAAAAAATAAAGAAGGGGTGAGTGAGTGGGGATGGGAAATAATGTTTTGAAAGGGAGTAAGAGATAGGAGTCAAATAAAGATGCTTTTCTGGATCTGGAAATTCTATTTTTTTTCTCCTTTTTCGTTGGGTCGGTCTCTTGAAGAATTCAAACACCATTTGGATCTGTTTAAAATGCATTTTTGGCGTTGAGTTCTTACGCGCTTTCAATCTGATATGTTTCTTTACCAGTTAATATGAAAAGTTAGTTGGAAAGCAATAAACAATCCTTTCATATTGTCTTAATTTTTTTTTTCTAATAAATTCCATTTCACAGACGAAATTCGTAAAGGTGTCATTGGGTGCAGGCCTATTTAAGGTGGAATGAAAAGTAAGAGCATGAAAGGTATACTGTTTTTATGTAAAAATCAATGTATTTAATATCATTATTGAATTTATTTAAAAATGAGATAATGTTTGTTGATACTATTATACTATTTTTTAGTTATGAGTCTGGATTGATAAGTTAAACTAAATATACTTGTGCACTTAAATACATTTAAAATGCAAAATTTTTATTCATGTTATTCATATGTGAAGTTTGATTTTAAAATAGGGTGATTTATGGTTTAAATTAAGATTGTAATGGCTTTTATTTAGTTTTAATTTTTGGTATAATAAGGTTTTAATTTAATTTTTATAATTATTTATCGTATTTTAATTTAATTTTTATAACTTTTTATAGTATTTTAATTTTATAATTTTTTTACATTTTAATTTTAATAATTTTTTATAATATAATTTTATTTTTTTATAATTTTTATAATATCTTAATTTAATTTGAATAATGATTTAAAATATTTTGTATAATGGTTTGAAATGCTGTTTTACTTAATTCTGTAAAATAAATTCTGTCTATCAATACGAAAAAAAGCACTGTGTTACATATTGAAGAGCCACAAAAGGGCAAACGTGTAAATCAACGTGTAACCACAAACACGCGTCAACCGTAGCTGCACTTCAAAAGCCAGAAATGAATACGAAATGATTAGGGGGAGCGATAACTGCTGAAACTTTTAACGACGCCTTTTGAATCTCAAAACACATCCACTGTTCATCGGAAACTGAATGGAGGGTGAAATATTCATATTCAAAAAAAATGTTCAAATCGCTGCAATGAATGAGAAATGCCAGGAAGAAAAAAAAATGAGTGGGGCAAGTCTTCATTTTCTTTCGAGCGCAAGGAACGCGAAAAAATAAATAACGAATACTTGCTATTTGCGACAGCTGTATCTGAAATCGCAGCCCAAATCTATGACACGGCCCCCCTTTTTCTAAAAAGGGGTGAACGGAGAACCGATTTCGTTCTTTTATTTTTTTATTTATTTATTTATTTTCTTCCCCTGATCGGCAGCAACGATAGGAAGAACGAGAAACTGCTAAGAATATTCCTCTATCTGCAAAAGTGTACGTATGGGAAGATGGCGTTTTTCTTTTTCGATATACCACTCTCTCCCACTATTTCATCTTCAAACCGTTGGATTTTTCTCACCGTGTCTTCTTGGTTTTATCTTCTTCGTCTCACAGGAAAGCGTCCTCCAGAAAGAGTGGAGGAGGGAAAAATATGATATAATTGCATTTTTGAATAAGTCAACTCACTAGTTTTTTGAGGGATGCGATTCCTTATTCTGTAAGAAAAAAAAAGTTCGTGTTCTTTCTGGGGAGTGAAACAGATATGGAAAAAGAAATAGAAGAAGGGGGGGGGGAATAATGTTTTGAAAGGAGTAAGAGATAGGAATCAAATAAAGATGCTTTTCTGGATCTGGAAATTGCATTATTTATTTATTTTTTTTCTTCTTATTCGTTCGGTGGGGTCTCTTGAAGAATTCAAACACTATTTGGATCTGCTTCAAATGCATTTTTGGCATTGTTTTTTTTTCAGCGCTTTCAATCTGACATATCTGTTTACCAGTTAATATAAGAAGTTAGTTGAAAAGAAATAAACAATCCTTTCACGTTGTCTTAATTTTTTTTTTTTTTTTTTTTTACTTTTACTATTGAATTCCATTCCTGAAAGGAAATTCGTTTAGATGTTCGTTTGCTGCAGGCCTATTTAAGGTTGAGTGAAAATAAAGGCATGACAGGTATACTGAATGTATGCAAAAATTAATGGATTTTAATAGTATTAATGAAATTTATTTAAAAATGTGATAATTAAAAGAATTAATATTTTGTAGTTTTAAATTTGGATTAATGAGGTTGTGTTTAAATAAATTTAAAATTCAAAATTTTTATTCCTGTTAGGAAAATTACGGTGAGGTTTGACTTAAAAATATGGAGGTTTATGGCTTAAATAAGGTTGTAATGATTTTTATTTGGTTTTTATTTTTGGCATAATATGGTTTTAATTTAGTTTTTATAATTTTTTATAATATAATTTTAATTTTTCTTATTTTTATAATATCTTAATTTAATTTTTATAATGATTTAAAATATTTTGTATAATGGTTTGAAATACTGTTTACTTAATTCTGTAAAAAAAAAAAATTCCATATATCAATACGAATAAAAGTGCGTGCTAGCAAAAGGGCAAACGTGTAAATCAATATGTAACCACAAACACGCGCCAACCGTAGCTGCACTCCAAAAACCAGAAATGAATACGAAATGATTCGGCGGGGAGAGATAACCGTTAAAATTTTTAATGACGCCCTTTGAATCTCAAAAAACATCCACTGTTCATCGGAAACTGAATGGTGGGGAAAATATTCATATCCAAAAAAAAAAAATGTTCAAATCGATGCAATGAATGAGAAATGCCAGGATAAAGAAAAAGGGAAAAAAATACGAAAGGGGGCAAGTCTTCATTTTCTTTCAAGCACACGAAACGCGAAAAAATAAATAACGAATACTTGCTATTTGCGACAGCTGTATCTGAAATCGCAGCCCGAATCTATGACACGCCCACCCCTTTTCTAAAAAGGGGTGAACGGAGAAACCGATTTCGTTCATTTTTTTATTTATTTATTTCTTCGCCTGATCGGCAGCAACGACAGGAAGAACGAAAACCGCTAAGTATATTCCTCTATTTGTAAAAGTGTATGTATGGGAAGATGGCGTTTTTCTTTTTCGATATACCACTCTCTCCCACTATTCATCTTCAAACCGTTGGAATTTTCTCGCCGTGTCTTCTTGGCTTTATCTTCTTCGTCTCACTGGAAAGCGTCCTCCAGAAAGAGTGGAGGAGGGAAATATATGATATCATTGCATTTTTGAATAAGTCAACTCACTAGTTTTTTGATGGATGCGGTTCCTTATACTGTAAAGGAAAAAAAAGGTTCTTTCTGGGGAGTGAAACAGATATGGAAGAAATAAAAGGAGGGGGGAGAGGGGGTGGAAAATAATGTTTTGAAAGGAGTAAGAGATAGGAAACAAATAAAGATGCTTTTCTGGATCTGGAAATTGCATTTTTTTTTCTCCTTTTTCGTTCGGTCGGTCTCTTGAAGAATTCAAACACCATTTGGATCTGTGTAAAATGCATTTTTGGCATTGAGTTCTTCCGAGCTTTCAATCTGACATATCTGTTTACCAGTTAATATGAGAAGTCAGTTGAAGAGAAATAAGCAATCCTTTCATATTGTCTTACTTTTTTTTTTTTTTACTTTTTCTAATAAATTCCATTTTGCAAAAGAAATTGATTTAGGTGTTCATTTGGTGCAGGCCTATTTAAGGTTAAATGAAATGTAAGGGTTTTAAATACACATTCTGGAATCTATGTGAGCAAATAAATCATTTAAAAATATTGTGCGTAAATTCAATTTTGCTTTGTTTAGTTAAACCAATTTCTAGCTACTTAGTAAGATTTTGATTTACATATTTTCTATGTTGGACATTTTTATGCTGTCCCTATTTACCGCCTAATTGTTTTAAATGAGTTGCAATTAATAAGTATTATAGCTACTTTTAAAGTTTCAGAAGTTTTTTTAAGCGGTTTCTTTTTTGTGGTCCCAATCCACCGCAAAAAATATAATTTCAACCTATAATGTGATTGGAATTATTAATTAAATTCTGCTTACATTTGCTTAGCTTTTATATTTATATAGTCAATCATTTTTTAGTTTGAAATACGCTTTACATAATTCGTTACAATAAATTGCTTCTATCAATACGAATAAAAGCACTTTGTCACATATTGAAGTGCCACCAAAAGGGCAAACGTGTAAGTAAACATGTAACTACAGACACGCGTCAACCGTAGCTGCACTTCAAAAGCCAGAAATGAATGTGAAATGATTTGGGGGGGGAGCGATAACCGTTAAAACTTTTAACGACGCCTTTTGCATCTCAAAAAACATCGACTGTTCATTGGAAATTGAATGGAGGGGAAAATATTCATATTCAAAAAAAAAAATTTCAAATCACTGCAATGAATGAGAAATTCCAGAAGGGAAAAAACAAGTGGGGCAAGTCTTCATTTTCTTTCAAGCACACGGAACGCGAAAAAATAAATAACGAATACTTGCTATTTGCGACAGCTGTATCTGAAATCGCTGCCCGAATCTATGACACGGCCACCCCTATTCTAAAAAGGGGTGAACGGAGAACCGTTTTCGTTCTTTTTTTGATTTATTTATTTCTTCCCCTGATCGGCAGCAACGACAGGAAGAAGGAAAACTGCTAAGAATATTCCTCTATTTGCAAAAGTGTATGTATGGGAAGATGGCGTTTTTCTTTTTCGATACCACTCTCTCTCCCACTATTTCATCTTCAAACCGTCGGAATTTTCTCGCCGTGTCTTCTTGGCTTTATCTTCTTCGTCACACTGGAAAGCGTCCTCCAGAAAAAGTGGAGGAGGAAAAATATGATATGGGGAGTGAAACAGATATGGAAGAAATAAAAGAAGGGGTGAGTGGTGGGGGTGAGAAATAATATTTTGAAAGGAGTAAGAGATAGGAATCAAATAAAGATGCTTTTCTGGATCTGGAAATTGCATTTTTTCCTTTTTCGTTGTGTCGGTCTCTTGAAGAATTCAAACACCATTTGGATCTGTTTAAAATGCATTTTTGGCATTGAGTTCTTCCGCGCTGTTAATCTGGCATATCTGTTTACCAGTTAATATGAAAAGTTAGTTGAAAAGAAATAAACAATCCATTGGGCTGTCTTAATTTTTTTTTTTTTTTTTTTTTTTTTTCACTTTTTCTACTAAATTCGATTTTATGAAGGAAATTCGTTAAAGTGTCGTTTGGTGTAGGCGTATTTGAGGTTGAATAAAATGTAAGAGCATGAAAGTTATACGGAGTGCCGCAAAAAATGAATGGATTTTAATATTATTAATGAAATATGTTTAGAAATGAGATAATTAGAAGAATTACTATTTTTTTTATTTTAGGTCTGGATTGATGAGTTTATATTTAAATAAATTTAAAATGCAAATTTTTTATTCATGTTAGACAAAATGGGGTGAAGTTTGAATTTAAAATATGGAGGATTATTGTTTAAAATAAGAGAATAATGGTTTTTATTTGGTTTTAATTTAATTTTTATAATTTTTTATAATGTAATTATTATTTTATAATTTTTTTACGTTTTAATTTTAATAATTTTTTATAATATAATTTTTTTCGTTTTAATTTTAATAATTTTTTAAAACATAATTTTAATTTTTATAATATCTTAATTTAATTTTTATAATGATTTAAAATATTTTGTATAATGGTTTGAAATACTGTTTACATAATTCTGTAAAATAAATTTCGTCTATCAATACGAATAAAAGCACTTTGTCACATATTGACGTGCCAGCAAAAGGGCAAACGTGTAAATCAACCTGTAACAACAAACACGCGTCAACCGTAGCTGCACTTCAAAAGCCAGAAATAAATGCGAAATGATTCGGGGGGAGCGATAACCGTTAAAATTTTTAACGACGCCTTTTGAATCTCAAAAAACATCCACTGTTCATCGGAAACTGAATGGTGGGGAAAATATTCATATCCAAAAAAAAAAAATGTTCAAATCGCTGCAATGAATGAGAAATGCCAGGATAAAGAAAAAGGGAAAAAAATACGAAAGCGGGCAAGTCTTCATTTTCTTTCGAGCACACGGAACGCGAAAGAATAAATAACGATTGCTTGCTATTTGCGACAGCTGTATCTGAAATCGCAGCCCGAATCTATGACACGACCACCCCTTTTCTAAAAAGGGGTGGTCGTGTAAGTAATTAACAAGTCGTTTTCAACTAATAACAGCTTAAATTGTTGAATAGCTTTAATTCGTTAAGATTCGTTCTGTGTTCCATAATAATATTCCTATGTTACATGAAATCTCTGATTAGTGATGGAATTTTGCACAGAAAGCCTTTTATTGATATCGGAAAATTTTAATCTCAGAAAATTCAAATACATGATATTTCTAAGGTATACTTAAATTCCTCTCTAAATATTCACTTAATGCAGTTTATAATAGGAATATTAATACGCGTTAAAACAATTTTTTCAAACAGAATTAAAATTTTTAATAATTTAAGCAGTTATTAGTTAAAAACTACTAGTTAATAGATTATTTAAATTGCTCTCACAGTACCTGATTCGTCACTGTCAACGATCCGATGTGTAATTGGGAACCAATGACAGCAAAGATCATTGATAGACAATACAATATGAGCTTTATCCCGTACTAAATCATTCAATTGCTTTGGAATTTTAATTACTTCTTTTTCTACACATATGATTGAGATGGATTGGTTTCCATCTTATTTCGATAACTCCCTTTTATTGATGAATATATAGAAATTAAGAGCTTCAGATTCATTAAAATTAAGATTCAGGTTCATTTTTTAAGAGCTTCATAAAACTGCCTTTATTTTCAAGTAAGCATAATCTATATCGTAATAAAAGCTACAAGCATAATCTATATCGTAATAAAAGCTACATGCATAATCTATATCGTAATATATTCTATAAGCAAAGATCAGATTCGAGCTTCAGATTAAGAGCTTCAGATTCATTAAAATTAATATTCAGATTCATTTTTAAGAGCTTCCTCTAAAGCTATCTTTATTTTCCAAGTAAGAATTTTCAAGTCAATCTGTATCGTTATAAAATTTACTAGCATAATCTATAGCGTAATATAATCTATAAGCATAATCTATATCGTAATAAAATCTACAAGCATAATCTATAGCATAATATATTCTATAAGCGTAATCTATATCGTAATAAAATCTACAAGGATAATCTAAAGTGTAATAAAATCTACAATCATAACCTATAGCGTAATATAATCTATATGCATAATCTATAACGTAATATAATCTATAAGCATAATCTATAGCGTAATATAATCTATATCGTAATAAAATCTACAAGCATAATCTATAGCGTAATATATTCTATAAGCATAATCTATAGCGTAACATAATTTATAAGCATAACCTACAGCATAATATAATCTATAAGCATATTCTGTAGCGTAATGTAATCTATAAGCATATTCTGTAGCGTAATGTAATCTATAAGCATAATCTATAGTTACATGTTCAATTCTATCGTTCTTCAAAATACTTCAACCCTATTTGTTTGCCATTGTTTTCTTACTCCATCTCAATTTCAACCTGAGTGTCAAAAATGCTGACTCTCTGTTTGTTTTTCTTTGTGACAGTTCCTCCCCGCATCTCGGAGAATGTGACGAGCTCCGACACCGATGTTCGTGAGGGGTCTGACGTGTCCCTGAGGTGCGACGCCTCAGGGTCGCCCTCCCCCCACATCAAGTGGAGGAGGGAGGACGAGAAGGACATCACCATCGGACTCAAGAAAGGTGAGCCATTGAGTTGAGACATTTTTTAGTGATAGGTTTTCTAAGGCAAGAGTTATTTTGAGAGATAAACTTAGCTTGTTAATGTTTCCTTTATTCAATTCCTTCTATTAGCTCACACTCTCCCTATATATATCTTGTTCAAATTTTCAATCGTTCATAAAATACTTTTTATTCATCCACTCAAGTTCAAATACATTTTTTTAACTTGTAATGGATGACACTGGGTGTTAATACAGTCTTTTCAAATATTAATTCAGTAGTTAAATTTAATTATTTAATTTTAGTTTTTTTCTAGATTTAAGTTGCATATATCTACCAATAGATGGCGCCAAATAAACTTTAAAAAATGAATGAAAATTATTTATAAAGGATTTTTCTGCAATAGAGTGAAAAAAAGTAGGAATTGACTCTAAAAAAAATTTTTATATTACTTGTTAGTCGTACGATTTCTAAGTTCAGAGTTATTTTGAGAGATAAACTTAACTTGTTAACGCTTCCTTTATATTCAGAATAACCTTTATTTTCAGTACAGATTAGAGTTTGGCAGAGAAAAATAGACAATTATTTCATCATAGTTAATCGAATCTCAATAATTAATTAGACTCGTTTTAATATTTCACATCTTTTTTTTCCTTAATGAAGAAAATAGGGCTTAAGCAAAGTTTGTACTTTCCAAAGACCTTAAAAATAATTTTTATAAATGTTCTACAATAAATTGAGTTCCACTCGTGGCTCAGTGAGGACGCGCGCCGCTGGTGAGCATTAGGACTGATGTTCAATCCCCTGACGACATTGTTGTAGATACTGTTTTAAAAGCGAGGAATCTCAATGGCTTTTGTGATATTCAGCATTTGGCCTCGTTAGTCGGACTACCTAGTGGGAGTTTTCCGGGTTTTGTCCCCTTAAAAGCAGGGTTGTACTCTTTAAAAGTCCTCCCGGAATGCATTGCCCTTCTTCTTCAGAAACACAGAACCAAATCAGACTTCTACCTACAGATGCTCTATCACAACAGCAGCTGTCCCTTTCCCTCCATCCATGAGTAGACTATTCATGGAGTGTCCATCCCGCGCTGCAAGCCACTAAGGTTTACACACACAATAACAAATTGAATTCTGTGACCCCAGAAAGAGATTTGAGTTTAAAGAGATGCCCACTGTTGATATTAAAAATTGTTGTATAATTTATATTATTTTATTAGAGATTTCAATACAAGGACTTTATGTGACAATTTTAGGAAAGTTGTTGTAGGTAGCATGGCCTGTTGGAATGTGACGTGACAAACCTAACCTAACATAGGCTGGGATCTGACAACAGAAATGCAAACTAATGAAAATGTTTTGTTTGTATAATAATGTTTTGAGATACTAACTAATTAAGAATGGATTCCTTTTAACCTTCTTTAAATGACACTTTATGATTTTAGCCTTATGAGTCTAATTATGAAGTTAAGGGTTAATATTATGAAAAAAAAATAATGTAGGATGTGAATTAGACTAATGGCTATTTTTTTATACCATGAAACAGACAAAAAAAATATGTTTTTTTACACCGTGGCTCAAAATTTATGTATATCATAGAATTGAGCTGATATCGACTATTAAAGTTTAAAAAATATCGGTTAGAATAAAAATTTAATTTTCCATGAAAAGTGTATGGTTTAAAAAAATTCAATCAACAGATAATATGTTGAATAGCAAAATATAGATACAAATTTTTACCGGAAGTAGATAACATCTAAAGGAACTAGATATTGCATAGGAACCCTCGAACCTGAAACGTCATGGGTAAGCTGTAACTGGGTAAAGACTTTAAATACATAATTGTGATAATTTTAAAAACATTTATTGAACATTATTATTATAAATTACTCCTCAGATTATGTATTTCGTACTGGTTCATGCATAACATAGACACGAAGTTTCCATTGCTCAACAATGCTCGAAGTTTCCACCGTGAGAGGATACAATCTATACACTGTACAGAAAATAGCATATGAAAGATTTATCGCTTAATTTTAAAAATTATAAATTCTCTTCGTTATTATTTTTTTTAAACTGAAAAATCTAAGCAACGAATAAATTGAACATAGCATACAAAAAAGTTTTAATAAAAAAAATCACAGAAATAATAAGTTAAAATTTTTTTTCTAAAATTTCATTCATTTAATTAACTGAATTTTTTTTCTCTCATAATCATTGCAATATTTGTCAATGTTTGAGAACTAGGGTGAAATTATTTGAAATTTCCAAAAACCTCATACTAATCGATTTCTACTAATGTTGACATTCATTTAAAGTGGGTATTTTTACATTTTTAGCAATTTTATGGAAACATAATGAAGCTAAACTTTTGATATAGCTGAAGTTTGGTTTCAATTTGAAGTCCCAAACACACGCCTTTTTTTTACAAAGCTCATCAATCACAAAATGACCGAGAATATAAAAGAAATCCACCACATAAGTTTATTCAAAATAAAAATGCACCAAATGCAAACCTCCTCTTAATATGTACATAAATCAATAAATCTTCAAGTTTTAACAGTTCCCTGCTCTGCCCTTTGTTAAATGGGAATCTTATGTTAATCAGGGCGCTGCTTTTCTTCTTTGGCGAATCAGGTAGGTTTGATGATTAATGAATTATCAAAACCCACCACCGATACTGGCCAGCCAAGATTCTAGTGTGTGCCATAACACAATCTGCAAAGTTAAGCCATCTATTTTAAATCAGCGCGATTTTTGGGAGTTGAATCCTGTAAACCTGTGTGTGGCACGATCGTTTTATGTGGCATTGCGAAAAATACTTGCAGATCTGAATTTATGATATCGTGCATTGGGATTGAAGGATTGTTTGTTAGGTGTGTTTGTTCTGAAATAAGAAAATAAACTTAGAACTAGTTTGAGTTTCACGTGGTATGGAAGGAACTTCCACCTGCCAAAGTGGTTTAAATGGCTTTGTCCTGAAGACAAAGTGACTTTTTTCTCTGATTTCTGCAAGAAATTATGATTTACTGCAATGCATGCTTATTTTTTATTTATTTTCGTTGAGAAACCTTTAGGTAAATAGTATAATTTACACTTTTATTATGAATAATTTTACAATATAGAATATAAAAAGGTTTTTTTAAATACCATTTTTTCCTGTTACTTTATAATGAAGAATGCATTTATTATTACACTAACTACATTAAAAATTATAAGAGGTTACATTAGAAATAATTTAATGTAATTAAAATCATCAAAAACCGTATTTTTTATACCATTTTTATGTTATAATGAAGGATAAATTTCTTCCGGGATGACTTTTAGAAGGAACTCCCCCGAATTTCGCATGGGAGAAAACCCGAAAAACTCTCAGCAGGTAGTCCGACTAGTAAGGCAAAACGCTGAACATCACAAACGCCATCGAGTCTCCGTACTTTTGAAACAGTGTCTACAACAAAGCCACCAGCGGATTGAACGTCAGTCATAATTCTAAACCAACGGCGCACATTGCCAGTCGGGCACATGCATAATATTACAATCATTCAATTAATTATTAATAATTCAATCCTTCTATTAATCATCAATGAGTATTTTAGCATTTGATTTGATTTGTATAGTACCTAAGGGCAAATGTATAAAATCAAACTTTTTTTATTTATCATATTCTTTTTTGTATTAGCTATTTCGCATTATTCAGCAACAACCCCATTTAGTTTGTTTACGCAGATTTAAATGGATAACATAATTTTTTAAAATAAATATCGTAGAAATAAAAAAAAAAATACCTAGATATGTTAATCCTGCACTCAAGGTAGCACACTATTGACGAAGAAACCTGCAGTGAAACAGAAATCATCTATCGGAGATTCATAAGAAATTTTAAAAGCGGTCTGGGGGAAAACAAGGAGCGAATTCAAATTAAAGTAATGAACAGGAACTTATTAGATGTGAGAGCGTACTCGACATCGATATCGATTTTCGATACGCAGGGATCCGTGCACACCTAATTGGCGTACGCAGAGGGAGTGGCTGATTCATTGCCTCATTTATTCCTCAGCTTTTGAAGTTCGAACGTTCAAGTGAGCACACAAGACGCTTTCCCCGTAATTGATTCTAAATGAGTTACAAATATTTCCTTTGAGTATCGTACGTTATTAGATTAAGAACTGAAGCTTCTAATTAAGAAATTTATTTGCATTTGAAGATTTCACTTCTGTAAACAGTGTTTTATTGCTTATGGCCAGTAGCATTGTCAACTATACCAAATATTAAAATATATATCATGATTGTGAGATATAAAAATAAGGTAAATAATAACTCTGATGCTACGAATTGCTTAGTAACATTCTTTTTTTATATATATCAGAATGATCAAGGAAATTCAAATAATCATGTTCAACTGTAATAATTACATTAAATTATAAAACGATGCAGTAAAAATCATTTAATGTATTACATTAAAAAAATCGTGTTTTTTGTACTATTTTGATGTTATAATGAAGGATACATTAGTTTCGGAATGACTTTTAGATGGAACTACCCGGTATTTCGTATGGGAGAAAACCCGAGAAACTCCCCTCAGGTAGTCTGACTAGCAAGGCAAAATGCTGAACATCACAAACGTCAACGATTCTCCTTTCTTTCGAAACAATGTCTACAAAAAAACCACCAGTGGACTGAACCCCAGTCCTAATGCTCACCAGCGGCGTACATTGCCACTGAGCCACTTGTCGGGTCCATGCATAGTAGTACAATCATCCAATTGATTATAAATCAGTCAGTTATTCTATTAATCATCAATGAATATTTTAGTATTTGATTTTATTTTTATATTTTATTTGACTTTTGGGATTTTTTACCTAATCCCAAAAGTATAAAATCAAATTTTTTTTATTTATCATATACATTTTTTGTATTAGCTATTTTGCATTATTTAGCAACAACCCCATTTAATTTGTTTAGCCCAGATTTAAATGGAAAACATAATTTTTTGAAATAAATAGCGTAGAAATTTAAAAGAAAATACCTAGATATGTTAATCCTGCACTCAAGGTAGCACACTATTGACGAAGAATCTGCAATGAAACAGAAATCATGTATTGGAGATTCATAAGAAATTTTAAAAGCGGTCCGGGGGAGACGAGGAGCGAATTCTAATTAAAGTAATGAACAGGAACTTATTAGATGTGAGAGCGTACTCGACATCGATATCGATTTTCGATATTCAGGGATCCGTGCACACCTAATTGGCGTACGCAGAGGGAGTGGCTGATTCATTGCCTCTTTTATTCCTCAGCTTTTGAAGTTGGAACGTTCAAGTGAGCGCAAGACGCTTTCCCTCCTAATTGATTCTAAATGAGTTACAAACATTTCCTTTGAGCGTGGTACGTTATTAGATTAAGAACTGGAGCTAACAGCTTCTAATTAAACAATTTTTTGCGTTTGAAGATTTTACTTCTTTTTTTCAGTGTTTTTTTACTTACGGCCAGTAGCATTGTCAACCATAACAAAAATATTAGAATATATAATAATTGTGGGATTAAGAAAATAAGGTAAATAATAATTCTGATGCCACAAATTGTTTAGTAGCATTCATATATTTTTTTTACAAAAATGGATTGATAGATCATAAATATCAATGAAATTCAAAATATCATGTTCACATATAATAATTTTCCTGCCTACCAAATATCGTCAAAAAATAATGTCGATGTATTATTGTTATAACATATGAGGTCGATGTAATCATTATACTTATATTGCAATGCTTATCGCTTCTGATGCCACGAAATGCTTAGTAGCATTCCATTTTTCTTTTTTACAAAAGAAGATTGATAGTTTAGATACATCAATAAAATTCAAGAAATCATCTTCAACTGTAATAAATTTCCTGCTTACCAAATAGGTACATTCGTTTTTAAAATCTTCATATCTTCTATGCATGATGTCACATCTTAAGTTTGCATCCTTACATTGCATGCATTCATGCATTGCATGCATTCAATGCGTTGGAGGCATTCAAACATCCTTTTCGCATCTTAAATTTGCAGCTCTGTAAATATATTGTTTTGGTGAAGGGAGCTTTTATATTTGTTTATTAATATAGAATATCTTGTTATCACTATACCTGTTATATGTTGTATTACCCCCATATCTGCTACAGGCTGTGTTATCCCCATACCTGTTATAGGTTGTATTATCCCCTCTACTTTTTCTTTGATGATGATTTCATAATGGCATGTAATCCAATCCTGGAGGTATTTTACTTGTTGAGTGATGCATTATGCTGTGTTATCCGCATACCTGTTATATAATGTGTTATCCCCATACTTATTATAGGTTGTGTTATACTTTTTCTTTGCCGTTGATGTAGCAATGACACGGCGCCCAATTTTATGCAATGATTTTTAATTCCCAGCATCCATTTAACATTAAAATATAGCATTCAGAAATTTCCATGGGCAAAATGTCATTATCTCCAAAAGGAGTTATGTGTAAGTTCATATACGTAAAAGACAGTAGTAATTTCCAAGAAGAACAGCATTGGTTCTTGCAATGGAAATGCTTCTTCAATGACAAATCTGATTATGAGGTAGTGGACATATTGTTGTTTATTATCACAAAAACAAATTTTTTATTCAGTGTAAAGATCACATAGAATTGTTACATTTCTCAGTTGAAATACTCTAACTGAATATCAAAGACAGCACTTTATATATGTTTAAGGAGATTAATACCTTATATGAGAACCTTCAAATGTAATTTCTATCTTATGTCAGAAAAACTAGAAACAACATTTCAACATAACAGGTATTGAATCCAGTCATTTTTTGAAAAAACGATTGCGATTGTATGTCCACAAACTCGGTATTAGTTAATTGCTCTACCATTTATTCATTCTCTAGGTAGAAAGATTAAAAATTAGATAATATAGGTTAAACAATTTATGTTTGGTATTTTTTAACAAATATTAAAATTTATATTTTAATACCCTGACCTAGTGGTAACACAAAGGACGACTAAAATTAAAATCCGCTGTCGTGATGCATTCCAATCATTTCTTTCAGAAACGAGAAGTATCAATAGATTTGCAACAGAGGTTCAATTGTATCAATCTGTAACAGCGTGTGTGAACATCCCACATTGACATTCAGGCTACCTAGTGGGAGTTTTCTGATTTTACCTCATGTAACAAGCAAATACGGAGCACTAGTTCCTAAACTTCATCTCTGAAGGCAATGTTCACCCTTCATCGCCGATCAGTGAGCTGGCATACATTAGTAGGATACGGAAATCTATGTATATCAATGAGGAGGTTGAATGGAATGGAAATCTACATATTTATGTGGAGGTTGAACGGAGCGGAAATCTCTATATTTATAAGGTGGTTGAATGGAAAGGAAATCTGTTTATGAGGAGGTTGAACGGAATGGAAATCTATATATTTATCAGAAATCTATGCGTTTATGAGGAGGTTGTATGGAACAGAACGGAAATATATATATTAATGAGGGGGTTGAATGGAGGACGAAAATTTATATATTTATGAAAAGGTTCAAGAGAACATACACTTATATATCTGTAAGGAGGTTGTATGGAACAGAACAAAAATCTATATATTTATGCGGAGGTTGAACGGAACGGAAATCTATGCATTTATGAGGTGGTTGTGTGGAACAGAACAAAAATCTATACATTCATGAAGAGGTTGAATGAAGTACGAAAATTTCTGCATTTATGAGGAGGTTTAATGGAACGGAAATTTATGAATTGGTAACAAGCAATTTCAGTTCAAATTCAATTTTTATTTTAAGTAACTTCAAACCATTTAAATTTTTTTGTAGGACAAAAGCGGTTATAAAAGAATTTGTTTGGTCAATTTGCAATGAAAATACTTTTATATTAAAACCTTTATAATATTCTAATAGATTCATTATTACATTCTTCATGCGGTTTTAATTTTAGTATTTAAAAAATTTTAATTATTGGTATAATTTCTACCTTTTATTACAATTTTCTCATAAAAATAATTCCTTCCTCAATATATTTAGGCTCTTCGGCGTTGATCTCAATGCCAGATTTTTTTTTAAATTTAATCTTAAATATCACAAAATTAAACCTTTTCAAAGTTAGTATTTGCTGTTTATGCTTTAAGCGTAGTTTATATCAATACATTTTGTGATTTTTTTTTTTTAAAAATGAAGGATTAAAAAGTAGATAAACATCGAAACTGAAATTCTTTTAAATCATATCCTTTTAAGTCGAATTAAAAAAATTAAGAATTAAATTAAAGCGTAACTTTCCAAATTGAATCTTAATGGAATTATTGACTACTTTAAGAGAGAAGAAATTCCATTTTTTAACTAAAATAATGATGGTAATCACATTCCAGATGTAAAATTCTTCTACATCTTTTCTCTTCTTACGAAATCGATACTACTTTAATCTAAATATTCTCTCTTATTAAATTCTACTTTTTTTAATGAATGTATTAATCTCAAGTACAAGATTCATTTAAAAGACTTTCCTTTTCTAATTCTCTGAGTTTTATTTACCATGAGAATTATGATCGATATTGCAACTTCTCCATTGGAATTCGAGAAGATATTAACAAATAAGAAAAATTTTCTGTTTCGTTTGAAACATTAATTATAATTATTGTTGCAAAATATCTCTGTTGTATGTACAAATATCGTATGTCTTTGCATCATTATTCCTGTCCTATTGGTTATACACATTGTATAAAGGGTTAGAGGACAGCTGTTTGATTTATTTGGCGTTACAAGCTATAATTACTACTTTGAAAAACCAATAGGTTTGGAGGCGATTGTGATGCTTTATATGACTTCGACGGGAATGGGCATGAATTAGCTAAACTGCAATAGTCCTTCTGTATGGAATAAATCCACATTAAATTCCTTCTTAGAAAATTCAAATTTTATCTTCTGTAACCACATGTCCCAGATTTCTTGAGCTGCAAATTCCGTCCACAGTAAAACCTGATTGGAAGATAATAATATAAAGTTGTTTTTGATCAATATAAAAAAACAACCTATACAACAACGTATGAAAACTGTATGTGTTTGCAACTTTATGCATTTCCCATTGGCTATGCACGCTGTATAAAATACAACTCATTTTTAGAGTATTGAGTTTTGACATTTGATTTAAGAAAAAAAATGTGCAACAACGTATGAAACTGTATGTGTTTGCAACTTTATTCATTTCCCATTGGCTATGCAAGCTGTATAAAATACAATTCATTTTTAGAGTATTGAGTTTTGACATTTGATTTAAGAAAAAAAATTTCGATATTGAATTTAATGTCTACATAACAAAAATTAATACCCTACAAGAAATATTTATGGTTGATTCTTTAAGACTGTTTCTTTAATATCAGTAAAATAAAGGACAGAATAATTGATATAATACCAGATATATTTGATGCTGATTATAAAAATCGTGCTGACCGCCTAACTGCTAACCATGGTAGGATCTGTGTTTACCAGTAGAAGAAACAGGCAAGTTAATATCGCAAGACCATAGCTGTATGTTTAGAAATATCATTTATGATGTTTATCAGTTTGTGAAATTACAGCCTTAACAACAGCAGTTTATCTCTAGCCCACAGTCCTACGCGAGTAATTCATAACCAAATGGCATGCAATCTAAATGGCAAGAATATTTTTAAGTGAATGCAACTACTACACATTTAAAATTTTTAAAAAACATTTTGTTTATGCAAAAACTCATTTATAGATATATATGTTCAATAAAAGTCAGTACATTTATTTCACACATTTTTAAATACATCAGTAAAGAGCGTCGTCCACGAAAGGAGTCGGAAGATAGTATTAAAAATTTGACTCAGGAGTCGGAAATTTTGGGGGCTGGTAGTTCTCAAAAATTAATTAGAACAGAAGTTCACAAATTAATTATCTTAACTGTTTCTTTCCAGTGCCCACCGTGGAAGGCCAGTTTCTGAACATCACGAAGACGAGCCGCCTGCACATGTCTGCCTACCTGTGCATCGCATCCAACGGCATTCCCCCTGCAGTCAGCAAGAGAATCATGCTCAACGTCAACTGTGAGAAACATTTACAAATTTTTCTTTCCTTCAAATTGCTTTAATTTGTTCATTAAATTTCCATGTTAACAAAAACAGCAATATTAACTTCGGCACTCAATTTTAACTAAATATATATCCAATGATGTATTCAAATATTATCTCGATGATCGTTCAAATTAGAATTCTAATTAACATAAATGTTTTGACAATGCTTCACATCAACAATAAAGGCATTGTTCGATCACCATTTTGGGAGACTGGAAAGCGGCCGAGCCAGGTGGATTCAAATAAAATGGCATAATAGGGGAGAAACATATTTTCGGAACAGAAATTTTTGTGTTTAATTCGTATTCTTTGCGACTGAGTTCGAATATTTGCAATCGAATCTCGAAAATTTCCTTTTGTAGTGTGCGTCATGGTTTGTTTGTGCAGTTGGATCTGGGTGTGGTTAGGTTGCGACACAAATTTAAGAATACGCCACTTTATTTGCAAGCACGTAAACAACACCCCAATTAAAGATACACCATGTGACACATTTAAAGAAAGATTTGTGGAAGGATTCCACTTCTAGTTCTCGAGATGAGAGCTCGTAACTAACGGCAGCGCCAGTTACGACTTATGTCCTCTCGGGTGAGAGTCTCGATGCCGACTGAGCATATCTCCAGAACGCCGCAAGAGGCACTCTAGTAGTGCGTAAGACGAAGAACGGTTACATTTTTAATTTATGATATTCTTTTCGCATTTCCCCAATAACACTTATAAATTTTGCTTTCAAACCTGCTTTTGAACTATGTATATCTGACTAGCACACGTAACAATAATGGATTCGTCCATTTCTACTTTTAAAACGGATGTTTACCTTTCAAGATAATCGTGGTACAACTATAATTCTGTATATCTCGACAAATGTAACTATCAAAAAATTTCTACCTTGCTTTCTAAATATAATATATCAATCAATTCAATATCTTATGCTGGAATTGTGTAGAGGAGATAAGCTATGTAGATTAGTTCAATGATCTGTACATTTGGAATAAGCTCTCCGGATGTTTCGAACTAAAGGATTTTTTAAAAACTATACTTTTCCATTTCCTATCATAAGACTAATTCGAACGCCAGACGTATTCAAATGCAATATTTCCATTTTCGTTCAGTAAGTTAATGGTACGAATCTTTAAAATTTATTCTTGCGTGATTCTCTCCAGATTCTTGTGTGATTTGCAGTGAATGATAAAGTGTACTTACTGATGAAATATTTCGTATTATTTGTTCTAATCATAATGATTCGACCCATCTGTATGTACGCCAATAATTTCTGCAGTATATTTTATTAGTCAAAAATGCTGTTTTAAGCTTGTGTCAAATTGATGAATTTAAAATTTCAATTTGATTATGAGATTCTGTGTAAATTTTTAATGCTTGTTTTGACTTCAATGTCGTGATTTAATTAAAAGTGTGTATTATACTAGATGTCAATTCGTGCGTTGTTGAAGTTTTATGCTCTTTTCATAAAAATTTATTAATCTTTTTTTTAGACTTTGGTGTAATTCAGCTAAAACAGTGTATTGTACTATATAATAATTTATCTTTGCTGATTATTTTCCTACATACATCGAAATGTACATAGAAATTATTGTTAAGATTTGTTTGGATTTTGATTCTACTCAGATAAAATGACTTATTGTACTAGTTATTAATTGGTCATTACTGGTATTTTTCTATATGCATTGATATTTGCTTTAACTTCGATGCAATTCAGTTTAAAAAATCACATTAAAATAGCTAGCAATTGGTCCTTAATTCTTGCTCTGTCTACACAGTAATTTATTAATATGTGTTTTGGCATTGACGTAATACAGAAAAAAGGACTTATTGTTCTAGATATTAAATATTTCTGGTATTTTTTCTATCTGTCTGGAAATTTATTCATGATTTATTTACCTTTGATGTAATTAAAGTAAACATTCAGATAAAAGGATACATTGTGTTCGGTGTTAATTAGTCATTGATTCTTTTTTTTATCTACATAGAAAGTTTGTTGTTGTTCGTTTTATCTTTGACGTAATTCACGTAGAAGGATACAATGTACTTGATTTTAACTGTTCATTATTTGATTCTTTATTCGATCTACATAGAAAGTTTGTTGTTGTTTGTTTTAACTTTGACGTAATTCAAGAACAAGGACGGATTGCACCTGATTTTAACTGTTGATTCTTTATTAGATCTACATAGAAATTTGTTGTTGTTTTAATTTTGACGCAAACCAGTTAAAAGAGCACATTGAAATATATGTTAATTAGTTATTGATGCTACATTTTCTATTTACATAGAAATTTGTTGCTGATTGTCCTACTTTCTATGTAATTCAGATAAAAGATAGCATTGTATTGATGTGGGCATTGCCGATTCTTTTTCCAGTCACGGCCATGATTCTTTTTTTTTTAATCTACATAGAAATTTGTTGTTATTTACTTTGGCATAATTCACGTAGAAGGAAGCATTGTACTTGAATTTAATTGTTAATTGCAGATTCTTTATTCGATTTACATAGAAATTTGTTGTTGTTTGTTTTAACTTTAAAGCAAACCAGTTAAAAGAGCACATAAAAACAGATATTAATTAGTTATTGATTATTTTTTTCTATCTACATGGAAATTTGTTGCTGATTGTTTAAGTTTTTGTGTAATTCAGTTAAAAGATTGCATCATATTGATGTGGTGGGCATTGCCGATTCTTTTTCCAGTAGCGCCATAATTCTTTATTTTTTTTCAATCTACATAGAAATGTATTGTTATTTACTTTGACTTTGGCATAATTCACGTAGAAGTAAACATTGTACTTGAATTTAATTGTTCATTGCTTATTCTTTATTCGAATTTACATAGAAATTTGTTTCTGTTTAAGTCTTTGATGTAATTCAGTTAAAAGATTGCATTATATTAATGGTTCTCTTTGCAGTCGCGCCCATGATCTGGATCCCCAACCAGCTGGTGGGGGCGGCGGTGGGGGCGGACGTGAGCCTGGACTGCAACCTGGAGTCGCACCCCAAGTCCGTGACCTACTGGACCCGGGACGGTGGAGGCTTCATGATCCTGTCGAGCACCAAGTTCAACAGCCTGCTCATCGACACGGGCATCTACAAGGTGCAGATGAGGCTCATCATCAACAACCTCCGTCCCGAGGACTTCGGATCCTATACCTGCGTCGCCAAGAACTCACTCGGAGAGACGGAGGGCACCATCAGGCTCTACGGTAAGCTTGGCCTTTCTTGGCGCGCTATTTGGTTTTAAAAGAAAAAAAACCAGCGAAACTATGCTTATCTTAGGGTATCTTAAAAAAATAAGACTAATTGTAGTTCTTAGCAATTTTAAAATTTGCTAAATCAGGCAAAGTAGAATCTTAATCACCAAGCACTAGCCAAAATGTCATGCTTAGCACTCATTTTAAAATTGTTAAATGAGATAAATTAGAGGATTCCATACACAAAGATCCATAAAAACCTATGATATGCTTTTGATGTCTATTATTAAAATTGCAAGGTCCAATCAGGGCAGAAGAATTGAAAAACTTACAGATTACTAAAGAAAAACCTATCTATAAACGTAAGGTACGAAAGTAGTTTTATACTACATAAATTATATCATCACTGTCCAGGCACGATATTAGACGTAGACGTGTTGTTTATTTTGCATCACCCAGGGTACACCATATGATGGCGAACTACTTTGTTCTCTATAAATTATATCTTAAAGTAGTTATTACATAAATTGGTCATGTTCTAAAAGCTATTACGTAAGTTATTTCATAAAAATAGTTATAGGTATTCTTAAATTATTTCTTATTATTATTAAAATAATTTTCTTGCCACATAAATTATTTCGTAAAAATAGTTATAGATTGCATAAATTACTTAATAAAAGTAAAAATTATTAAAAGATGCTATACCCTACTTTATAAAACTTACTTCGAAAATTATTTCATAAAAGTAGTTATACACTACATAAATTCTTAAAAGTGCTAGTATATTCCATAAAAGAAGTTAATTCGCAAAAATAAAAGAAGGTCAACTATTTTAAGCTTCAAAGTTGCTACATAAATTATTTCATCAAAATAATTTGTACTATATTAGTTATTTCATAAAAATAGCTTTATACTATATAAATTACTTCATAAAAGTAGTTACTTAGTATGGGGGCCTCATGGCCGAGTGACCAGCGCTCAGTGCCACATGTTTCAGGTTCGAATTCCAATCGAGCCGTGGATGTTTGTAGTGGTTCAGAATCTACTTTAAACTGTAGATCCCTGTCTAATATGACAGTAGGGCTGATAACCCTACTCCGTAAGCAAAAACACCTCCTGTCTTGAAATCTTCCAGTAGGCAGTCGACCTTGGCCCACCATGGGGCTGTTGCGCCAATGAAGAAGTTACTTAGTATACAAGTTACTGTTAAATACTGCTTTATAAATATTACTATATAAATTATTTCATAAACGTTGTTATATACTATATAAATTACTTCATAGAAACAGTTATATACTACATAAATTATTCCTAAAAATTTATTATATACTACACAAATAACTTCATTAAATCTTTATATAAACTATAACTTAAAGCGCTGTAATTAAAAAGGCCTTAAGAGCCAAGCCATTAAGTTTAAAATGTGCACTGACTTGATATAATATTTAACCATTTTTGAAACACTTTCCTTAATACTTTGAATCCATATTTGAGTTCAATGTAGTTTCACAAAGATAAAAAAACATAAACGACTTGAAACTATCACAACCATTAAGGATTTACATATTTATCTATTCATAGGGAACAAACAGTAAATGAAATCTTTTAAGCATTATTTCCCCAATTCCTCTTGGAAATTTAAAAAAACAAAAGAACTTAATGAAATTATGCACTTAACTTTAGTGCATTTTTAAACTAAAAATGAACGACTTGAGAGATCCAGTACCTTTTTAATCAATAACAATCCATTCTAATTAGATAAAATTCTTAGTATCTAGTGATTTAAAAAAAATAGTAATAGTAAGAAAAAACAGTTTGTTAGAGAGAGTCTCTTTATAATTACATTTTTTGAAAACACAGCGTAATAAAATGTAATTTGTTTACTTGGAAGAATTGGATGGTCAGTTTTAATTTGGATGCAAACATTTAAGAAAGTGGATTTTGTTGTTACAATAATGATAATCTTGTTTGTATTTCTCCTCCTGTATCCTTAATGAAGTCATCTAGGAATTAATTTCTTTAATTCATTACGTTTTCCAAATGATATCTTTATGATTACCACATTAAATAATAAAATTATTTGTGCATGCTTCTCTTAAGGGTAGCTAATGGTATTAGTTCAATAAAGGTTTCTATCCAATTTCATTTTTCCCCCAAAAGAAAAAAAAATCCCTTTTCCACTTTATAGAATGAAAATCAAATGAAGGAATCTTTGCTTACGTAATTAATTATTTTTGAATGATAGATTTTTAAAATGATCTATTGTCTTCCGTGTTTCAATAAACAGATATTATTATTCATTAACTGATCCGTTTTGATTTCTTGAAAATGGATCCCAAAAGATCTTTTGTGAGTAGTTTCGGTGATTGATGAATGAATTTATTTAATATTTGGTTTTATTTTCTGCCCCTACAGTATTAAACTGAATATTTATTAATTTGTCTCACTAGACAATTTTTGTTTTCATTATTTTATTCTATATGTTCTAATTTCTTGGATACACTGATATCTTTATAACTACTTTCAATGCTAGATAAGTCAAATATGTTTAAAAAACATAAATATTTATTTAAAAAGTAGCAGCTCTATTCAATATCCAATGTAGTTCAATAGCTATTTATGAATAGAATTAGATTAAATTATTTATTAGCTATATAGTTTTATTATATTTGCTCTAATTTCTTAAAAACGAATAAGTTGAAGTCTTTTTAAGTGTCTTCAATAAGGAATGAGTCAGTATGTTTATATTTTATAAATACAAGTATTTATTTAAAAATTGGAGGTTCTATTGAATACCCATGAGAGTGAAATGGCTATTTATGAACAGATTGGCTAAATTATTTATTAGCTAAATCGTTTTATTGCATTTGCTCTGATTTCTTAAAAATGAGTATGTTGAGGTCTTTTTAAGTAACCTCAATGCTAGACGAGTCGGTATGTTTCTTTTATAATTACAAACATTTATTTAAAATTTGGAGGTTCTATTTAATATCTACGATAGTGAAATGTCTATTTATGAATAGAATTAGCTAAATTATTTATTAATTTCATTATTTTATTATATTTGTTCTTATTTCTTAAAAACGAATACATTGATGCCTTGATAAATATCTTCAATGCTAGAAGAGTCGGTATGTTTGTTTTATAATTACAAACATGTATTTAAAAAATGGAAGTTCTATTCAATATCTATGGTACTGAAATGGCTATTTATGAATAGAATTGGCTAAATTATTTATTAACTTCATTGTTTTATTGCATTTGCTCTGATTTTTTAAAAATGAGTATGTTGAGGTCTTTTTAAGTAACCACAATGCTAGGGGAGTCAATATGTTTTTTTTATAATTACAAAGATTTATTTAAAAATTGGAGATTCTATTTAATATCTATTGTCGTGAAATGGCTATTTATGATTAGAATGAGCTAAATTAATTATTAGCTTCATTGTTTTATTATATTTGCTCTAATTTCGTTAAAACGAATACTTCGAGGTCTTGATAAGTATTTTCGTTGCTAGATGAGTCACTATGTTTATGTTTCATAAATACAAACATTTATTTAATAATTGGAGGTCCTATTCAATACTCAAGGGGCTATTTATGAATAGAATTAGCTAAATTAATTATTAGCTATATCATTTAATTATATTTGCTCTAATTTCTTAAAAGCGAATAACGGTGAAGCCTTTATAAGTATATGCAATGCTAGATGGATCGGTTTGTTTGATATGAGTTTATTTTTTTAAAGAATCAATCTGAGTCTGCTCATTTATTTAAAAATGGGTTCCATTTTATGCTTTATGGTCACCCAAAAACTGGGAGACTCAATGAAAACTGTAACAGCAAAGGTGAGTGTCTCGCAAAAAAACTCAGGTTGCCTGGTGGTAATTTTATGTGTTTTCTTTCATATGAAACGAAAATGTCGGCAATTATCCCTAAAAGTCCTCAGGAAGCAATGTCCTTTCTCTGATCAGCGGTTGGTGCACATAAGTGGCATGGCAACATAAGTGTACAACAATATCCCTCACCAAAAAAAAAAAAAAAAAAAAAAAAAAAAGACTACTGCTACACTTTTGAGGAACATCAATTCAATATCGAAGTCTCAATATTTTATTTCATTTTATTTCATTTATTTCATGTTCATGTTATCTTTATGGTAAATTTCATCTTGAATTATTATTCGCTCACTCAATTATATAAACCCATTGATTATATATTTGTAATTAACATCATGTTTAAACTTAACGCACTTAACTTAATCAAGCATTAAATAAAATTTTATCATCTTCAAATAATAAAAATATTTTTTATTTTTAATGTAAGTTAAGTAAAATATAAAACCTTTAATTAAGAGCAATCCTTTAATTAAAGGGCTTGTGATTTTGTTACCCTTAGCAGAGTAAAGGTTCTGAGGATATTTAAATTATGGTGTTGTTTTTAATAACATCCTATAATAGTTTAATAATAGTAGTCGTTCTTTTTACTAGCTATCTTATTACTTACTTTTTCTGCGTACGATATATTGACGAAACAAAAACTAAAAATCTGGTTAGAATTAAAAACAACGGCGTGAATTTCTTGGTTTATACAACCAGGTGTTGAATTTTCTTGTTGATTTAGATTTTTTTGCTGCGATCGCTTCATTTATTTCAATTAAAAGCGTTAATAGTAAGAGAAATAAACTCAAGAGGTGATAATATGATCGAACTCCGTGTAAAAATAAATAAATCTTTTGTGTTCTTTTAGAACGTTTAGGGAGCATCTTCGAAAACTTTTTTTTACACCTAGTCCCATCACAATTGTCTACTTTAATTACGCTTCTTCTCTAAAAAGCGTTTAAAGTTCAAACAAATGTTTACACTTTCTTTTTTTTTTAAGTGTCTGAAAGGTCATTTAGGGGAACTTTGTAACTTTATTAAGTGGGCCTTCTTTTTTTTCACTGTTGCTCACTTTTGTATTTGTTTTTACCTTTTTGTTATTAACTTCCAGTTTAAATAAAAGGGAATAAATTCTAGGGAAAAAAAATAGAGAGACTACAAGTTACATTTGAAGATTCTGCTACTAATGTATACTTTTATTTATTTATTTTTTAAATAAATTAAAGAATACCTTGTGATGTTTTGCTGTTAAATAACGTGTAAATAATTAAATCCGGGCTTATTTAATGACATTTTACCTGAAATGTTATTTTTTAATACCCTAATGTTGACTATTTAAATGGATACAGTTTTGTTTTATTAATAGATAACGTTGTATTAAACGTTTATAAATGGAAAATGCGTGTCTCCAATCTAATTACTAGAGAACTTTAAAAAAACATATCAGTTAAATAAAATTAAAAAAGGATTATTAAACTATACGATTGCATTTTATTTTTTTTGTTTATAATATGTTAATGCACTTGGTATTCAACAGTTATGCTAGTTTCGGAATCCACTTCTAAGAATGACGTTAATTTGTTAAAATTTCTTATTTGGCAAATGTACTAAAAATATAAAAAATTTTGAATTCATTTTAATGATATATTCAAAGAGATTTAGTTAATTATAGTTGACTATTAACTTAATCAACTATGGCGGTTTTGTCCCCGACTCGTGGCTCAATGTTAACGTGCGACGCTGTTCAGCATTAGCGCTGAGATTCAATCCGCCGGCGGCTTTGTTGTAGACACTGTTTCAAAAAAACGAGGAAACTCGATGCCGTTTGTGATGTTCAGCATCTTGCCTTTGCAGTCAGATTACCTGGTGGGATTTTTCCGGTTTTCTCCCATACGGAAATGCTGGATAGTCCTCCCGGAAGGCACTGCCCTCCTTCTTCAGCGAATCGGAGCCAAGTCAGATTTCTACCTACGGGTGTTCCTGCCCCCTTCCTTTCCACCACGAGTAGACTACTCAAGGGATGTCCGTGCCGCGCTGTTAGACACTGAGGAATAGTCATAGCAATAACAACAACATTTTTCGCCCTAAAATTTCAGAGAAGCAGCTTCTTAAGAGTCAATTCAATTCCGTACATTCATTGCGTTCTCTGCTCTCAGATATAAGACGCCTTACATTAGTTAATTCTATCAAGTTAATAATAGAATAAACTAATGTAAGGCGTCTTGCATTAACACACATTTTCAGAATTGCCGTTGGTTCTCCTCGTTTATGTAAGTGACTGCAGTTGATGATACCGGTGGATTTGAACCAGTGTCCTTCTACATGCCTTGCTGCTCATCTGACCACTGAATCATGAGTCTCGCAATGACGCTTGTAGCAATCGTATTACAAACGCGAGCTGTCTAATGGTTATTGCGATAGCTTTTCATTATCGAGGAGAATGGTTCGTGACCCGGTGAGTGAACCCAAAAAGAAAATTCTCATGTCTCATCACATTAAATCTGTGGTTAGAAAAGTTCTTCTGTTGATTTTGAAGGTGCTTCTGGAAACCATTTTTTGGCTTGTTCATTCAAATTTGAGATAGAACAACGTGAGTGCAACGTAATAGGTATTCCTTAAATGACGCTGAATTTGCTGTGTATCAATCATTGCAATGACAAAAGAGTTCAAATCAAATTTTCGGTCGAGTCAAATAATACTATTCCCGAAAGCAACAACACTTTTTTGGCTCAATTGAAATAAGAAGTGATTTATTACAATTAATTCTTTAATAAAGAAAGAAAAAGAAATTTAATTGTGTTTCGTGATAATATTTAATCAACTTATTTGATTTTCTCTATGTTTACCTTTTAAAATAAGCTGTCTATAGAAATTATTAGTTTTTTTTTTTTTTTTAATTTTTATTCTTAAGATTTTCTTTGATTAAAAGGCTTTTACTGAAACATCTTTTATTATTTCTACCTTCATTCATTCCCCGCTTTTATATCACATCCAATTAGCCTAACACTATCTTAAACGAAAACAATTTCGAATTTTATCACCCAGCGTTCCCATTGTTGAAGGCATAACTTGAAGAAAGCGCTTTCTTAGCATTTGCATTTAAATAATTAAAATGAAATTAGCACATGAAACCAGTGAGGTGAAATATTTCCAACAAAACCGGATACTTAAAACTTATTGAGACGAACTACTTAGTTTTGTATAATTAAATTTCATTTAAGGCGCAAAATTTCGCAATTCGTGAAAGGATTTCTTGGAAAGCCGCAAAAGACTGAAATCTGATTCCGCGAACAATAAATAAACCAATTAACTAAATTACTTTATCATTATAATTTGCTTTGTAGAATAAGTTTTCATTATAATAGTGAAAATTAATAGCTTTTATTGTGCGGTCTAACAAATCAATTACGGAATGAAAGTTTTCTTTTTCATTTCATATTCAATCACTTTTTAATAATGCGAAATAAATTTTGTTAAATACTTATTTCAAGAATCGTTAAGAAGTTTAGTGACTATCGCATTGGATTTTGTAGTTGAGTTCGAAATTCAACAAGTGATGCTGAACCGAAAGCTACAGTGTCAAGAAACCCCCAGATGTTCTATGGATAGTATTCGTTAAAAATTGTTGCTGTTAAATGTATGTTCTTAGTGAATTTCCAACCTACAAATAACAGATTTAGTTATTGCTTAACCCCTTATAACCTTGAATTGCCACATTTACGCATAAAAACCTTTTTTGGCCTCTCTATAAATGATCACTGCTTAGTTAATATATCTCTGTTTCTTCATTTCCCACAATTTGCAATAGGTTAACTAGAACACTTTTAATGATCTATGATTTTATTGGATATGACTGCAAGCGCTTTACAACTTTCGCAGCTCTTTTCTCTTTCTCGTCACCCAATTGTCTACATTGTGTAGAATCCAACTGTCTATTTGGTTTTCGACTACATTTTGCAGCAACTTCCTGGCAATTACACACCCACCACATACAGGGTGATTCATATATACAGTCCAGTCACATTAATGTGGCCACCACCTACTTTCACTGGATAATTATATGAATATGATTCACTGGAGTCGGCATGGTTCAACATCCCAGTGAACACCTTAAAAAACCTAATTGAGTCACTTCCTGCACGTCTCACAGAGGTCCGCTCTGCCAAAGGTTGTTTATTCTGGCTTTTGACAGGTGGTCACATTAATGTGACTGGACTGTGTATCATGGGTGGTACAGATTACTAAAAGATAGCTATTTTGTACAGGAATGTAAGGTTGAAAGGGACATGTTCAGAAACGAATAAAAAAATGAGAGATGAAAAAAAAATGTTTATTGAGGCTTCTTTGATTCATTGTTTGCAATAAATTGATACAATAATTGCGCCCAACAACAGCAATACATGTTCGGTAGCATTGAAGGAGTGATTGACGAACAGTTACATACCAGGCATTTTGGGCACGCTTGCAACTGCAATACAATGTTGCTTATCTCCTTGATTTAGAATCCTAAACCAAGTCCAGTAGATCATGTTGCACCAATAGATCGTAAACGGTCCTCCCCTCATTCAACAGTTGCCTCACAGAGGCACCAATACAATCGATGAGATGAGAGGGAGACGTGATGGCCGAATTATGACAAAGGGTATATGTCTTCTTGTCTCCATTGAAGGTCAAACTCTTATTGTGGAAAGTCCTTAGTCTAGCTAAAGCCGTTTGAGCAGATCTAGGACAGGAGCACTGCAAGGACATATCAGGATATTTAGCGGCGTGCCATGCATGAATTGGTGAAGAAAAGTCTACCTACTCAAGAAAAAGAAGTCGTCAACTGGGGTCTCGTAAATGACAGCCCAGTTACAAACAAATAATACGAATAAAATAGAATGAGCATCAGGATTGCCAGCCAGAGAAATCGAAAATAATCTGCTGATCCCATGACATTTGAATCATTCTGTATATATATGTATGCGTGCGTGTGCGTGTGCGTGTGCGTGCGTGCGTGTACGAGAATGAGTTGATAAGTTGCCTGATGAAGAAAACAAAAATTTAATTGGTCTTGTTGTAAGAAATGTTGTAGATTTGATTTCATTTGTCACTCTACGGTTATCTTACGGTTACAATTTAGGCTAATTAGGCTTAACAATTAATCATTAACACGCATCAATTCCACCGCTGTTGTAATTAAATACTGTTGTAAATATGCTGCAGTAAATTGTTGTAAGTTAAGCCTCATAAAAAAACATTTAAAAAATTCTGCCTTTGTTTTTCAACATAATCTCCACAAAGATTAATATACTTTTCATATAGGAGCTTTAACTTAATATATATAACCATTTTTACAATCGATTCTCTGACCTCCTCAAAATATCCATTTAGAGCATCAATAACCTCTTCGTTATTCGCAACTAGTTGGTTCTATACTTCTCGCTTAAAACGCTATCAGGCTTATACTAAATAAAAATTTTATATATGAACTAGTAAGGGATAGGACTCTCTAGAATTCTGGACTGTGAGATACTAGATTGTGATCCATTTCTATTTCAGGCCAGAAACATATCAGCCCACACACGTACATATTAGATTCCCAGTGGTTGTATCCACTGCAGTAAAACAGAACTTTTGAAGTATGTGTAACTTTTGTGTATGATATGTGTGTAACTTTTGAAGTATGACATACTTCAAAAGTTTTTAAACCCATTTCAAGTATTTTGCATCATACAATTCTGTCATTTTAGTTGAGAATGTGAAGAAACAACAACAGAAAAAAAATCTATTATGTATTTTAAAAAATACTTTATACCATTCAAAACAAGGAGTTTGTATCTAAATCTGGATTATATATATATATATATATATATATATATATAGATAGATAGATAGATAGATAGATACATACATACATAGACATTCCTTTATTGCTTTACACACGCCTACTACTTTATATATATATTTGCATATGGGAGGCGTAAAGAAAGATGAATATGTTTGTATTTCTTAACAATTAGACACTATACTACTTAAAGGTTCAATTTTTCTTTATAAAGTTAGTTTTTATTTAGAAATACTAATTTATTTTAAAATAATAATATAATGTCAACATTTGCAGCTAACAGATGGAGTGAAGATTGAAGTTTGTGGTGGTTTTGTTTTCCTATTATATTTTTTGTTTGCTTCAATAAATAGTGATTCGGAATAATTTTTGCATTTCTCAAACTGACCATTACTAATTAATCATTTTTTTAAAAATTCCTTTACACTTTTCCTTACACTTACTTTTTCTTAATACAGTTAACGAAAACTAAATGTCTATTATTTTCTATCCAATACCTTATCGTATCTGGTAAAACTCTATAAATACTGAGAAATATCTATAGGTTATCCATCCTCAAAGATTCAATCTAAATTTAACATTCATCTAATTCAGTATCAAACGAAAGCCCATGTAGTTATAGGACAAAGAAACCGAACACCGATTGCAATTGAATTTTGGAATAAAAAAACTCTTCTTTCGTCCCCTCTTCGCGTTACGCTTTCGTTGCTCTACCTCAAGATATAAATTTTTATGAGCCACCCACGTGAGATGAATGAGATTTTTTGCCCTACCCCCTACCCTTTGCTTCTAACCCCCTTCCCCAATAAAAAAACACCCGCAGTAGACACTACATTATACCCAAACAGGCCCAATGTTCCGTGTCATATGTTTTCCGTTATTTTGTATTTACATAATCGGAGGACGTGACAGTGCTCTCGGCACACGTTTTGTCACGTGACGCGCCACTTTTTTTTTCCTTTTCTTTCTTTCTTTTAAATGTGATATGGCTGGGTTTTGAAAATGCACCTGCCCCAATGTCTTGCTGTAATAGAGATGGATTAAAGAAACTTTTTTTTCCTTTTTGGTTTGGTTAGATGTAATTGCGCTGTAGTTATGAAATTTTCATGTTTTTTGCAGTACATTTATTTTAATTATTTGCAGAAAAATACCAGTTTTCAACACGGAACATTTTTTGTTGAGATGAAGTATGTATAGTAAAATACGTGTTGAAATGCTACTTTCGTGGCATTTACTCATTAATTTGCATATTTGTTTTACTTGGTTTATATATATATATATATATGGCGATTCTGATAATGTATATGTAATTACATTGTAATTATATATGTAATTTAATGTATATATGTAATTATATGTAATGTGTATATATTATATGTAATGTTTATATATAATGTGCATTACATATATGATGCGATTTAAATTATAAATTTAGTTTTAAATAATTAAATTCAATATTACTGTTTTAAAACATTCACTGTAAAAGATAAATATTTCAATCAATAACTCAGAGTAAAAAAAAATTTAAACTGCTTTTTATTTATAGAATATATATAACCATACTCCATATTTCGAAAATCAAGAAAAAAAATAATAAAATGATGTAACCAGAATTAATTTATAACAGAAAAAACAACCCAATTTTAATAGTATTTTATAATATTGTGTATCGTCATCTCTATATATGTAATGTATGTATATAGAGATGACGATTGTGATAATGTATATAAAGGTCTAACATCGACAGTCATTTGGCTTTCCCTCCTATATATACAAAGAATAGAACTTCTTACGCTCTAAATTAATACTTTATTATTCTTATAAAAGGCATTTAATTATACGTTTTCGATACTGACTTCTAGATTTCTAAAGGTCTATGTATCTACTGTTTTCTACTAGCTACTGAACTTCTTATGCAAGGCATTTAATTATATGTTTCCGCTACTGGCTGTAGCATAAACTTCATTTTAGTTTAATCTTACAATACTTATATTAAAAAATTAACTTTGTTTTTATGAATTGCTTTTTTATATTTTATCATCATCAAAATAACTTCCTCTGGGTGAGAGGAGATAATGTGATAATGTTCTCTCTTCGTCACACTGGATGCTCATGGTATACTTAAGTGTAACATGAGCATACGTTCACAGTTCAATCAAACATGTTATTCCTCTGGTGGCATCTGATAGTCACTGATTTCAGAAACGGGGAGATACGATTGTCATAATGTGTGTGTAAGGGTCTAACATCGACAATCATATTGCCTGCTGATTTCCTCCTATACGATACAGAGCAATTGCCCCTGAAAGTCTTCCCGGAAGGCAATACTCTCCCCTCATCATTGATATACTTAAATGTGACACGAAGCTTATTTAAATAAAATGAAAAAAAAGGGTTTTATGAAAGCCCTTTATTTCTTTAAATGCAATATTTTTCTGTCACGTTTTATGACTATGTGAGTTTTTGAAATCGATTTTGCACTCCAATATTTTTTGTTTCCCTTTCAGAAATTCCCAAACCACATTCTTCTACATTCCCGTCAAGAGGTGGCTTAGCAAGCAGTAGAGCGGAAGGTATGAAATAACAACTTTTTGACTACTTTATTTTTTAAATTTGGCGTCTAGCTGCACAAATATTACGTTTTCAATAATAATCTAAACATTCCAATTAAATTTATTTTTTAACTTCTTCAGGAACTCATCAAGCAACCGGAGAGAAGATGGTACGAACTTGGCACAAGGATGGCACCGAAGAAGGTAATATCAAGTTAAATTCTTGAATAAATGAAAACTCAAACACTTCTTGAGCTGTCTATTTATTAAGTAACAAATATCGCACGAACCTTTTAATATCAATTATTTTTAATATATTTTTTTATGAAAAACTTTTTTTTGTGCTCAATCCAAAAATATTCAATATTAGAGTTAGGTTCAATAAGTTTATTATCCTATAATAAACAAGTCTAATAAGTTTATTATCCTTGTTTATTATTTTATAATTTTTTGACGATCAGAACTATAATTCTCTCATTCACTGCAATTGCTTTCAAGATCCTACTAATGATAATACTATCGATAAAATGTCTTCCTTTTTAAAAATGTATAATGCTCTGATTAAACTTTTTATAGTTTTATAATAATGATTCATCGTCATTATATATTCCGCTTACTATAGTAAGCTAATATATATATATATATATATGCTAATCGTTGTTATAGCTTTCGAGAATCATCTATAGCTGCTATTATCAATAAAAATACAAGACGTTAAGTTCTGAATCAAAGGATTAGAATTTGGATTCAAAATGAGTTAAATGATATAGATAATAATGTCTTAAGACATTTTCCTACCATACATTGCTGCTATTATCAATAATAATGTCTTAAAAATGAGGCATTATTATTGATATTATTTGATTCATTTTGATTCAGAATTATAATCATCTGATTAATCGCTACAGATTTCGAGATCTTCATACTGCTATTGTGGCTGGTATTTATTAATAAAGTATTCACTTATAACCCTTCAAATCGAATTTGAACTCTTGTTTGCCTTGAAATAATACAAAAAAGTCCAAAATAACTCGTTTTAATCCATAATTAAAAATTAATTATCTGAATGAATTAACTCAGTGTGTTTCAAGACGATGTAATTTTGAGACACGAATATATTTTCCCATAAAATAAGAGTATATTAAGAATTTTATTACCTTCTATAGTAAAATACTGTCTTCTGTCAAACAGCGATATATTCTTTGATATATTACTTTTAAAAGTTCAATCATTATTGAATCTCCTAAATTTCAGATTAATGGATAACTTTTAGACCTTTTTTTAAGAACAAGGTCCGAACTGACTATTCCTTAAAAGTGAGCGGACAAGCACCCCATCAACATTCCATAATTTAAAAAAAAAATTCATACATTTTGATAAATACACACGGGAAATGAAACACTCTATTTAAAGTCTATGTGCCCGTAAACTAGTCGATAATCTCATTAATTCTTGTATCATAAACATAATTTGCGTAACTATTAAAATTGGTAAATTTAAAGCTTGCTGTAATTTCGCTAGGTTTTTATACGAATTTTTTACTAGATTAATTGTATCAGTTGAAAATTTTTTAACATTTCTTTATTATTATTTATTTTTCATTCGAAACTATCTGCATCATAAAAAAAATGCTTTAAAACAGAACATATTAAAAGCATTTACAAATTAAAGTAAACATATACATGTAATGTATCTTTTGATAAGCTGGTCTGTTATACTTTAGCTACAACTGTCAACAAAAAAGCCTTATATAAGCCCCTTTAGATATTTCTGCATATTAAAGTTCATTTTATTTGTTTTCGTATACAGTAATTGTTTTCTTTACAGTAAATAGAAACATTGCTTATTATTTTCTATTATTAAGTAACAACTTCAGGTTGTGGGCCATCACATCAACTTCAGGTTGTAGGCCATCGGCGAAGACGGACATGTCTTATGTGATGGCCTGCATGCTTTCGGCCGAATTTCAGATGCGTACGAACCTTTGTTAAGGGACGACTGGCTAGGAGCGCTCCCAGATATTTTGGAGAAAAAAGTTGTGGGTTCGTTGCTTAACTTAGGACGCTTTACATAGTAGACTCTAAATGATATACTTCGCTATTATCAGGCTGACTATATTGGCATTTTCCAAGCGTTTAGTATCGCGTTTCACTTAATAAATGGGAACCAGTTATCTACAAAAAAACGTCGAAGTAGGCGTGGCTTGTCATATTTTTATGTAATATAAAAACCTTTTTCGACTCATGGCGAAGTAATAAAGCACGAAACAAGCGTGCAGAAAAGTTCAGAACCGAATTCACTGATGGGATCCGTTACAGGCACATCTTTCCGAAACAGGGAATCTCTGTTGAGAATTATGGCGACGTATGTTAGCGTCTCAGATAAACAATCAGGTGGATTGTATCACATGTAAATGCGGAGAGGTATCCCAAAACTTTTATTCTCGAAGACAATGCTCTCCTTTTGTTGTGACCTAGCCGAGTAGTGACCCAGTAATAGTGCGCACAGCTAACTTGCAGATACGAGTTCGCAGGAGGGATCCATTACAGTTACTGCTTTCATAAACCAGGAGAATGGATAGCGATGGGGCCATTTATGAAAAACGTCTGACATCGATAATCAGGCTGCCTAATGGGAGTTTTTCCATATTTATTACCATACGACACTCAAATGAGGGATGTTACTTCTAAAATCCAGATGTTCACCTCCACCTGAAGGCAATATGCTTTCATTCCCTGTCGTGTTTTGTTCGTGGCATACATATGTGGAATACGAGGCCTGTTGATGTTCAATAAAGAGAGAAGGAGAAAGAACATATCCTGATACACTCTGTGTCTGCTTCAAAACGGCCATATTAGGGAGAAATAAATTTGTCTGTTCAACATTAAAAAAAAGAATCTCTAATAATATTAATTCACTTATTTATAATGAAACAAAGATTTCTAATCTAGTGAAAAAAAATTGTTTGCATGTTATTTCATAACAAGCATGAGGTTATAAGCAAGATCCGGCCATTTCAAAACGAAAATTTCATTAAATTTGGAAGATTAATTCAAAAAGGCAATTTTTAATTTTTATACATTTTGTTTGAAAAGTATCCGGAATTGTTATATAAAACACACAAAAATCAATCTATTCATCAAAATTTATTTTGTCGCCTTCAAAGTATCGCCTATCGAATGTAGTACAACTATAAAGGCGCTTGATTCATTCCTCCATATATGTTTCGTAGCCTGATTGAGGCTTCAGTTCCTTCAGCAAATTTTCTCATACGGCATCAGTCGAGTCAAAACGTCTTCTTCGAAGTAGTAATTTTAACTTTGAGAACAGGGAAAAGTCGCAATAGTACATGCTGTTACATAGTCAAATGTTACACGCTTGGTCGATAACATTCTTTTTTTGTTTCATGATAGGGAAGTCCATAAAAACTCGGGAAAACACGTCTTCAGCCACCTGATTTCGATGCTCTATTTGGAAAAAAATTTGTGTTCTTACTGAACTAGTCGTGCGGCGATGCATTTCACGCTCAAAATACGTGTCAAAATGTTTGGTTTGCCACTCTACAGTCATTGTTTCGTACACGGTAGGTTAATTAGAGCAGGACCTACAGTTTAGCGTAGATTCCGAATCACAAACAAATATCCATGAATCGAACTTGAATCCTATGAGGCTTATCCATAGGCCAGAGTTCTATCCAATTAGCCATCAGGACACTGTCAAAATGTTATAAAAGTATTTAAACGATTCTTTCAACCGGTTAACCAATTCTCCAAGACTCAGTTGAAGCAGTTGAAAGTCGACCAGAACTCAATTACTGCTCCTCAGCTCCTTTGAATGTTTTATACCATTCATTATGATTGTTGTTTTTGACATGAACGATTCACCTTAGTTCTTCTGCAACATTTCGGTTCACGAAATGTTTGTTTAACTAATTTTTCCATTGTAAAATTCGCAGAGAACTCCATATGATAGGTAACAATAATAGTTGCTGTAAATACACTGAAGGACAGATCACGCTCACATTTCTCGTGTAGCGATATATTTTACTTGCTTCTTGAAATTGTAAATTCTGGATATTTTATTTTGTATACAGAATGCATATTGAAATATAAGGGAACCCCTGAGATTAAAAAAATATGTTTTTTTGTACGTTATTTTTTTTTTCTCATTTATTCTTTTTACTCAGATATTTACTTTTTTTTCTCCTTGACATTTTACAAACATTTATTTTACGCTGATATGGTCAACATTACAATATGCAATTAAAATTATACTATCGATATTATAATACAATTATAAATTAAAGAATAATTAAAATCAGTACAATATTTAAATAATAAAAAAATCTAACTTAATCAATAACCAATATAACTTAAATAATAATAAATCTTAACTTTAATCCAAATTTTACGCATATATATTAAGTTGAGGTATAACTAATTTTATAAATAATTAAATTAAAAAATTGAATTATTTACTGTCGACAGAGCAGACCTACAGGAGGATTTTTAATTAACCTACAATTTTGAATAACTCTTGAATCGCTACAGAGGGCGCTTTTTTTAACAACGTGGGAAAGGAATTTTATGGACAAGATTTTTAAAGTGATCACCTTCAGAGATGATACAACAGCACAAACTAATCACAAAGTTGTTAGTTACAAATTCAGCAGTTACTTTTTTTAATACTTGAAAATGCGTCAATTATGGACCCTTTGAAGCTAATAAGATCTGTCGGCTTCTTCTTCTAAACCAAATCTTTCGCATACCAAAAAAATTAGAAATCACATAGATTCTTATCCGATGAATAAGATGGTTTGGTATTTGTTAATACTGTTTGGGTATTGAGAACTCGAGTTCCAAACTCACTTTAATGGTGTCAAACACACTGCATGTGCATGTTCTATGAGAAGGGGCACCGTCTTGCACGAACCAATATTCACCAGTGTTCATAGTCAGATTTCGAATCTCAGTAAACCTTATCCTCATCGTACCACATAAATACCAATTTTTAATAATAAAAATGCGATCTTCGGTTGAATGTGACACTTCAGAAACATTTGCAGAGTGACTTGGAACTGACACGAAACAAATTTCTTTTATGCCATCTCGCATTACACTCATTCGTAGCGCCATCTATTGAGATTCAGAGAAGTTATTTCTGTTAAAAGTTGTAGATTAATTAAAAGTTTTTCATTTGATTATGCTTTTTGATAGTCTTTCAAAACATAGTTAATTTTATATTCCAAATTGCAAAACATGACTATTCAATAAAAAAAAAATGTTCTTCTTCAGGTCGAATGCAAGACTTGTCGAATGGAGACTTGGAGAAAAGAGATTCCCCTTCTCCCGTCACGGTCCATTCGGAGCAAGGTTAGAATTTTTTTTTTTTTTTTTTTTTTTTTTTTCCAATTTCCTGTTTTCTTTAAACTGTTAGAGGAATACAAAATTCATTTTTAGCGTAAATATAATTGCACAAACTTTATTCCTACTTAATTAGATTCGTAATTCTAATCTCTGCTTCATCAGTATCAATCAAAAGTTAATATTAAAATGTATGAGGTTGGATTACACAATCTTGCAAAAGAAATGCTTTTCGAAAAATGTTTTAATTTTAATAACTGATTTTTAATATTATTCGCGGCGCCGATTCCAAAAAAAATGTAATTTTTTTTTCTACCACATGAGGTTTTTTCACAAATCAATTTCATAGTTTGCTACAATAGGAAATCTGAAATGCAATAACCTGAAATCACAAAATTTTGCAAATCCATAAACTATAAATTTGTGTATATAACATTTGTTCTTTCTTCGAGTCAATAACAAATGAACAATTGGTATAATATGAAAAGTTACAAATCTTTAAAATGTCATTTCACACTTTTCCTTCAGTGAATATTGTAGGGATTATCTCTATTTATTTGTATTTGTTCTTTTTTCCTGATTTTTTCTTTCAATAAATTACTTTGTTCTATTAATTGAAGGAATATATTTTATGAACTCATAAATAATGGTCTCTTGCCCTTTAATCTGCTTCCGGGAAACTTAAGGGGATTGTAACACAACGTTACGACAATTGAGCGGACAGTACCTTCGAGTTTTCTGCCAGTAAAGGAAAGTTTTTATGTAAAGAAAAAACAAATTCTTTGCAAGAACAAGTTACGATCAATGGTATATGCATTTTATGTATGCTAATTCAACAGCTTTGTTGAAATATTCAAATGAACTTTGTAAAGATTGTGACAGAAGATTAGGGCACCTGAGCAGACTGAGTAATGTCTTCGTGTTTCCTAAGAAAAAACAAATTTGCATTAACAAGCTACTATAATTCGCATAAGCGCTCCATGTATACTAATTTCAGAGCTTTGTATAACTATTCATATCAACTTGGTGCAGATTGTGACGGAACTTTAAGACAGAAAATGACAGAAATTGCTAAATCATAAATTTGAACAACCACCATAATGGATAACATCCTTGGAAGTAGGAGATTTCACTTTAATCTTCAAGTGCAAAAAAAAGGACTTTAAGAGTTACAGATATTTTTTTGTACCAATGCACTACCATACCTGTAATAAGACTGTTAGAATTTTTATGTTCGATTCGGAGCCTAATGGTGTTTTGAGCAACTATCATAACGAAGGAACTAGGATCGAATTTGTTGCTGGTGTCTTTTGTAGTCATTGAGCTACGAGGAAATGTGAATATTCCGATGAAGTCTCCGTTGCGCAGTGACAGTGAGGACCTAGTTAAAGTTTTCGCACTATCAATTGGCAATCTGTTGTGGCTATCTGTTGTGAGTTTTTTTACCACATAACATGCAAATATGAGATAATTTCCCCTAGAAAGGCAGTATCTATCATTTATTATTTGACAGTGGATTTCGCGTCTCACATATAAATGGGACACAAGGTCTACCAATGTATAATTACATTGGTAGACCACAATGTATAATATAGATTCGTGAAAAAATAGTAAAAAATAAATAAATATCAAATTTCACTAAAAGAAAAAATTTGTTATCAAACACTATGAATGAAAAAATTCATAATGGTAGATAACAAATAAATGAGAAGAGCAGTCATAATTAAAACAGTTTTCATTGTAAGAAAAAATTTGAGAATTTTCTATCTAGATCACTTTACACAGATCCATGTCAATGGGTCACTGTATTAATATATTTCTTAGTTTAATATTATGACAAAATATTTCTAACAAAATCTTTACTTTTTTTCCATCAGGCAATATATACACACAAAGAAAAAAAGAATTTTTAGAATGTAAAAGAATTAGTATTGAATTCCTAAACCAATCTTTAACTCTTACGAACTGTTTTTTTAAATAACTTAATATCTTTTTTTTAATGGCTTGTTGAGTAAACTGACCTGCAAATCGATAATCGCTGACATTTTTGAAAACAAAAAGAAATACTAAGATAAAAATCAGAAATTTTTCTCCGGAAAAGAAATGAAGCTGTCAAAGAAAATACACTCGTTATTGAGTTTACGAGGTTGACGTGGGTAATCCATAAGTCAGCTGAACAGCATTAGAGACTTAGTCGAATTTTAAAGGTATGATTATCTTTTAAGTTAACCTGTCTGCAAATATTTTTGAAACACTTGCAGTTTTTTGCGATTTATTTCTGTAATTTTATAATTATTATTATTTTGTTAAAGATTTATGTAATAATTCAATATTCGCTTTTGCAGTCCTTGCTCAATTAAGGAAATACTAAGTTTTCGTATGTAAAACTATTTATAGCTTTATTAAGTATCTTTTAAACATATATTATTATTATATGGAAAATTCATAATTACTGTGTAAAAGAAGACCTTTTATGTCCATAGGGATTATCTCTCAGTATATAAAACTAGTCTATCTTTATTTCTCAAAACTATAATACTTAATCAATTTCTTTTTCTTTTACTCGTGTTTGTAACAATTGCACCACCATGAAGACATGATTAGAATTAAATGAAATTTAATACACAAACGTCTTATTTTGGTACAAATTTTCAAAGCCAACAAACAATATTAAGAATCCGAAATTAGTATTTGATGTAGCCACCATGTACTGCAAAAAGTGCTGCTATACAACATGGCATAGAATGAAACAGATTTTGAATGTTTGTCTGGGGAAAAACATTCCATATTGCTTGTATGTGTGCTCAAAGTGCTACTTAGTGTTGCAATTTTTTACAAACAGGTGTATACTTTTTGAGAGAATATTTTTAAGGGGTATAGGAGTATACTTTATAGGGGTATACTTTTTGGACACAGTACTATATTATATTTTTATCTGGCAAGCCATAGATTACGAAAATTCTTATTAGATTAACATGTAATTAATAATTACCGCCATCTGTTGTCGTGATCATTTAAATGTTTATGTTTGTGCTCTTTTTTAAAAAATATTTTTTGTTCATTTCAAATGTTCTCTTACCAGGCTTAATATTTATTTTTAAAATTCTTAATTCTTTTTATTTATTGTGATTCAAAATATTTTTGCTTTCCAATTCATTAAAGATAATTTTTAATCCTAATTTGTTTTTATACTAATTACTATCATCCTTTTTGCAATCGCGATATAGGTTTTTTTAATTTGTTTATTTATACTCATGTTTGTGAAAATTGCAACACCATGAAGGAATCGTCATAATTGAATGAAATTTAATACACAGTTGAATTGTAGTGGTACAAATAAATGATTAAATGTTCAAAGCAAACAAACAATAACAAGAGATCGGAATCAGTATTTTGTGTAGCCACCACGCGCCGCAATAAGTGCTGCTACACGACGTGGCAGGGAGTCAAACAAATTTTGAATGTCTGCCTGAGGAAGAGCATTCCATGTTGTTTGTATGCGCACCCAAAGTTCGTCTGCAGAAGCAACAGGACGAGGATCACGAGCGAGACGCCGACCAACGAAATCCCACTCATGTTCAATCGGCGACATATCCGGGGAATACGCAGGCCAAGGAAGAAGCTGTACCTGCCGCGTTGCAAAGAGGGATTGGACAGTCCTAGCGATATGAGGGCGGGCATTGTCCTGTCGAAATACAGCTCCTGACAAGCTTTGAAGGAAGGGAACAGTTTGGGGCTGTAGAACTTCACTGATGTACCGGTTGCTGTTCAGATTGCCCACAATTCTTAGCAATTGAGATCGTCCATGATATGTTATGGCACCCCAGACCTTAACTCCGGGAGTCCGTCCACTGTGGCGTTCGATAATGCACTCCGGAAGGTGGCGTTCACCGGCATAGCGTCTGACACGAATGCGGCCATCATGGTACCACAAATTAAAGCGGGATTCGTCAGAAAACACGCCATGCTGCCAATCAGCACGCCAGTCTCTATGCTGAGCGGCCCATTGTAGCCGCAGGCGGTGATGGTTTAGCGTGAGTGGGATCCTGTATAAAGGAGTCCTTGCGCGCAGTCCGCGCTGCAGCAGACGTCTACGAATTGATGAAGCACACAATGAAACACCTGTAGCTATTGACCACTGTGCTGCCAATTGTCTAGAGGAAGCTGTACGGTCCGTCAGCGCCATGCGGACCAGGTATCTATTATCGGGAGCTGACGACACATTTCGGGGCCCACTCCCGGATTTCCGAATTGTCCGACACTCGTCCGTCCACTGCTTCCAAAGACGCATCACTGTGCTGCTGTTACGCTGCACACGAGCGGCTACTGCACGATAAGACAATCCAGCTTCACGGAGGCCGATGATTCTCCCCCGTTCAAACTCTGTAAGTGGTTCAAATATCGCTCTCTTTCGTCGAAGAGGCATAAGTAACAATTGAGCTAACGTTTACCACTAGCAGATAACCACCGATAACCATACACGCCTCGCTACAGCCGTCTATTTATTCGAATCCATCCGCCGTTCAGAGGGCGCTGCTCAGCATACGAATGCGCTACGGATTTGAAATTCTAATCATTTGTATATCATGCGCTAATTTGCATTTCCTGAAAAGTTCAGCTCACTCGCGTAAGTCCTTCATGATGTTGCAATTTTCACAAACATGAGTTTATTTATATTCCTAGCAAATTGCGTGTTTTTTTCTCTTCAAAATTTACCAAAAATAAAAATATTTTATTTTCCGTAGCCTAGCAACTACTGAATCATATCTGTTAATATTTCATAAAAATACATTTTTTTAATATTTTATATTACTAAAAAAACTATTTTAAATAAATATTCATAAAATAATTCTGTGCAAGAACAAGTACTATTCTTTACTTGCCATAAAAGGAGAATTTTACTAGGTATATAACAAACAATAACTTTTTGCAAAAATGCATCTGAAATAATGATGGCCACGCTCTGAACTTAAATTTATTTCTAAAAATTTTTTGACTTTATTTGAATTTTTAATACATGATTTTATTTTGGTTTTATGTGCATTAGTTCTTACTTTTCTTATTAGATAAGGCCTAAAACATATTTTATCCATTGCGCTTTCGTCGTTTGACTTTTTTTGCCAGGAATTTTACTAACAATTAGATTGTAGGGTCCTCTTGATCTTGAGGCCCTAGGTTGAAGCCTAGTTAGCCTATAGGAAAATCCGGCTCTGGATAAGGCTTAAAAATATTTTATTCATTACGCTTTCGTTATTTGATTTTTTTTGTTTCTTTTTTATTAAATGGCATCAACTATTTTCTAATTTTCAAACAACTGCATGCCTTAGAATATAAGCATTAATATAAGTAATGCTTCAAAACTTTCAATGAAGTTGGTTCTGTCAACTGACTTCTTTACTTTATCGTTTTAAAACCGAAACTCTTCTGCTGTAATCTCAATGTTTGCTCATTAACACTTCAGATCTATTTTTATATTACTTTCAGTGCAACAATCGCAAAATAGATTCATTACAAAACGAGTAAAAATCACCGTCTCCAGCAAATGGATCGAAAATAATTGGTAGAATTCGATGAAGAAACATGGAACATCCGATTGTATCTATTTATTTTGAAATCGAATTCTTTTTTTTTCTCGTCGTTGGTTCCACCAATAGTTTGTGAGAGAGGGGCATTGTTCCAATTAAAATAAAAAGGAAGAAACCACCGCTGGTTTAATTGGGTGGAATATGTAGGCACTTACTTTCCTTGGTTTGAATTCAATTAGAAAGCTTAATTTAAAAGATCCCTTTTTGGATTTTTCTCTGGCTGCGTTTGTATAATTATTTCATTCATTATTTCGGTGATTGCATCGCGGTTAAGTGCAGTTTGTAGGAATCCTGAAATGGAACGAGTAAAGAAAATAAAGAGAAGAAAAAAACAAAGAAATTGGAGAATAAAAATTAAGAATATCGAAGTTCGTGCGTTCTTGTACCAGCGTTGCTTAATAAATGGAATGAATGGACGGATACGATCTCTGTCTTGTTAGAGGAAATTAAGTCGTTGGAGGTTTGGTTTCGAACAATTCTTTGGAAAGGAATTAATACAAAAGCCGTAATTAAATTTATAAAAAAAGAAAACAGATTTCAAATTTCAGTTTTATTCTTAAAAATGAAACTTGCAGATTTCAAATCAATTTTAATGCATATGGGCAAAAGTTTTAATAGAAGTTGGATACATTTGGATACTTTGTTTTCATTTTTAACAGCATTATATTAAAATATTGATTTTTTAGCAATTTTCTAAACAAGATTATTTATATTTTCCATCATATTATCCTTTTCCATTATGTAAATCAGCTTCTCATTTTTATTCTATATATTTTTTTGTATTATTTTGACTATTATTAGACTTCTATCAGGGTTTTATAAATATTCTACTCTTTTGTTATTTTTTTATTTGTTTATATTTTATAATTTTTTTATTATATGTTACATTTTGTTGTAAAAACTTTTTGTATTTCTTTTATTATTATTATTTTTGAGTATGCTTTATTTACATTCTTTTTATGATTTAAATGTTCTTTTATTATTATTATTTTTGAGTATACTTTATTTACATTCTTTGTATCATTTAAATGTTCTTTTATTATTATTATTTTCATTTTCAAGTTTTGTACACTTCTATTCAAGTTTTTCAAATATCTTTAATTCTCTGACAAGCATTTTTTACAGTCCTTTTTGTTATTGTTTATTTTATTTTGGTAGGTTACTGTTCAATAGATAAATATTAAATAAATAAAATATATTAAATTCAATACATAAATATTAGTCTTTTTTTTCAGTAGAAAAAATATATTTTTTATTGGAAATCCTATCTTTCAGTATTTCAATTTGATGACAAGTAATGAATATTTAACAACTATTTGCTGCTATGAATTTCGAATTTAAGACATTTCGAATCTAAACCCCCTAGAACGATAGATATGTAACAAATTCAACTTTACCCAAGGTGCATCACGAAAGAGAAAGTTAAATTTGTTACTCTGCGTACTAGTACACGTATTTTCACCTCTGTCATCTTGATTCTAATCTCAATTACCTTAAGATAATCTGGATCTGGGCGATTCTCCTAAATATAGGATTCGAACCCTACTCCTGGAGCCCTGTTCTATGACTTCCCTGTCTACAGATTTATCCTTCCATTCCAAGACATAGAATCTTCAATTTGATCTATTGTCAGATTTCGATAAAAATACCCTCTGTTAGAAAACATAACATGCGATCTGCCAGGCTACTCCAACCTGCTAAATTAATTGGAAAATATTATAATAGTGTAAATAATGAACTAGCTGGGGCAAAATAACTGCCCTTATCAGAAACTCCATATGGGTCATAATATTAAACGAATTAAACGGATATGCACATGGAAAAGTAATCTGAGCACCATGTTCAAAAATGAATGGTTTCATTTTGTATTTCAAATTTCTAATATCATATTCATCTTTTAATGAAAATACATAAATGGTATTGTTTTTTTTTTTCTTTGAAAGAATAGATTTTTAGAATTTTAGAAGAGAATTTTAGTTTCAGATTAGAATCTAGAATTTTAATTCAAGGAAGAAAATTTATAATTCTAATAAGAAAGTTTTAATTTCAGGAAAAAAAATTTAGAATTTTAATTCAAGGAACAGAAATCTAGAATTTTAATTCTAGGTAGAAAAATCTAGAATTTTAATCAGAAAATTTTAATTTCGAGAAGAAGAATTTAGAATTTTAAGCACAGAATTTTAATCAAAAAAAGAAACATATGAAAAATTACCTTTTTAAATGTACTGAAGAATTAAAAATGGTTTTTAGTAGATATAGAAATCACATGCAACGATATCTTAACATGTAACGATACATTAACAATTAATTCCTTGTAAAAATTTATTCTGAATTAACAAAAAAAACCGCTTTGCTTTCACCTTTCTAATTAAATAATCTATCTTTATATGCTTTGCACCTTTTTTTAGCAATGACTACAATAATTCTTTTACAATGACTACAGCTACAACGTGCTTCATTTATAATGCGATGCTCAAACATCAAAGTCTTTCATTCAATCTTCCGGACTCAAAGCTTCGAAAATAATTACCCTTGAAATATTTTCGTGTTCAGAAAATATATATTTACATTCCTAACACCTGAAATATGAACAGGGTCACTTGGCTCTGCAGTTTATTTAATCTGATAAATAGTTTGCCTGGCGAGCTGCAGGGGTTTTTTTTCTTCTACAAGTTGCAAGTTTGCTTATTTTTAAATCCAGCAACACAAATATTTTTCTTCTTTTTTTTTTTAATTGGGTCAATTCTGAACGACGAAATAACAAAAAACAGTAAAGTTTTGGAATAATGATGTTATTAATCTTTTATCCTGACAGCATTGGTGGCATAGTACAACAAGGCTTGTTGGTATTGATTGAAATGTTTGGAAAAACTTTTTTTTTTGTGGTGCTAAAATGTTTTAGAAATATTTTTCTAGAAAGTTCCCAAATTATATATCATAGTAATCGTCTTTTCCTTTTTATTTTCGTGATGTATTCGTTTTATAAAATAAATAATGTATTATTAGTTTTGTAGTGACAATTTTTTTTTAGATTATCTAAATTAAAAGAAAAATAAGTATACGTCATATGCTGTTTTTCGAATGCCGAACGTCCAGACATGAGGTCATTTCGGCAATAGAATAGTAGATCTAGGATGCACAAAGGGGCATGCTACGTTGTACTTACGGAAATAATTTTACCTCTAATGCCCATCACGCTCTGGTGCGTAGTCAAAATAATTAAAAAGATTATTTTATTGTTAGATATTAAAAAAATTTCTTATAACATGAGTTCTGCAGGACCTTCATGCCTCAAAACAGAAAAGAAATCTGTTGGCTAAGCTTTCGAAAGGTACCCGAGTAATGTTAGCCATGACAGAGATAAAAAAAATTCATCCTTTCCAAAGTTGCCATAATATTTCGGATTATATATGTTTGTAACCAACTTATAACAATTCCTTTGTATTAAATAGTTTTAGTGATATAGTATCATACAAAAACAATACATTTTGTCTCTTATTTTCATTATTCTGTTTTATTTTTATACATAACGTGCCAGCTCGTAATGTGGCATTTTGGAAATAATTTTACCTCCATTGCTTATCACGCTCTAGTACATAGTCAAATATTCTATCAGGAAAAGCCTAAATATTACTTAACCATTAGTATGATACACATAATTATGTTTTATTTCAATGTCACTTTATGTTATGTCACTTTTCAATTATATTTGTTATAAAAAGTAAGTCGACTTCTGGGTAAAACCCATTTCTAAGGATTGATCTGCAATCAAAATATTAATCCAACAACCCCACTTACAATTACATGTGCAATGTATCTTAAAAATATCTGAAAAAAATGTAAAAACAGGTAAAAAGCATATGGAGTTTATATGGGCGGAAATGGCGAGTTGAGGTGGTAGAGGGCGGTGTTTAGATCGTAGTTGATCGTCATTCCACTCGCAAACTTTCAACAATACATGTCGTTACCATATTTCACAACTCGCCAACATGCATTGCATGTATACAGCTGCGAACAGAAAGAGAGCAGATGTCCAAAAAATTTCCTTTCGGGACTTATTTCTGATGTTTTACTAGCTGTTCGCACACGAATGTGATTCCAGCATGATGAAGCTTCCTCACTTCAGTAAGTGCTTCAGAAATCCCTCCAACGCTTACTTATGATTCTATTTGGATCGGACTATTTGTGCTTGTTCCTTGGCCACCATGAGCGCCATATTTGGCATGTATGGAATTCTTCTTCTGAGTATGCATAAATGAACATGATCTAAGAAAGTCCCATTGTATCTAATGAAGATATAGTTGACAGATTGTCATTTGCTGTTGGAAATGCTAGGAACATGTGTGACATTTTTGCTAGTGCACGTCAGTCCATGCGCTGTCCCTGTGAATCTTGTGTGTGATTTTACTGTCTTACTCACTTATCCATTGATCATATCTTCCTTTTATGTCCATACATTCCATTACAACATATGCTTATATCATATACTTAACATATCTATCTTTAAATTTTTGCCATACAATTTTTGAGACACCCCTACATGATTATTATTATTGCTTGAATATTTACTTTTAAGAACTTTTTTTCCACACTTTAACTTTGGTTATGTAGTTAGAAAAATGATAGTGGAACATCAATGGGCCCCATATAGATCATGAACAGCTCGCCGACGGATGATAGGGGAGGATAGTAACTTCTTAGTGTAATATGAGGGAAACCCTAGAAAATTCTCTCCGGGCAATTTATAGATGCCAAATGATTTTACACACACTAGCACAATCGCTATCCTGTCTCCGCGTTTCTATAAACAGTGACTACAACATGCCGACAACGAATTTGAACATCAACTCTCCCGCATGCTAGTTGAGCTCGTTGCCACTGGGCGGCAAGTCAGGATAATTTTAACAGCTGGAACAATGGCTTTACACGTAATGCTGAAATTGATTCGATTTGTATTTCTTTTCTTTCTTCTTTTATTGTATTCTATTCAAGTAATGTTCCGAACAGCCATCCCAAACGATAAAGGTAGGACATTTTTAAGGGATAACTATACAGTATTTTCGTATCATATGGGAGAAAATTCAGAAAATTCCTCCATTGACTCTCGATACAATAAACTTTATATTGGGTGTCTAATCCGCAGCGTCCTGCAGTACGGGACGGAGATCCCATGAGTAATATAGGTTATGGTTGGAGTTAAAGGGGTCAGCATCTGTTCTGAAGGAGCACCCGTAGGAATAAATTTGACTTGACACCTTGTCACTGAAGAAAGAAGGCAGTGCCTTCCGGGAGGACTAAGTGGAACTACCCCACATTTATGTTTCGTATGGGAGAAAACCCGGAAAACTCTCGCCAAAATGCTGAACATCACAAATGCCATGGAGTCTCCTCCTTTTTTAAAATAGTGTCTACAACAAATCCATCAGTGGATTGAGCCTCAGCCCTAATGCTTACATGCTGCGCATGTTGCCACTAAGACGCGAGTGGGGCACACTTTATATTGCCTTCACAATTGCCATTGTGTCAACTCGGTTTTGAAAGTAACGACTACAATGAACACTGCACACGAAATGAAACCGTGATTCTCCTGTTCACGTTACTACTAAACCATAAATCTTGCATATAGCTTAGTAACTCTTACACTATTATTGTTTCTTTCAGGAGATGGGCAAGATTCCGGCAGCCGCGGCAGCAGCCTGACCTGGAAGTGGACCACCCTCACACTAATCGTTCCTGCTCTCATCTTCTGCCTGTAGTCTCAGAATCGGCGATCGGTGTCAACCAATAACATTGCAGTGCGACAGAGATGGGCGGGTTTTATGACCTGCGCCGACGTAGGCGCAGAACTTTCATATTTTTTTTTTTTTCCCGTCTGGATTTGTGCAGTATTATAAAAACGAAGAGAAAAATTAAAAAAAAAAAAAAAACATTATGTTTCAGTGTGTGTGTGCAATGTGCCAAAATGTATTTAAAACTGAAATGGGTTGCCATCTTTATGTTCTCCCTTTGGATCACGAACAAGATTTCTGCAACTGCAACTTCATTCCGAGTGGTTCAAAAGCAAATATAATTGTTTATTTGTCAAAAATAGGATCAAGTTTTCGTTGAAGAATATTCTCTGAGGTTAATATTTAAACGCGAAGGAAAAATAATTATTGGGTCTCGAAAAAAATATTTTAAAATTTAATTTTATTATTGCTCTACGTTCATAACAGCTTTTTGGGAAAAAAATTTCTTAGCGATTGTATTCTTATTTTGATTTTATTTTTTATTCCTATAGGCATTAAATGTATGGCATTAACTGACGAACCTTTTTAAAATCTTGAACATTAACGCAATAAACTGTATGATGATAAACTTAATGTGTTTCTAAAATCGTAAATTCAGCAATAATTGTTGTTGTTTCCGATTTTTTTTTAATTCAAAATTATATATATATATATATAATTATAACATTTTCAGCAGCAGGGTGCATAACATAAGGTTTGTTAACCTACATACATATTTTGTCGAAATAAAAGCATTTTCCTTCCCTCTAACCCGGCCTTTGGTACCACAGGCTTCAGGCTCGTTTGTGAGTCATTCGGAATCCTTGTTATACTGTAGGTCCCGATCTAATTAATCTAAAGTGTTCAAAAAATGACCGTAGACCGACAAACCAAATTGTTCCCTCTAATGGCGGATGGCCTCTCCGGCCTATGGATTTACCTTTACAGATTTCAGTTTGACACGAAGGCAGCATTCATCAAGTTTCGAACCTGATTTTTCACATTTCCAGGTCCACAACGCGCTATCCAAAACGCTTATAAATAATATATATATATTAAATATTTCCTTTTTTGTATAAAAAAAATTAAGCAAGCTTCTTTTAAAGATTATTTTCATTGTGTTTTTTTAAAGCATTTGTAAGGCCTCCTTAAAACAAAAGTTCCAAAATTGTAGCTTTCAACGTTTTTGTCACAAAAAATATATTTATTTTTTTAATGGGAAAAAACTGTTTTAAATAAATTCTTTTTTTTTTTTTTTTTTTTTTTTTTTTTTTTTTTTTTTTTTGCTTTAAAAATCTATTCTATTATTTTTAATAGAATTATTGTATCTTTCCACCTTCTATATAGTAGTAACATTAGAATTCATTCAGTTAATTTAATTCGTCCAAATTCATTCAAGTATTTTAATATAGGTTTAAGTTTAAAGTAAGCTTTTTGCTTTATTTGTTTAAAATTCTTAAGAAAGAATTTTACGAAATAATTTTTTTTATCTTTAAAATACAAAAAATAATCATGAAACTGACTTCAAATTTTGCACTTTTTTTTTTAACTTACATAGTGTAACAGAAAAATTAAATCTAAAAAAAACTAATTTAAGTATCAAGATTACTTAGGTTCTATTTCTGCTACCATATACTGCTTATAATTAGTTCGACGTAAAGTATGTGGACATAAAATACTTCATCAATGAAGATTTGTGTAAATTGATGAGGCCCTACTTTTTTTCATTATTTTTTCCTACCTAGCTACGAGAAATTAATAGGATGATCTTACAAATTTCTTCATTAAGAATCATATACTCAGCTTTCATTTATTCTCTAAGATATTAATTATAAGTTCCAGTAATTAAAAAAAAGGTAATGAATAGCTTCCCGATGAATCTTATTTTCGATATCTTACATGAAATCTTTGATGTAATCCAAAAAAAGAATTAAATCTGTAATTACATTGCTAAGTACCAATATATCGAAGCAATTTCTAACGAAGTTACTTTCTAATCCGCATGCACATACATAAAAGGAAGAGTATATTTTATATTTTTTTATTGTCGCCATCTAAAAGATTAGAAAGAAAAAAAAAGAATTATATTATTTTATGAAATAAAAGAAATATAATCCTCAAAATCTGTTTTAGAAAACCCAGCTTCAAACTTTCTGTATATACATTTTTTTTGTACCCTATCTGTATATTCATTTGATACTGATTCTTTCTAAAAGTGAATTTCTAAAAGTTCCAAACCTTCAGCGCGGTAAAAGTGGGTTCTATTGGAACGTTTTTTTTTTTTTTACTTTCGGCTGTTCCATTTCATGCACCAATGAGTTTTATTAAGGTCGCAGTTGTGTTCGCTTAAAACAAAATTTCTGCTTATTCGGACAAAAGTTATAATTTAAGCGAATTTTTTTTTTCTCTCACGTGCAAATTCATGGCGAGAACGGTACTAATACAAATACTTCAAACATTTGCTCGAATCAGCAAATCCGATTCGTTCCTTTCAACTCGTTCATTAAAACTCTTCAGATCAAAAACCTCTTAACGAATGAATAGCGAGATTATTTATTAACTGGAATTCTTAATCTTCAATTAGCTCCGTGATTATTATTTATTTTTTTTGGTAAATAAATAAAAAAAAGTGTTTGTTGAAGTTCGTTTGTAGAGAGAATATTCTTCAAAGAGAATTTGGATTCGAATTGAGGAGCGAATTTTATTCTTTTCTGTGATTTTCCGAACTTTTGTGCAATTTTTCCAAAGACTGTTTCCAATTATTTTGAATATATATTTTTTCCATATATGTGTTCATTATGTTTGTTAATGTTATTAAGTTTTACTGTTTTAAAATTTTCTTATTTTAAATTTTTAAGTGTTATTGTTATCAATTTATTTTGTATCATTTTAAATATATGCTGTTTGTTTAAATATATTTATATTTAATTTAAAATCTTGCACAAATATTTTAATGTATTATTTTTATTTTTTAAATTATCTATTGTTTATTGTATTATCTATTGTTTCCAAAACATAATTTGGTACTTTTTGGTTTAAAAATTTAAATATATTGTTTCTAATCAGTATGAAAAACTTGACCATGCATGCTTTAGTATTATTTATTAACATATTTCATTATTATATTTAATGCACATTTTGTTTATTTCAGAACAATTTTAAAGAATATACATAATAAACTTCTTTTATAGAAAAAATAGAAATAGAAAAATAGCATTACAAAAATATCATTTCTTATTACTTCTTATTTTTTGTTATGCCAATTTAATTTTAAGCACCTAACTAATTCATTACGTATATTTTTTAGGTTTCATTATTTGCACTTTCACATATATCTATATTTTTAAGTAGACTTAAAATGTACATAATTATATAAAATGTTAATCAATCAATAAAAAATTATTTATTACTTCATTTCAATTAAACAGAGCATGAAATTTTTTGGTAAACTAACTGTCACTGGCAAATTTTATAATGTAAAATATTAATTAAATCTGATTATAGCACCTAAAAGTTTACTATTAAATAATGTTAATACTGTCTATAATCGAAGGGTTGTTTAAAGATAGGTGTATTTCAAAACTGTTTTTAATGTCAATTCGAATTTATAATTATATTAAAAAACTTTGTTAAATTGTACGGAATCCATTATGACTTCTTCGAAACTTTAATAAATCTTTATTTCCAATATAAATTTATTAGATGCATATTTCTCGTTTCAATTTTATAAACGATAGTTTTTTTTCTATTTTAAAATTTTATTCAATTTTATAATTAGAATATTTGGTCCTTTATTGATATAACAACTCTTTATTCGCTGAAGGTTGAATGCAATTTTCACTTTTAGTAAATGTATTTTTTTGCTTTTTAAAAGTTCATGCGATGTAGGTAGATTTATTTCATTTTGCTAGTTAATTCAGATATTATTTTAAAGATTTAAAATAATTATATGTTTATGATGCAACAAATTTGCCAGTGTCAATTTCTGTTGGATTTTTGTCTAAGAATTCAATTCCAGTTTATTGAATTTTCAGCTGTAAAAATAATGATCTGCTTAAAGAAATCATATATAGCATTCAATAAAGAATCGTTATAAAGCTTATTTAAACATGTTTTATGGATAATGTTTTCAATTATATAATTATATCTCTTATTTAATCAAATACTATCTCTTATTTGTTGTGTTCTTCCAGAAAGAGCAAAACTGATGTTATGAAGTCTGTGCAAATGCTTTTTTTTATTTATTTATTTTAGTTCATTTTCACCTCACAGCATTGGTGGCCCATCAAACGATGTATGTAAACAAAGAATATGTACTGTAATATAAAATGAACTATAACCTAAAAGCTATATCAATATTTAGCAAAACTGTAATTATTACTGTATGTGAGCTGATATTTTATGACGCTATAACGCGCGATCTGCGAACTAATGATGAAGAAAAAAAAAGACAGTGCTCTCGTGTACTGTATACTGCGACATCACAACCTTCTATACCTATTCCTCTCTCCTCTCCTATTGTATCTCTGTGTAACTCTGTATATTTTTTACTACCTTTTACTTCACTTGTGATATTTCCTATCTGTAACCTGTAACTGTGGTCCTGTAGTTTGCCCTTAACAAGACGTGATCCGACACTGAGCTATCATTGTTTTTAACTTAAACAAAAACTTAAGCAGAAGTCTTTAATTTCCAAAGATAAATTCTGTTTTATCTATTTTTTGCATACTTTTGAAAAATAATTTTGACATAATAATTTTTTAAAATTTTTTAAAAAAATTATTTACTTTCTTTTAGAAAATAACGTCTTCGTAAAAAAATATATATAGATACATAAATCATTGTGCTACCTTCCAAAAGTCTCAGCCAGATTCAAATAATAATCATGCTCCAGTGCGTAATGTGGCATTTAGGAAATAATTTTACCTCTAGTATCTATCACGTGCTTTCGCTTCGTCAAATTATTTTATCAGATGTGGTCTAAATATTACTTAATATTCAGAATGATACACATAAGCATGTTTAGGGCCCGAATGGTCGAGTGCCTGGCGCTCGGGACCACAGGATTCAAGTTAAAGTCCTGGCGGTGCCATGTTTTTAGTGGTTCGGAATTCATTTTAAGCCATAGGTCCTGGTCTGATATGACTGTAGAGCGTCACGGAGTCAAGTCAGACTTCTATCTATGGGTCCTCTATAACAACAGAAGCTGCCTTCCCCTCTCCCTTTCGCTTCAAGCATGAGTCCATACGAATTCGCAGGTTTGGTCTAAATATCTACCAAGTGGGATAAAAAACAACAACACAACAACATGTTTTCTTGCTATTTTTCAATCCTATTCGCTATAAAAAGTAAGTTGCTTTCTGGATAAAGCCCATTTCTTCGGCGGGCAACAACTATCAACACAACCTCACGTCACCCACAATCAAAATGTTAAGAATTGTCAAATCAATTGTCCCATGCGTTTTATTCTTGTAGAAGAAAATTTGGGAAAACTATCATCAGACAGCAGTGTGGTGGCCGATACGAGATATTCTGTTACAATCATAGACCGTTGCATCTACTCAATTTACAAAATAGTTACAGTTTGAGAAAATCGATTGAGTAAAAGCATTTCTGAAATTGGGCAATAACTACCAATACTGTCTCACATGAACGGCAGTGGAAATGATAATGTAGGCATACAAACCACAATAACTGCTAACTCTTCTTGAAAATTTTCAAAATTTATACATTTATACTGAAATTGAAAGATAATCTCATAATTAAATCTGAAGGCAAAAAGTGGCACACTATTCAAGACAGCTGGAAAATCTTTAACACTAGACCACGTAAAGAGGCGGTTGCCAACTTTCGATTAAGAACTGGAAACGATTGTCTTATGGAACACCTTGACAGGATATGTGTCCTCGCCACGAACACTTGCCTAATATGTAGAGCCGTACAATGAATGCAGAACATCTTCTGTAATGTCCAGGACTGAACAGGTGGGCTCAGCACCAGGGAGAATGCAGTCTTGCAGTTGTATTGGGAGGCTAGGGGCTCATGGACTGATATAAAATGTCTACCTCTTTTATTTACTCTCTGTCCCTTTGACTTTTTGTGATGCGTGAGACCGACTTATTGTTAAATGCTGTCTTGATGTACATTAACTTTGTTCTGCTTGTTCCTTCTTTGTGTGCGATCCTTATTGTAATGGATTGATTTCCAATAAAGCCATATGTTACAACACACATTTATACCGCACGATTTGGTGAGATTTCTAAAAGAAATACAAATTTACGAAGTCCAGCATAAAAACGTATTGTATTAAGACACGTTATTTATGTGAATGGTTCTATTTATTTCAGAAGAGCTCAGCGAGGAAGATCACGTCTTGTTGGTATCTTGTCCTAGTGTCTCCTTCAGCTTTTCTAACTTTTGTCTACCCTCCCCCACCTCTTTCATATCTATTTTGAGTCAATATCATTCACTGTGCTTGTAAACAGTTGTTTTTTCGACGAATTTCTTTCTTGTGATAAACAACCTTCGTGTACAATAAAATCCTCAGAATTTTGAACAACGTGTCCGGCTCGTTTCTTTCACAGAATTGTGACACCATTTCTCAACCACCAGAAATTTATTAAAAACCCACAGTGATTCTTGGGACTATTTGTCTCAAAACAAAAAGCGCAATCATGTCTGTTAGCATTCAAAATGTTATCTCTTAAAAAAGTCTCTAAATATAAAGAAGATTGAAACTAAAAAGTAGGAAACAAATTAAATCCGAGACAATAAAAATAATAAATCCAAAATTAAAAAAAATGTAAAAAATAGTAAAAATAATGAAACCAAAATATAACAAAAAGTCGGTCAATAAATAAAGATTAATTTGAGAAGGAGAACGTAAACATAATTACATAGCTAATTTTCTATAAAAAAAATGCATTTTTATTTCGTTAATAATACTAATTAGAATTTTTAAAACATTTTTGTTTAAAAACAATGTAAAATTATTATCGATTCAGATAAAAGATTCTTCAACTTATAATTCTTTTAAAATAAAGTATTAAATTTAAGTTATTTAGCATTAAAACCATATATATTTTTGAGAAAAGTTTAGGAAATTCTTGATGAAAAAGTTCCCAACACGTTAATTTGCTTAACAAATTTTAGAAAAATTTCATATTCTTTTTATACTGTGTTTTTTTAGTGTTAACTTAAAAAATAATTTTTTTTTAAAATTATATAGTTAGAATTTCTCTTTTTCGCTATTTTTTTCCCACTAAATAAAAACGCAATTAATATACATAATCGAAAAATAACAATGAATAATCATAGTGGAAAAAATAACAAGGAATATACATAATGTAAAAAATAACAATGAATAGGCATAAAGGAACAATGATTGAACATAATGGAAAGAATTAAAATGAACAGACATAATGGTAATAATAATAATGAATATACATAACGGAAAGAATAAAAATGAACAGACATAATGGGTAGAATAACATTGAATAGACATAATGGTAACAGACATGACATGAATAGACATAACAGTAATTTTATAAAAAAAAGATGGAAATTATAAAAATGAACAGACATAATGGTAATAACAACAATATTTAAAAACATAATGGAAATTATAAAAATGAACAGACATAATGGGAAGAACAATATATAAGCATAATGGAATATGAACAATGAATATGCATAATGGAATATGAACAATGAATATGCATAATGGAATACACATAATTAAATAAAAACATAATCTAAAAGTGTATTAGCAAGAAAAATTTGTAATAGTAATTTGTCTTTAATTAACACACGTCTTTTTATTATCAAGCATTAAGCTATATAATAAATTAAGAATTTTAATAATATAGTAAGATAACGACGGTGACTTGAACAATTATTTGAATGGCGCAATTAATTAAAATAAGTTATATTAGCCTTAATTTTTGAGACTCATTTTAAATTAAATAAAATAAAAAGTTCTCTAATAATCATTCAACAATTTCACAGATCTGTGAAAAAATTAAAACTGAATGCTGCGATGTTTTCTGTTCCCCACAACTCAATTTTTATAAGTCTACGAATCTGTTACAGAAAAATTGATTACAAATTAGCGGAATTTCTTGGAAAAAAAATTATCTGAAGTTAAATGGGATTGATTTTACAATTACTCCTAACTATTATTGGAAACATTCATGACAAGGTCACAAGTCTTACGCCTGTCTGAATATTACAAAAAGGCTCCAATTTATTGATCTAAATTTGTATTCAGCAGAGAAATTTATATTTAGATATTTTTAATTCATTTTAACCATGGATTATTAAATATATTAAAATTTTCGTAGGATTATTTTTATTGGACTTATTATTATTATTACTAAGTGTTGATTTTATATGGGGTTAATATTTTTCAATGATACTTCATTAAGTCTTTGAGCAACACTTAATAAAAATATTAAAAATTCATTTTATGACTTTTCTTCGCTCTAAAATAAGGTTTCTTAAGCAGAAATCGGTGATTTTAGCGTTGGCAAGATTTCAAGCTACCAGGGCTAAATAATAAAATTTTGATTAAAAATAAAATTTAGTAATAATAATAATAATAAAATTTTGAATAATAAAATAATAAAATTAATAACAAAATTTTGATTAAAAATAAAATTTAATAATAATAATAAAATTTAATAATAATAATAATAATAATATCAAAATTTAATAATAATAATAATAATAAAATTTAATAATAATAATAATAATAAAATTTAATAATAATAATAATAATATAAAATTTAAAAATAAAATAATAAAATTAATAATAAAATTTTGAAAATAAATGATAATAAAATTTTGAAACTTTCTTTTGTTTCTATGTACATATTTTTATATCTAGTGTGCATATAAAATAAATAATGTAACTCCTTATTAACTTTTTTAATACTAGCAATTTATTTTTTATGACCATTATTATAATTTTTACACTTGGCATTTTTTTAAGAAAAGGTCTGTTAATACCTAGGACTAACTAGCAAAGGAAGTAAGGGAAGAGGGGTCAGTAGAACAAAATAAAACCGCTCTTTTCTGTTCTAAAACTAAAATGCAATTTTGGAGTGTCTCAAAAAAATTTAATAGGATTTAGTAGAAATGATAAAAAAAGCATATCACTCTTTAATTTTGGTCAGTTATTTTTAACTCTAAAATGCCAGTGTCGTGAAGTCGGGGAAATTTACACCCCGGCAAGAATTCTCACTCTTTGTCTTGACTCGACGTAATGTGAGAGGTCTGCGGAGAAAACAATTATAAATCTGCGAGTTTATCTTTTCCCATGTGGTTAATGAAGTAGCTATAATATTTAAACACCTCCGCAATTTATAGCTCTCAGTAGTGTTAATTTTCGTACATTATATTTTTAGCATAATAAAATTCAGAGAAATAAAGTTATCACTTAGTGGAGGCAGAAAAAAACACAAACACCCCTACATAAAATTTTCTACCAAACACCGGTTTCCATTCACATTTCGTGTAAAAAAAATATGAAGGCTCATAAAAATCATTAATATTACAAAATTATAGTTGTATCACCCATCGTGTAGAAAGGTAAACATCCGGTTTAAAGGCGGAAATGGACAAATCGATTACTTGTTAGGGGTGCAAGACAGACTTACGCGGCACAGTTATTTAGCGAAAAAAAAAATTTAATAAATATTGGGAAAATGTTTTCGACTAATTTTTGTTAAAATATTATATAACTTAAAATTCTACTTACTAAAAATTTAAATTATTTTTACTACATTTAAAACCACTGTTAAAATGCATTTCTCCCCCTATTACACCACTCTGTTTGAATCCGTCTAACTTGGCCGCTTCCTAATTTTCCACGCTATCAATAGTCGAGTTATAAATACAATTATTTTGAAATTATCAATATATACTTTGAATTATATTTACAAATATTGCTTTTAGTTTGTAATAAAATTTAATAAAGTGTAGTCTTCTAATAAATAGAGTATTAAAAAAAATCTATAAAAATCTTATATACAGTGAATATTTTATGAATATTTAATTTTTAAATAATTTTTTTATTTTATATTAATCATATATTTAATATTTTAAATATATGACTAATTAATAATAACCCATATTTATTGATCATATATTTTATTATTATTTAATACTATTATTTTGCCGTTTACAAAGACTGAAGACTGCAAGCACAAATAATGATCATGTCCTACTCCAGTTTCATATTGCAGCCGAAATGAACGCGACCCAAAATCACTCCTTTGATGTCGGAAGCTTCACAGCAACGATTCTCTGGAGGCAAAACTATAAATATAGATTCCACTTAAATGCCCGCACAATGTATAAAATCTTCGTAAAACAGAATTGAGGATAACATTTCTTCGCACTAATAAAGACGTAGAATATCGATATTTTAATAATGCCTAACAGTTATTTATTCTTTTGTTGTGGTTTTTTTAGCTTTCTTTAAATTTATTGTTATATATATTCATAATTTGTCTTCAATTCTTTTTGGTGGACATCATTTTCTACATGGAGTAATAATATAATAGAGTGCGGCACCCTATTATAAAGGAACAAAAAAATTGGATCCATAATCTCCCATTCTTTTCGAACGACCTGATGACCAATTGGCTGGCACCCTGAACTTTGGTATCACAGGCTCCAAGTTCGAATCCCAGCGGTGGTATGGATGTTTGTGAGTGGTTCGGAATCCACGTTAAACTGTAGGTCCCGTTCTATTTAGCCTAAAGTGTGCACAAAATGATTGTAGGACGACAAACCAAACCCGTCCTTTTCATACTACAATTGATTTTCGTCGCATCTTGTCTCCTTTTCCTTGGGCGCATTTATTTATAAGACTTAAGCGTGTTACGAAGCGATTCTGAACATTCCGACAAATGCCTTTAATACTTCTTAAGCCATACTATGTTATTTAACTGTGTGCTTACTAAAGATAAATAGATGCGAGAAATGTTATTTTCTTTACAATTCTGATCATTTTGTATGAAATATAATTGTCAGCATCAGTGGCGCAACAGCCCCATGGTGGGCCAATACCGTCTACCAGATTTCGAAACAGGAGATGCTTTTTTTTTTTTTTTTTAAGAGGTAGGGTTGTCAATTCTACGCGCAATAGTCATATCAGACCGGAATCTACGGTTTAATGGGGATTTCGCACCACTACAAACATCGATGGCACCGCCGGGACTCGAACCCGAAACCTGTGGCAACGAGCTCCAGAGTTCTAGTTACTTGTCCATCAGGCCTCAAATATAATAATACTTTACAAAAATTATTTTTTAATCTTTTGGAGGGAAAGAATTTCACAAGAAAATTTATTAATAGAATATAAATGCCAAATATTTAAAAAAAACTAAATTTACATTTATTTACAGCTGAAAAATTAGCCATTCCTTTTGAAAAGCATTGCTTGATGATAGACCTCCTTCTCCTTTGCGCCAACAATATAGAGCCAATAGTAAAGATTGTTGTTAATAATCGCCAAACTATTATCGTATAAGTTGAACTACAAAGTAAAAGTCATGTGAGGAGTATGTTTCCCCAAACTGGCAACCCTAATGCTCGCTCTCTATTATATTACTAATCTATGGTTTCCCACATTTATGGCTAGAATAGACAACCAATAGATGGGGCTCCTAGGAGATCTTTTAGGTTAAACTGATCCCGAATTTGCATATCATATGAAAGAAAACTAGTAGAATTCCCGAGCAGTCTTATTGCCTATAAGAGACTTTTATATAAACTGTCAACATCACCCTAGTGGGGCCTGAAGGGCTGAGTGTCCGGCGCTCGAGGACACAAGTTTTGGGTTCGAGTCCCGGTGGTGCCATGAATGTTTGTAGTGATTTGAAACCACTTTAAACATTAGGTCTCGATCTTATATGACTGTAGAGCGTCATGGAGCCAAGTCAGAGTTCTACCTAAGGGTGCTCCATCGCAATAGAAACTGCCCCCTTTCTCTTCAATCATTAGTCCATACGGGTTCGTAAGCCTGGTCTAGATATCTACCAAGTGGGATAAGAAACAACAAGACATCGCCACAGTGTTCTATTTTTCTCTGAAATTGTACAACAATATTAAATAATTTTTTTCGGGCTCCGGAAATTTTTGTTACTTTCCAAAAACACAGACACTTATATTAAAGCTTGATTTATGTAGATTAAATTTGCTTTTTAATAAAAGGAAGAGCCATCTCTGAGATGAAATATAAATTTAATTATTCTTCAGACACCGAAAACAAAGAATTCACGGTAGAGTAAAGGAGTTAAAAATTTGTTCTATATAATAGTTTGTTAAAGTTGCTAATTTAGACTTTAAAAATAATGTATAAAACTTAATTCTTTTTACGTTAGTAACTCTTCTTTCTAACTGAAATTTTCGAAATATCTAAGGAATTTGCATGAGCTAAATGTAATAAGCTTTTCCGTTCTATATTTATATCATAGTAAAAGGATCACATAATATTAGGCATCAAATCAAATACAATTCTGAATTCACGATTATTTTGAATGGCTGATAGGCTTTTTCAAAATTTTCTGAAGGCTAAACATTTATTTATTTATTTATTTTCGCAACAAGCTTAACACTTTTGTTTATTTTTATTCCTTACATACGAATCATACTTTCAAATTACCAGGACAACAGGAATATTTGAAACGAACATTGAAATCTTGAGGAATATTGGAATACGAAGACACAACCGCCGAACAAAATGTTCAATTTCAAACGAGAGAAAAGGCTTCAAATGAAATTTTTGTAAAGAAAAGCGCAAATAAAAGTTCTGAAAAAATAAAAAAGTTCTGTGACAACTGACTCCTATTTCAATATCAGCTATAGAAAAGAATAAAAACAGTTCCTAAGAGTAATTGAGGAATTCATTCCATTCAATAATTTCCTATTTGTTGCACAAAAAGGTTTTCTGATGACGACTTCAATATGAACAATATGCGAGTAGAGGAGGTTTATAAACATTTTTGGTGTAATTGAAATTGCTATCCATCTTCCACCAAGCTGTTTTATTTTAAAACAATGTTATTTTAATGTTTAAAATAAACAATTTAAACGTATTTCTCTCATGAAATTGAATCTTGACACATGCGCACAAAAAAATTACTTTCAATAGGAGACGTTGACAAAATACATAATGATAGATATTTGGGAAATGTCGTTTCCCAGATGAAACAATTTATGTCCTCTTAGTATATGACATGTTTGTGTAATGTTGAACCTTCAAGGTCGAAGAAATATCTACTTGATTGTTGTGTACATTTAAGAAGTATTGCGAGATGTAAGACAATAGAACATATTTTATGTTTTTCTTATTAATAAAGAAAAATCACTATTCATTCATTAGAATTCAATCTACACCACTCGTGGCTCAGTGGTAACGTGCTACGCTGGTCGGCATTAGGGCTGAGGATCAATCTACTGGCGGTTTTGTTGTAGACACTGTTTCAAAGAAATAAGAGGTTCGATGGCGTTTGGGATATTCAATATCTTGTCTCGTGAGTCGGTCTGCTGATGTGAATTTTGCGGGTTTTCTCCAATACGATGCTCAAAAGCGGGTATCCCCCCCTAAAAGATCTTCTGAAGGCACTACCCTTCTTTTTCATCGACTCGGAGCCATGCCAGACTTCTCCCTACGAGTACTCCATCACAACAGAAGCTGCACCTTTTCCATCTATCTGTGACTAGATTACTCATGGGATGTCCGTCGCGCACTACAGGACATTGAGGATTGGACCACACACAATTGAATCTAATTGCTAAGCGATTTGATGATTTATTTTTTAAAAATGCATTTTTTATTATTAAAATTAGCACCAATTAAAAAATAGCCAAAGACAACTAAACTTGATTTCATATTTTTTTTGTTTTTTTTTAATTTGCAATTTATCAAAATACTTAACCATCAATTCATGATAAAATTGACGAACACATTGTAAGAAATAACTACAAAAAATAATAATAAATAAATACATCTGTAAAATTCCAAAAGCCTCTTAGAAATACTTTAGCATTTTAAATATATTTCAACTTTGAAAAATTCAAATTTTATTAAAAATAAAGGAGAAAATAAAATACAGTGATTACTATTGCTTTCATCCCATCGCATGTATCAAATTATAAGAAGGCAAAATGAAATGTAATAAAGGATACTACAATTTGATCCATTTTGGAGTACTTTGTATTTTTTAACTTATTGTAAACTAGGGTTATTAATTATTAACCCCTTAATTTTTTTAGGGGTTACTGTCCTTCATTTACATGTCATATGGGAGATAACTAGAAAAGCTCTCACTAGGAAGCATGACGATGTAAGTGAAAGTGCTTTAAATATGATGTGATAATCACAATTGAATCTTCTAGTTTCTCAAGCACTAGCTCTAGTTACATTGTGCTCGTGGTGCACCTGGTAACACTTTTTAGCGGCTAAAAGATCTGCAACTTGGCATTATTGTTAGATTAATGAACTCTGTTTCAGCATGTTTTGTTGTATTATTTTGTTGTTGTTGTATGTTTTTTTCGTTGTTCCTTTTTTGCTGTAACTGTTCATAATCTGCCATTGGAAATAAAGAAAAAGTTTCTCAAACACTAGCTTTAGTTATATTGTGCTCGTGGTCTATCATCCATCCCGATGAAACAACTCATTTAAATCATTTAACAACCAAGAATGAAAACGTTGCACGGCAAAAACTGTATCGGCAGATCAAAAGAGAGCATGAAAATTTAAATAAAACAATTTCAATATCAAAATAATTTTAATTTTTAACTGCCGCATATTTTTCGTACCTGTGTAGTTGTTAAAAGTGATTTCACTCCATATTGAAGCTAAACGCACATTGTACTAAGATGCTATGCTTTTTGGTATTAAATTTTGTATTTCCAAGACAGAAAAGGAGTTTTTTGTTTTTATTTCAGGCTTTGTGAATCCATGTTTGATTAATGTGTTTTGCCAAATTCCAATCAATAGAAATTGCACTGTCACAATTTTTCTCAATTTATAGATATCAATGTACCTCAGTTTTTCATAGTCTTCCAATGTGTGCCATATAATGTAGAGGAGTTATTGTATTAGATTGTATTAGTATTGTATTAGATTTTATTTCACTGAATTTTATTTACCCCCAAAAAAATAAAAATTTTGAATATGGCCACAAAGAACTCTGTGTAACAAAGCATTTTTCTTTTCTTTTTTTTTTTTTTTACTCAGAATAATATGAGAATCATTGTCAATTAAAGTACATTTTATAAGAGGAATTTTAAGAAATACAGTGATTGTACATACGTATTTAATCCGGCACGCATTTTATAATAATTGACAAAATAATAATGTAGTGTCAAAGTTAATTAACAAAAATATACATTGGTTTATGTCTAAGTAAAAATATAATTTAAACCCCACCCATTTCAAAAATCGCTAAATTCACGCATTGATTACAAAAATGTCTTCAGGACAGATTACGCATTGATTACAAAAATGTCTTCAGAAAAATGCCTTTAGAACATACATAAAATGTAGGTATCAAAATTAGCAAATGATCAACTCTAAATATTTTGACACCGATGATGGATTAAATTGTATTACAGCCAATATTTTAAGTCATTTAAATCTCTTTCCGTTGACTTTCATCACATTTAGTTGGGTGTTTTTTAACTCTTTCGTTTAAAAACTGCTGCATCCCTTAGAAAAGCGATATTCAAATTTTAAACACTTTGGCGACAGAATACATTAATTTTTCTATTAAATGAGGGCCAAACATTTCACTAGTAGCATTTGACTAGTAGTTTATATTGAAATTCAAAAACTAAACAAGTGACACTGTTTTATAAAAAAATTAAAATCTAAACAACTCATATCAGCTACATTGCTAAAGGCCTAATATTCTTCAATTTATATATTAATCAAACTTTTTTTTATGAATTAGGAAACAAAAAGCTATTTAGATTCAATACATGATGTATGATTTCATTTCCACATCACCCATGAGGTAGAAATCTCGATGCGTCTTTTTTAGAGAGGTGTCGCCAATAGCCCTAATCCTCTTTTGGATGGCAGTGATAATCAGGTATTTTGCATAGAAGAGTATAAACTATTTTTTGTATCTGTTTGGTGTAGGGTGATCAAACAATACAACTGTTTTGATGTTGTTTTATCTATTTTCAAATTGCAGTCAGGTCTTCTTGATTTAAAATTACATTAATTTCGTATTGCTAAATGCTCCTTGAAAGATCAATTCTTTAGGAAGCTTAGCTTAGCTTTGATAACATCCCACGAGTTGAAGTGGACTCTAAAAGTCTCTGCGAAAACCCCTGTTATTAGGAGGGTAAAAATTGGCTGCCAACGAATAAAAATCATAAAAAAGTGCCAATATACGATGAGCACAATACATCCGTATCCAAGTAGCTCGACTTCAAAGGGATCTTTCTGGTTCCAATCATAGTCAGTCCAGTCATATCCATTATCCTTCATCTTTTTACCAATAAATCCAATCAACAAAATCAGTCCAGAGACTTCAATCAAATCCACTGCAAACCAATCCATAAAAAACTTCACAGTCAGTATAGTGAAACTGACTTTTCCCAACAACCGTTTTCCTTCCTCTATAAAATCCATCATCAATCCGTTTCAAATATCCAACAGAAATCAATAAACCTTTTGCCTCTTCACAAGAGACGATCAAGTTATATGTATCAAACAAGTTATCAGCTTTTTTGCAGAAGAAATCAGTATATATCAAATCGCAATCAAAATAATCACTGTTCGCTCAAATGGCCACGAACGCAATGTGAATTGCAACAGAAAGGGCATAAAACAATGGGGTATTTTAACAATGTTTACTTCTTTTGTTTTGTAACATTGTTATTAAATGATCAAATCTACTACATTGTTACCGATTTCATTGTTGCAATTTATTATTATTATTTCTTAGAATATATCTACGAATGTGTCTCTATCTACATATATATATATATATATATATATATATAACATAGAAACACACAGAATATTTAGACGTATATGCCAGAAACTAAGCGTAAAACGCTTGTAAAAATTTCGCAATTAAATTGAATGTACTTACATATCAGCATACCATTCAAAATGTTCACAATATGCAGCAGACCATAGTTGAATACAGGCTTTCGTAAAAAGTTTTCAAACATTCATCATTTGAAAAAAATGCTGTTTTCTTTTAATTTAAATGTCATGGCATATCGTTTTCAGATATCATGGAAGTCATTTTAAAAATTAAATCAATTAGAGAATCTTTGACATCAGTAATAAGTTTAGTTTGGTATTCCTGTAACAACATCTTCTGTAGCTTTGTGACACTAAGCTGTATTCTGAGCTAAAATTTTATGAAAAAACTTTAGTTCGCACAAACATAACAATCGCAGTTAATGAAAATAATTTATGTCATAACATCCAATTGCGATTAGGTTGAGAAAGTGTGCGTGTTAAATCACTTGGTCACTTGCATTATCATATTTGCTAACCATCATTTTCACATTCGTAAGACCAGATTTCCAAAGCATGATTATGTTTCTGTATCTGTAGATCTGTTCAAAAGACGGCCTTGCGTATTGACTTAATGGTTAAATATTTTTACCAATTGTATATATCATTGCTATGACTTCTTTTGCTTTTTTCGCAATATCCAATGGCATGGAAGTTCAACTACTGATGACAAGTATGTAAAAAAGCTTTATTTTTAAGAGACGCATTAAATAAAATAAGATCAAGTCTTATATTTCTAACAATCATTCTATCATGCATAAGAAAGGACTATCTGTGAAGAGTTTCATGGAAGCACATATGAATAAAAGGCTAGCAGAGCTCATCCTTTATCTGGGTGAAAATTTCCGGTGCCTTTTTTAGATTAGGCCATTTCCACAATAAGCCAAACGGTGTGTCTTAGATAGCTTGATATATGAATACGGCCAGCTTCACATTGTTTGTTACTCCAAATTTTGGCGAAAGTTTGGCAACATTTTGGCATTATTCACTCAAAACTGATTAAAACTATGAAACACATTTACATCATCAAAACGCATGTTGTCGAATTTTTGTACACAATCCATTCATGACAGCAACATTCGTAGATAACATCTTTAGTGTAAAGAGCATCAAAGTTTCGTCTCCTTAAAATTTAAAGTTTTAAATATTAATTATATCACGAGGTCTTATTATTAAGAAAGAAAAAAAAAAAGATTATTGCCATTCAAATTTAAAAAAATATTATTATTTTTATTTTGCAATATAAATTATTAAACTCAATTACAAGGAATAAATAAAATTCTTTTATCCAGATCCAATTTTAAGACTTTTGTAAGAAACATTTAAAAATTAACTTCAAGAATCAGAATAATTTGAGATCCTATGAAGTCCTATTCGTCATTTAAATTGGCCATTAGCCATCATTTATAGGTTAGTTTAATAGTAACTGGTTTAGGAGATTCAAATATTTACATATTAAAACAATGTCATATTTCAACAAGATAATTTAGATGGAATTATATACAGTTATATAAAATATCTTGTAACGTTTCGGCCTCGTTTTAAAGAAGCTTCAAGAAGAGGCCCTTTTCAGGTTCATGGGAGCACTTTAACTTTTATTTCCAGCCACTATAAATATATATATATATATGCAAATAATGAACTCTGGATTGTTATATAAGATATGAAAAATTAAAAGTAAAATTCGATCACAAGTACACGATTAAATCACAAGTACAGTTCACTCCAAGGCCGGAGATTTTTCAGTTACACGTATAATCTAATTGCCTGGTCTGCGGCAGATCTTAATTATCACATAGTGTGATACACAAAACCACGAGGAGTTCCCTTTGAAAAACAGGCGGAGACTCCGGCCTATTCAGTTATTTCAGAGAAAAAAAGAAAAAAACAACACTTCTGGAAGACACGTCGAAAAACTCTATCCCTTCTACACGAAAAAAAAATCATTTTAAGGCAATCCGTCAAAAGGGGGGCGGGGGCTGGCAATTGCCTTACTTCTCATTTGAGTAGACATTTCTCAGCTCGTGGTCTATCACCAATCACGATGGAACAACTCGTGGTATAGTTCATATTCCCTCTATAGTTGTTTCGACCTGTGAAGGTCGCACAGACATTAGCTAATTTCCTGAGTCTCAACATACATGATACTGAATACCTGCTGTCAGATTTGGGGACAGGTTGTTCTCATTAGTACAAGACACGAATTGCATGTAGTATAAATAGCAATGGCGCTGCTTATCTGCTTGTTATCTAGGTTGTTATTATATGCTTGTTGAAGAATATGCATCCCCTGTGAAGAAAATGACATTGACCTTTACCAAATACCAAATTCTTCTCGTGAGAAAAAAAAAGGCTATAGCCCCTGAACAATGCTGAATCTGTTACAGATCTGCGATTCCAATAGATAAAATAAGACCAAGAATCCAGTACTTGGTAACAACAATATTAAGTTTAGTCCAACTCTATGTCAGTAGTAAAGATCACTGCTTGTAGTCACTGCTTTCAGCAATGAGAAGACTCGGTGGCGGTTGTGACAGTGTATTCAAAGCATCTCGCCAACATAGTCAAGCTTCCTAGTAAGAGGTCGCTATATGACAGATAGGTCTCCCATACGTTAAAGAAGGCTAACCTAAGAAAACCTAAAAGTCCTCCCGAAATGGTAATGTCCACCCTTTAACGCTTATCGGTGGACTGATCGTAGCATGATTCCCCCACCTCCTAGATCTCTGACACAAACATAAAATTTGGTTCGGCTTGTCTAGTCTGATACAGTCACACCCAACGAATAAAATAAATGCACTGCAAAATAAATGTATGAATGATATGTACAGCTATAGCAAAAAATGCCCAGACTTCGGCATTTCTTATACTCGAGTCGCAACGAAAGATATGCTCAAAGACTAAAGATATTTATTGAAAAGTAACTCAACAAGTATAAGTAATAAAATAAGCTATAAAAGGAGCAACGATCCTGCTCTAGTTTGGTTGCTTTTATTGTTTATTAAGGAGCCTTTTAGAGAAATAATTTCTCTTGACGCGCCATCTATCATTCAAATTTGTCGACACTATTTTGGCCTATTAAATTAGGCGAGCAAAAATATGAAATATATATTGCGATCCTTTGCAGAATTTATTAAGGTTTCACGATAATTTAGTGTCAAAACGTCAATTTATCACATTAGTTATTTTTCTCTTAGCGCCCGAGTGGCAAATTCGTTTTCTTCGCACGTGCATTTAAAGATCTGATTTGATATTTTGCTGGTGTAGAATAGAGTACGATGAAATATTTATAAGTTCGGATTACAGTTTGTGTCCATTGCTACGAATTCTTTCAATTTTGTTTCAGTTAGAAATGTATATTTATTTAATTTAAGTTGCGAATTGAATGAGTTATGCATTTGTGAAAATTAGCTAGGTTTCAAAAGGTTACTGAAATTTAAGTGCAAAATTATTCAAAGTAAAGTAAATAAATTCATTTAAAAAATATGTATACTAATTTACTTATAAAATGAATTATCATTGAGTTTTGTTGAGTTACTAGCTCTTAATATGTTTGATTTAGTTTTTTATAGCAATCATGTATGCTAATTACAATGTTTTCTATTTCTAAAGTAGTCAGCCTTCAAATGTTTAGTGAAAAACGTTATTTGTCAAAATTCCTCTATTTCATATATGACCCAGTAAGCTCTTACGGCGTACTGTACACTACATTTATAAAAAAAAAAATTATTGTACGTAACATATAAAAACTATAAGATGTTTAACATCGAAAAACGTGTTGTGATGTCGAAAAGATATTATTTCAGCTGAAACATTAATGTTCTTCTTTTTGAATATCATCCACTTTGAACTGAAGTCATTACAATTAACATGTAACAAATTCAATGTTGGCTAGGATGGAAGCTGGCACTCACATTTTGCATATTTCCAATGTGCTCTACTTTCTTCTGGAGTCCAACGAAAGGATCTCTTTAAATTGAGGTCACTCACCACTAGAATAGCAAGGTATGTAGCAGATTCACCGTTATCTAGGGTGCACCTTAAAAAGCCTCCTACTTTTTTGTGTACGTGTAACATAGGTGATCTTGATGTACCACCCAAGTAACCCACCAACGGATAAGGGTAAATAGTATTTTCAGGGAGAACTTTTTAAGGGTAATTTCTTCGTATTTGCATGTTTTGGTGAAAACCCGAAAAAACTCCCTCCAGGTCATTATAGATGCAAGATGCTTTCTGCACATATTATGACAACCGTCATCGAATCCTCTCCTTTTTGAAAGCACTGATAGTAACAGTGCTGTCAACGGATTCGAACCTAAATACTCCTGCACACTAACTGCGCACGTTTCCGATGGACCACGATTCGGGAAACCTCATTTACTACTACTACTACTACTACTACATCAACAACAACAACAACACCACATCACTGTGCCTAGAGCTGAGTTGCCGCTATACAGTTTGGGAAATGATGTGAGTGAGAGGTCTCACTGGGTTCTGTGACACTGTACAGTCATGTGAGACCGGAACCTACGGCTTAAGGTATATTTAGAAGCACTACAAACATCCATGGAACCGCTTGGATTCAAACCCGAAAACTGTAGCACCTAGCGCCAGAGCCTGGACACTTGGCCATTCAAGCACCAACCCCTTTACCTCCCCCTTCCTTTTCCATTCCAATTAGAACAAACATCCGTCAAGGGTGGAGAAAACGCGTCGAGCCCAGTGAAAAGACATTCTGGCCAACTCATCGCTGATCCTCTTCAGCAGACAAGCTGAATGCTGAAGCAAGTCAGCTGAACAGCATTAGAGACTTAGTCGAATTTTAAAGGCGTGATTATCTCTTAAGTTAGCCTGTCAACAAATATTTTTGAAATACTTGCAGTTTTTTGGGATTTATTGTTGCAGTTTTATTATTATTATTATTTTGTTAATGATTTATGTAATAACTCAACATTCGCATTTGCAGTCCTTGCTCAATTAAGGAAATACTAAGCTTTCGTATGTAAAACAATATAGAGCTTTATTAAGTATCTTTTTAACATAAAATATGTTGTTGTTGTTTTGTTTGTTGTTTCTTATCTCACTTGGCTGACCAAGCCCACGAGCCCACACGTGCTCATGATTGAAGGGGAAGGAAGCAGCTTCTGTTGTGATGGAGCACCCGTAGGTAGAAGCCTGACTTTGGCTCCGTGATGCTCTTACAGTCATAGGAGACTGGGACCTACAGCTTAAAGTGAATTCCGAACCACTACAAACATCCATGGCACCGCCGGGATTCGAACCCGAAACCTGTGGCACCGAGTGCCAGAGCGCTAGACACTCGGCCATTCAGGTCCCAAATTTGCCAACGGCACGCGGTGTTCCCAGGTGGTCACCCACCCAAGTACTGACCGCGCCCAATGATGCTTGACTTCGGTGATCTAACGAGAACCGGTATATTCAGCATGGTACGGTCGTTGTTCGGCCATAATTCCTAATAAATAATAATTAATGTAAAAGAAGATATTTTATGTCCATAGGAATATCTATTTATATATATAAAACGAATCTATTTTTATTTCTCAATACTATAATACTTAAAGATCAATTTCTTATTCTTATTCTTCTGTTTGTAAAAATTGCACCACCATGAAGACATGATTAGAATTAAATGAAATTTAATACACAAACGTCTTATATTAGTACAAATGAAATGGTGAAATTTTCAAAGCCAAAAAGCAATATTAAGAATCCGAAATCAGTATTTGGTGTAAGCAACACGCGCTGCATTAAGTGCTGCTATACGGCGTGGCATGAAGTCAAACAGATTTTGAATGTTTGTCTAGGGAAGAACATTCCATATTGTTTGTATGCGTACCCAAAGTTCATCTGCAGAAGCTGTAGGACGAGGATCAAGAACAAGACACCGATCAACGAAATCTCACACATGTCCAATAGGTGGTATATCCGATGAATAAGCAAGCCAAGGAAGAAGTTGCATGTGTTCTGCTGAAAAGATTTCTTAAACATTTCTTGCAACTTGTTGACAAACATTATCCTGTTGAAAATTAGCTCCAGGAATACCTTGAAGGAAAAGAACGACTTCGTGCTCCAGCCTTTACTGGTGTACCTGTTGCCATTAAGATTACCCGTAATTAGTAGCAGTTGAAATCATACCCCAAACCATAACTCGATGTGTTCGTCTAATTCGATGCACTCCGGTATGTAGTGTTCAACGGTATAGAATTTAACACAAGTGCTTTGCCGGCACCACAAATTTTAACTAGATCCATTGGAAAAAAAACACCAGTTGCCACTCTGCACGTTATGTTCACTCTCTATGTTCATGAGCCCATTACAGCCCCAGATGTCCAGGTGTCCCCGTCCATTTGCGTCAGGGGGATCCTACACAAAGGAGTTCTTGCACGCAATCCACGGTGAAGCAGACGTCGACGAATTGACGAAGCAAACAGTGATACATCTGTATCAGTGGGTCATGATTATTGTCCAGATGTAGTTGTCTGTCACCTTTCAGCGTCCACGCCTGGATTTAAGCTTTGTCCGGTTCTCGTCGCTCCAATGCTTCCAAACTCGCATCACAGTACTGCTGTCACGCTGCACACTAGCTGATATTGCAGGATATAAAAATCCTCCTTCACGAAGGCAGATGATTCTTCCCTGTTCAAACTCCTTAATTTCTTGAAATGTCGCCCTCTTTCGACGAAAAGGCATATTTGCGTCTCACCTAACGTTTACCGCTAACAGAAAACCATAGACTATTTTTAACGTCCAACCACAGCCCTCTAATTTTATGGTTTCATCAGCAGTTCAGAAGGCATTGCTCAGCCCCATGGTGATTCTGACATTTTAATCATTTGCGTAACACAGGGGGCGGCGAGATTGTTCATTCTCGCCTTCCCCGATAACACACGATAATTTGCATTTGCTGAAAATTTCAGTTCAATCACGTCATTCCTTCATAGCGTTGCATTTTTTTACAAATAGAAATTTATTCTATTTTTATCTGGCAATCCATAGATTACGAAAATTCTTATTGGATTGACCTGTGATTAAGAAGTGGCACCATCTGGTATCGTGATGATTTAACTTTATATGTTTGAGCTCTTTTTTTTTTAATTTTAATATTCTTTCTTTCAAATGTTCTCTCGTAAGGCTTAATATATACTTAAAAAAATTATGAGCTCTTTTTGTTTATAGTGATTCAAAATACTTTTGCTTTCCAATTTACTAAAGATAATTTTTAATCCTAATTTGTTTTTATACTAATTGCTATCATCCTTTTTGCCATTTTTGGGGTTTTTTAAATTTATTTATTTATTCATATTCCTAGCAATTTGCATATTTTTTCCCCTTCAAAATTTACCAAAAATAAAAATATTTTATTTTCCGTAGCCTAGCAACTACAGAATCATATCTGTTAGTACTTTATAAAAGTACAGTTTTTTTAATATTTTATATTACTAAAAAAACTATTTTAAATAAATATTCATAAAATAATTCTGTGTAAGAATATGTACTATCCTTTACTTACCATATAAGGAGAATTTTACTAGGTATATAACAAACAATAACTTTTTGCAAAAATGCATCTGAAATAATGACGGCCACACTCTGAACTTAAATTTAATTCTAAAAATGTTTCGATTTTATTCGAATTTTTAATACATGAATTAATTTTTATTTTATATGCATAAGCTCTTACTATTCTTATTAAATAAGGCCTAAAACATATTTTATCTATTACGCTTTCGTCGTTTGACTTTTTTGTTTTGACTAGATGGCATCAACTATTTTCTATTAGGTTGGTGCATAATTATCAGGCGTTTCTTTGACGTGCTATATTTTGATAAAAATTTACAATATTTTATAAATTTATGAATGAAAATATCCTTCTAGTTTTAGATTATAAAAATGCGTGTCGATAATCATACTCATACTCATTTTTGGGTTGGGTTCCACCCATAACAAATCTCGTTTAAAATGATTTCCCAATGGATGATTCAGCTTCTGTCCCATCAAACACACCACATTGCCTTCTTAAGTGCACGTCCTTCGTTATTCCTTTTGGTGAAACTCCTGGCGAAACGCAGACCTTCTTTCTTTCGCGGGTTTTGGAGAGAAGCCACGATTCAACCCTAGCGACAAGATCCTTCAGAAACGGACTCCACTCGTTTCGTTGAAGCAAATTGGTGAAAATTCGGACATATTCGGCTTTATTGTAGTCGCTGAGTTCGTGGGGGATCCATCCAGTCTATTTCCACACCTTTTCAAACTTTTTGAGATGCCGAACGGTCGTTGAATGGTCGTATTGAAGTTGACGGCCAGCATTCAAGTTGTCAAGCTTTCGTCCCCTTCCACGGCTGCCAAAAGCGCCTGGTCGTCGAAATCAGGTCGTCGACCTCTTCCTGCCTTACCTTCCAAGCTAGTGTCGCCAGATTTGAAACATTCCCTGTTGATTGTATCCTCACCGGAAAGTTCGTTGAGATCGCGAAATGACAACACATAGTGGTACAGCATAATATATTCGTCATATTATGCTGCACCACTATGATTATGTCGAGTATGATTATCGACACGCATTTTTAAAACTTAAAAGTAGAAGGATATTTTCCTTCTTAAATTTCTGAAATATTGTACATTTTTATTAAAATATAGCACTTCAAAGAAATGCCTGATAATTATGTACCAACCTAATAATTTTCAAACAACTGGATTCCTTAGACTACAGGCATTAATATACTGCTTCAAAATATTCAATGAAACTGCTTCTGTCGCCTGGCTTCTTTACTTTATGGTTTTAAACCAAAACTTTTCTGCTGCAATCTCAATGTTTGCAGGCTCATTAACACTTCAGATCTATTTTTATGTTACTTTCAGTGGAGGAATCACAAAATAGATTCATTACAAAACAGAATAAAAATCACCATTCTCAAGCAAATGGATCGAAAATAATTGGTAGAATTCAATGAAGAAACATGGAACATCCGATTGTATCTATTTATTTTGAAATCGAACTTTTTTTTATCGTGTCGGTTCCACCAATAATTTGTGAGAGGGGCATTGTTCCAATTAAAATTTATTTTAAACCAAACCGCTTGGTTAATTAATTAGAAATTAAAGCGGTTAATTGGCTCGCCCAATTAACCGCTGGTTTAATTGGGTGGAATATGTAGGCACTTACTTTTCTTGGTTTGAATTCAATTAGAAAGCTTAATTTAAAATATCCCTTTTTGGATTTTTCTCTGGCTGCGTTTGTTTAATTATTTCATTCATTATTTCGGTGATTGCATCGCGGTTAAGTGCAGTTTGTCGGAATCCTGAAATGGAACGAGTAAAGAAAATAAAGAAAAAAAACCAAAGAAATTGGGGAATAAAAATTAAGAATATCGAAGTTCGTGCGTTCCTGTACCAGCGTTGCTTAATAAAAGGAATGGATGGACGGATACGATCTCTGTCTTGTTAGAGGAAATTAAGTCGTTGGAGGTTTTGAAACTTACGGTTTCGAACAATTCTTTGGAAAGGAATTAATACAAAAGCCGTAATTAAATTTATAAAAAAAGTTCAGTTTTATTCTTAAAAATGAAACTTGCAGATTTCAAATCAATTTTAATGCATATGGGCAAAAGTTTTAATGCAATTTGGATATTTTTGTTTTCATTTTTAACAGTATTATAGCGAAATATTGATTTTTTCCTATTTTCTAAACAAGATTATTTATTTTTTCCATTATGTTATCATTTTCCATTATGTAAATCAGCTTCTAGTTGTTTTTATTTTTATTTTTTTGCTATTATTTTTTTTTAACTTCTATCAGGGTTTTATAAATATTCTAGTTTATTATTTTTTTTATATTTTGTAACTTTACTGATATATATTGCATTTTGTTATAAAAATTTTTTTGTATTTATTTCATTATTATTGTTTTCGAGTATGCTTTACTTTTATTCATTTTATTATTATTTAAATGTTTTTTATTATTATTATTATTTTCATTTTCAAGTTTTGTACAGTTCTTTTCAAGTTTTCCAAATATCTGTATACCTTTTTTTACAGTCCTCTTTGTTATTGTTTATTTTACTTTGGCAGGTCACTGTTCCGTACATAAATATTAAATGGCTTTTTCTAAGTAGAAACTATTTTTTTATTACATTTTATGCAATTATAACAATTTTTTTATTATTTTTATTTGAATCCTATCTTATAGTATTTTAATTTGATGAGAAGTAAATATGAGTATTTAACTACTATTTGCTTTTATCGTTTTCGAGTTCAAGACATTTCTAGTCTGGAATAATAGTTGAGTCTAAAACCCACTACAATGACAAAAGTGTAACAAATTCAACTTTACCCAAGGTACATTACTGACGAGAAGAAAAATATCTTACTCTGCATGCAAGTATTCTCATTTCAATCAGCTTGATTTTAATCTCAATTACCTTGAGATAATCTGGATCTCCTAATTGGAGGAACCGAACCATATTCCTGGAATTCTATTCTAGGACTTCTCTGACTACATATTTATCCTTCCATTCCCAGACATATAATCTTTGATCTATTGTCAGATTTCGATTCAAATAGTCTCTGTTAGAAAACATAATACGCGATCTGCCAGGCTACTCCAACTTGCTAAATTAAATAGAAAATAGTATAAATAACATTTAGTATAAATAATAAATAATGCACTAGCTGGCGCAAAATAATTGGCCTTATCAGAAATTCCATGTGGGTCATAATATTAAATGAATAAAACGGATATGCACATGGAAATGTAATCTGAGTACCATGTCTAAAAATGAATGGTTCCATTTAGTTTTTCAAATTTCTAATATTATATTTCTGTTTTAATGAACCCCTTAGGAAAGTGCATATGTTTTGCTATTGTTTTATAGTGCTATTGTTTTTCTTGGAACGAATTTAGAATTTTAGAACAATTTTAATCAGAAACTTTTCTAATTAGAATTTAGAATTTAATTCGAGGAAGAAGAATTTAGAATTTTAATCAGAAAATATTAATTTCAGGAACAAGAATTTAGAATTTTAATCAGAAAATATTAATTTCAGGAACCATAATTTAGAATTTCAATTACAGGAAGAAGAATTGAACATTTTAATTCCAGGAAGAGGAATTTAGAATTTTAATCAGAGAATTTTAATTCCAGGAAGAAGAATTTAGAATTTTATAATTCCGGGAAGAGGAATTTAGAATTTTAATCAGAAAATATTAATTCCAGGAAGAAGAATTTAGAATTTTAATTGTAGGAAGAAATTAAAATTTTAATTCTAGGAAGAAGAATTTAATCAGAGAATTTTAATTCTAGGAAAAAGAATTTAAAATTTTAATCAGACAATTTTAAGACCTAGAATTTTAATCAAAAAAAGAAACATATGAAAAATTACCTTTTTAAATATACTGAGTAATTAAAAATGGTTTTTAGTAGATATAGAAATCACATGCAACGATATCTTAACATGTAACGATACATTAACAATTAATTCCTTGTAAAAATTTATTCTGAATTAACAAAAAAAACCGCTTTGCTTTCACCTTTCTAATTAAATAATCTATCTTTATATGCTTTGCACCTTTTTTAGCAATGACTACAATAATTCTTTTACAATGACTACAGCTACAACGTGCTTCGTTTATAATGCGATGCTCAAACATCAAAGTCTTTCATTCAATCTTCCGGACTCAAAGCTTCGAAAATAATTACCCTTGAAATATTTTCTTGTTCAGAAAATATATATTTACATTCCTAACACCTGAAATATGAACAGGGTCACTTGGCTCTGCAGTTTATTTAATCTGATAAATAGTTTGCCTGGCGAGCTGCAGGTGTTCTTTTTCTTCTACAAGTTGCAAGTTTGCTTATTTTTAAATCCAGCAACACAAATATTTTTCTTCTTTTTTTTTTAATTGGGTTAATTCTGAACGACGAAATAACAAAAAAACAGTAAAGTTTTGGAATAATGATGTTATTAATCTTTTATCCTGACAGCATTGGTGGCATAGTACAACAAGGCTTGTTAGTATTGATTGAAATGTTTGGAAAAACTTTATTTTTTGTGGTGCTAAAATGTTTTAGAAATATTTTTCTAGAAAGTTCCAAACTATGTATCATAATAATCACTTTTCCGTTTTAGTTTCGTGATGTATTCGTTTTATAAAATAAATAATGTATTATTAGTTTTGTAGTGACATTGTTATTTAGATTACATAAATTATAAGAAAAATAAGTATACGTCACATGCAGTTCTTCGAATGCCGATCGTTATGACATAGAGTCATTTTGGCGATAGAATAATATATCTCTAGTAGATCCTGAATGTGCCAAGGGGCTTGCTACGTTGCATTTACGGAAATAATTAAATCTCAAGTGCCTACCACGCGCTGGAGCGTGGTAAAAGCATTTTATCAGGAAAGGCCTAAATATTACTTAATCATTGATATGATATACATAATATGTTTTTATTAACACTTTTCAATTCGATTTGTTATAAAAAGTAAGTCGTCTTCTGAGTAAAACCCATTTCTAAGTGGTATCAATAATTATCAACACAGACTCATGTTATCTGTAGTCAAAATTTTAATTCAACAACCCCATTTACAATTAAATGTGCAAGATATCTAAAATCTGAAAAAAATGTAAAGGCAGGTAAAGAAGATCAAAATAAGCATCTGGAATGAATGTGCTGAAATGGGGAGTAGGGGTGGTAAAGGGCGGTGTTTAGATCGTAGCTGATCGCCATTTTGCTCACAAACTTTCAATAGTATATACAACTTTACTAGATTTAGGAGATTGCCGACATGCATTGCATTCTGTGGAGCTGCGAATAGAAAGAGAATAGCTGATCAAAAGATGTCCTACCGGGATTTCTTTCTGGTGTTTTACTAACTGTTAGAGCACGAATGTGATTCCAGCATGATGAAACCTCAGCTCTGTTGTAAAAAGTAAGTGATTCAGAAATCACCTCAACGCTTACTTATGATTCGCAGTGGATCGGACTGGTTGTACCTGTTCCTTGGCCACCGTGAGCACCATATTTGGCACGCATGGAATTCTTCTTCTAGGGACACATACATGAACATGATATAAGGAAGTCCCATTGTGCTCGATGAAGACCTAGTTGCCAGGTTGACATTTGCTGTTGGAATTGCGAGGGACATGTTTGACTTTTTTGCTATTGTATGCCAATCCATGTGATGTCCCTGTGAATCTGTTTGTACTGTGGGTGATAGCTCTTTTGACAATCTGTTGTAAAAAGTTTATTATCGAAATGTTTGTTTCTTATGATCTTACTGTCTTATCTGTTGATCATATTTTCCGTACGAACTATCGCTTTCTGCCCATAAATTCCATTACAACATATGCTTATATCATACACTTAACATGCAATCCTTTAAATGTTTGTCACACATTTTTTGAGACACCCTCTACAAAATCATTATTATTTAAATATTTACTTTTAAAGACTTATTTCCACGCCTTACCCCAGGCTATCTAGTTAGAAGAGTGAGCGTGTGAACATCGATGGACCTTATGTAGACCATGAACAGCTCACAGATGGGTGGACTGTCCCGTATTTGCACTTAATATGAGTGAAACCCCAGAAAACTCTCCCATGCAATATATCGATGCCGAACGGTTTTACACACGTTAACACAACAATACCAAAAGCGGATTTGAACCCTCAGCCCTCCTGCACGCTATTTGCACACTTTGACACTGGGCGACAAATCAGGCTCATTTTAATAACTGAAACAATTACTTTACACAAAATGCTGAAATTGATTCAATTTGTATTTCTTTTCTTTTTTTTTTTTTTTTTTTTCATTCTATTCTATTCATGTATGCTCAGAACCGTCACCCCCGATGATAAAGGTAGCACATATTTAGGAACCTGTCCTGCATATTCGTGTCGTAAGGTAAAGAGTCCAGAAAATTTCCTACACTGACTCTCGATACAAGACACTTTATAATGTGCGACTAATTCGCAGTGTCCTACAGTATAAGACGGACATCCCATGAATAATCTCCTTATGGATGGAGGGAAAGCGGGCAGCTTCTGTTCTGAAGGAGCACCAGTAGAAAATAGTCTGATTTCGCTCCGTGCCACTGAGGAAAGAGGGCAGTGCTTTCCGGGAGGGCTTACGGGGAACTACCACTCCTTTGTGTTTCGTACGGGAGAAAACTTGGAAAATTCCCACCAGGTAGTTAGATAAACAAAGCAAAATGCCGAACATCACAAACTCGATTGAGGCTCCTCGTTTTTTGAAATCGTGTCTGCAACAAAGCTGTCAGCGAATTCAAATTCAGCTGTAATGCGTTGGGCCTGATGGCCAAGTGGCTAGCGCTCTGTCACTCGGTACGACAGGTATTGGGTTCGAATTCCGGCGGTGAAATGAATGTTTATAGTGGTTCGGAATCCCCTTTAAACCATAGGTCCAGGTCTCATATGACAATAGAGCGTCACAGAGCCCAATCAAACTTCGTCTCATCCACATCATTCCCAAACTGTAAAGGGGTCACTCAGCTCTAGGCACACTGATGTGGTGTGGTGTAGTAGTAGTAACCCTAATGCTTATCAGCGGTGCACGTTACCTCTGAGCCACGAGTCTGACACACTTTAGATTGCCTTCACAATCACCATTGAGGCTCCTCGTTTTTAAAAGCAGCGACAGCAACGAACACCATATAAGGAGTGGAACTTCGATTCTCCTGCACGCTAACTAATTATGTTACCAACTTATTAACTCTTACTCTTTGTTTCTTTCCAGGAGATGGGCAAGATTCCGGCAGCCGCGGCAGCAGCCTGACCTGGAAGTGGACCCCCTCACACTAATCGTTCCTGCTCTCATCTTCTGCCTGTAGTCTCAGAATCGGCGATCGGTGTCAACCAATAACATTGCAGTGCGACAGAGATGGGCGGGTTTTATGACCTGCGCCGACGATGGCGCAGAACTTTCATATTTTTTTTTCCGTCTGGATTTGTGCAGTATTATAAAAACGAAGAGAAAAATTAAAAAAAAAAAAAAAAAAAAAAACATTATGTTTCAGTGTGTGTGTGCAATGTGCCAAAATGTATTTAAAACTGAAATGGGTTGCCACCTTTATGTTGTTCCCTTTGGATCACGAACAAGATTCAAGATACAAGATATCAACAGATACAAGATTTCTGCAAATGCAACTTCATTCCGTGCGGTTCAAAAACCAATTTATTTGTTTATTTATTCTTCAAGTTTCAAAAATAGGGTCAAGTTTTCGTTGAAGAATATTCTCTGAGGTTAATAGTTGAACGCGAAAGAAATTAATTATTTGGTCAGGAAAAGATATTTTTAAATTCTACTTTATTATTACTCTACGTTCAAAATAACTTTTCTGAAAAAAAATTTCTTAGCGATTGCTATTCTGTTTTTATTTTATATTTTATTCTTATATTCTTATAGGCATTAAATGTATTACATAAACTGACAAAACTTTTTAAAATATTAAACATTAACCTAATGAACAGTATAAAGATAAGCATAATGTGCTTCTAAAATCTTAAATTGAGCAATGACTAAACTTGAAACTTTTAACCGACGGATATACCTTTGAAGATTTCAGTTTGATATAAAGGTAACATTCATCCAGTTTCCAACCTATTTTTTCGCATTTTCAGGACCATAATACGCTGTCAACCACGCTTATAAATAATTCATATATTAAATATTTCCTTTTTTTGTATAAAAATTAAGCAGGCTTCTTTTAAAGATTATTTTCATTACATTTTTAAAGCATTTGTAAAGCCTCCTTAAAACAAAAGTTTCACCTAAAAATTGTAGCTTTGGACGTTTTTGTGACGAAAAATATATTCATTTTTTTAATGGGGAAAAAATTATATTAAATAAATGGATTTTTTTTTTTTTTTTTTCTGTTTTTATCTTTAAATCTATTCAGTCATTTTTAATAGAAATATTGCATCTTTCCACCTCCAATATAGAAGTAACAATAAAATTAATTCAATTATTTTAATTCATCCAAATTCATTCAGATATTTTAATATGGGCTTAAGTTTAACGTAAGCTTTTTGCTTTACTTGTTCAAAATTCTTAAGAAAGAATTTTTTTTATCTTCAAAATTCAAAAAATAATCATAATAAAACTGACTTCAAATTTTGCACTTACTTTTCTTAATTTACATGGTGTAAAAGAAAAATTATATCAAAAAAACTAACTAATTTAAGTGTCAAGATTACTTAGGTTATATTTCTGCTACCATATGCTGCTTATAATTAGTTCGTCGCAAAGTATGTGGACATAAAATACTTCATCAATGAAGATTTGTGTAAATTGATGAGGTCCTACTTTTTTTTCATTATTTTTTCCTACCTAGATTGAAGAAATTAATAGGATGATCTTACAAATTGCTTCATTAAAAATCATATACTCGGCTTTCATTTTGTCTCTAAGATATTAATTATAAATTCCAGTAATTAAAAAAAATGTAATAAATAGCTTTCCGGAGAATCTTATTTTCGAAATCTTACATGAAATCTTTGATGTAATCCAAAAAAAGAAATATTAAATCTGTAATTACATTGCTAAGTACCAATATATCGAAGCAATTTCTAAAGAAGTTACTTTCTAATCCACATAAAAGGAAGAGTATATTTGATATTTTTTTATTGACGCCATCTAAAAGATTAGAAAGAAAAAATTAAGAGTTATATTAATTTCTGAAATAAAAGAAATATAATCCTCAAAATCTGTCTTAGAAAACCCAGTTTTCAACTTTCTGTATATACATTTTTTTTGTACCCTATCTGTATATTCATTTCATATTGATTCTTTCTAAAAGGGAATTTCTAAAGGTTCCAAACCTTCAGTGCAGTAAAAGTGGGTTCTATTGGAACGTTTTTTTTTTCTTTTACTTTCCGCTGTTCCATTTCATGCATCAATGAGTTTTATTAAGGTCGCAGTTGTGTTCGCTTAAAACAAAATTTCTGCTTATTCAGACAAAAGTTATAATTTAAGCGAATTTTTTTTTTCTCTCACGTGCAAATTCATGGCGAGAACGGTACTAATACAAATACTTCAAACATTTGCTCGAATCAGCAAATCCGATTCGTTCCTTTCAACTCGTTCATTAAAACTCTTCAGATCAAAAACCTCTTAACGAATGAATAGCGAGATTATTTATTAACTGGAATTCTTAATCTTCAATTAGCTCCGTGATTATTATTTATTTTTTTTGGTAAATAAATAAAAAAAAGTGTTTGTTGAAGTTCGTTTGTAGAGAGAATATTCTTCAAAGAGAATTTGGATTCGAATTGAGGAGCGAATTTTATTCTTTTCTGTGATTTTCCGAACTTTTGTGCAATTTTTCCAAAGACTGTTTCCAATTATTTTGAATATATATTTTTTCTATATAAGTGTTCATTATGTTTGTTAGTTTGTTAATGTTATTAAGTTTTACTGTTTTAAAATTTTCGCGTTTTAAATTTTTAAATGTTATTGTTATCAATTTATTTGGTATCATTTTAAATATATCCTATTTGTATTATATTTACATTTCGTTAAAAACTTGCACAAATATTTCAATGTATTGATTTTATTGTTTAAAATTAATGTATCTGTTATATCCAAAACATAATTTGTGCATCTTGGTTCAACAATTTAAATATGCTTTAGTATTATTTATTAACATATTTTTTCATATTAATAATATATTTTATTATTATATTTGATATACATTTTGTTTATTTCAGAACAATTTTAAAAAAGAGAAATGATCATCTCCTTTCTTACAGGAAAGATAGCATTATAAAAATATCATGTCATGTTATTTCTTAATTTTTTGTTATTTCAATTTAATTTTAATAACCAACTAATTCATTACGTATATTTTTTTAGGTTTCATTATTCGCACTTTCACATATATTTATATTTTTATTTAGGGTTAAAATGCACATAATTATATAAAATGTTAATCAATAAAGGAAAAAAAAAATTTATTACTTCGTTTTAATTTAACAAAGCATGAAATTTTTCGGTAAATGATCTGTCACTGGCAAATTTTATAATGTAAAAGATTAATTAAGTTGATTATAAAAAATTATAATTTATTATTAAATAATGTTAAATAATGGCTAGAATTGCAGGGAATTTTTATAGATAGGTGTATTACAAAATTAAAAATTGTCAATTCAAATTTTTGTATTTAATGTAATAAAAAATTTTGAATTCGTCTTTGTGAAACTACAGCTTTTACAGCATAAGCATACATAAGTGAATCTTTGATTTCACGGTATATTACGCGAGTAAGTTGAAATCTATGCTAGTTGTGTGTGTAAACATAAATAATAAAACCACATTTAAAATAAAACTGAAAATTAAAAATACTCAGTATGTCGATTAAAATTTATAAAAAAAAAAAAAAAAGATTCACACACGAATATAGATTTCCAAACACATTTTAATGTTAATTTGGAATAAAAAAAACTGAATAAAAAAAAGTTATTTATCTTGAAATAAGGACTCATGTTATCAAGTTTCAATTAATTCGAAATTTATCTTCTTACAAATTAATGTATATCATGAAATTGATGAAATTAAAAAACTATTATGTTAAATATAATTTTTTTTCATGCAATTTTAAAAAATATTTTGTTGTTTGTCAAATGTAGACATTTTAACACAGAATTTCGAATAGTCTAAGAATACAAGATTATATTGTGTATATTGCTTAAATTTAAAAGAAATTCAAACCAAATTTTGAAATATATATAATGCTAAAATATTGAGACACTGATTAGTATATTCATTGCAACTGATTGATCAGTTATTAATTGAGTTGTTGTAGCTAATCATTATTTAATTTAAAACTTACGAAGTGGTTAAATCTGCTAACATTCCATCAGCAAAAATTTACCAGAAAAATTATGTGCAAATTTAGAAATAAAGGACTGAACTCTTTTATATACTTACAACTACGGCATCAAACAAACATTGCTTTAAAACCCAAATTCTAAAATATATTATATTTAAATAATACAAATTCAATATTCGACATCAGACAAAATGAAAAAAGGAAAATATTAAAATGCTTTAAATTGTAAGGAATCCATTACGACTTATTCGAAATCTTCATAAAATTCCCAATATAAATTTATTAAATGTATATTTTTCGTTTCAATTTTATAAACGATAGTTTTTTTCTGTAATTTTATTCAATTTTACAGCTAAAATATCATGTCCTTCATTGGTATAACAACTCTTTATTCACTGAAGGTATAACACAATTTTCTCTTAAAAAAAATGTAATCTCTAACTTTTTACGTATAAAAGGTTCATGCAATATAGATTTATTTCATTTTACTAGGTAATTCAAATGTTATTTTTTAATGATTTAAGATAATTATATATTTGGAATACAACAAATTGCCAGTGTCCATATCTATTGGATTTCTTTAAGAATTCAATTTCAGTTTATTGGATTTTCAGTTGTGAAAATAGTGATTTTGCATAAAAAAGTTATATATAACATTCAATAACGAATCATTATAAAGCTTATTTATACATGTTTTATGAAGAATTATTATTATACATGTATTTATGAAGCTTTCAACTGTATAACTACGACAATTGAAAATACTACTCTTATTTGTTGTGTTTTTCCAAAAAGAACAAAAATGATGTTGTGAAGTCTGTGCAGATGCTTTTTTTATTTATTTATTTTAGTTCATTTTCAACTCACAGCATTGGCGGCCCATCAAACGATGTATGTAAACAAAGATATGTACTGTAATATAAAATGAACTATAACCTAAAAGCTATATCAATATTTAGCAAAACTGTAATTATTACTGTATGTGAGCTCATATTTTATGACGCAATAACGCGTGATCTGCGAATTAATGAAGAAGAAAAAAAAAAGACAGTGCTATCGTGCACTGTCCTGCGACATCACAACCTTCTATACCTATTCCTCTCTCCTCTCCTATTGTATCTCTGTGTAACTCTGTATATTTTTTACTACCTTTTACTTCACTTGTGATATTTCCTATCTGTAACCTGTAACTGTGGTCCTGTAGTTTGCCCTTAACAAGACGTGATCCGAAATTTGAGCTATTACTGGTTTTAACTTAAACAAAAACTTAAGCAGAAGTCTTTAATTTCAAAGATAAATTCTGATTTTATCAAGTCAGGCTTCTACCAACGTATGCTTCATTACAACAGAAGCTGTTCCCTTTTCCCTTCAACCATGAGTCCATACGGGTTCGTGGGCTTGGTCAAGATATCTATCAAGTGGGATAAGAAAAAACAACACAGCAACATGTTTTATTGCCATTTTTCAATCCTATTCGTTATAAAAAGTGACTTGCCTTCTGGGCAAAACCCATTTTTACAGGTGGCGCAACAACTATCAACAAATCCTCATGTGACTGGAAGTCAAAGTGTTAAGAATTGTCAAAGCAATTGCCCCATCTTTATATGTTTTGTAAAAGGAAAACTACCAATGGGCAACAGAGTGGTAGTGGATAAGAGATATTCTGCTACAATAACCGTTGCGTTTACTCTGTTTATAAAACAGTTACAGTTTGTGAGAATCGATCGAGCAAAACCATTTCTGTGGTGGCACAATAATTATCCATACATCCTCACAAGAGTGGCTATAATGATTATGTAGGCATGCAAATCACTATAACTGCTAACTTCTAGAAAAATGTTTAACTTTATACATTTATACTGCATGATTTGGTGAGATTTCTAAAAGTAAATAAATTTACGAAGTTCACCATAAAAATGTATTTTATTAAGACACGTTACTTGTGTGAATGATTCCACTTATTTCAGAAGAGCTCAGAGAGGAAGATCACGTCTTGTTGGTATCTTGTCCTAGTGTCTCCTTCAGCTTTTCTAACTTTTGTCTACCCTCCCCCACCTCTTTCATATCTATTTTGAGTCAATATCATTCACTGTGCTTGTAAACAGTTGTTTTTTCGACGAATTTCTTTCTTGTGATAAACAACCTTCGTGTACAATAAAATCCTCAGAATTTTCATCAACGTGTCCGGCTCTCTTCTTTCTTAGAAATTGTGGCACCATTTCTCAACACCCGGAAATTTATTAAAAACCCACAGTGATTCGTGGGACTATTCATCACAAAAAAAAAAAAAAAGCGCAATCATGTCTGCTAACATCTAAAATTTTATCTCATAAAAAAAATTTAACATAAAGAAGATTGAATCTACAAAGTGGAAAAAAAATAAATAAAGTCAGAGACAGTAAAGAAAAGTAATAAATACAAAATATATAAAAAAATAGACCATAAATAAAGATAAATCTAATCTGAGAAGGAGAACGTAAACATGATTGCATCGCTAATTTGCTATAAAAAACCTGCAATTTTTATTTCATTAATAAAACTAATCAAAATTTTTTAAACATTTTTGCTTATAAACAATGTAAAATTATTTTGGTGTCAGACAAAAAATTCAACTAATAAATCTTTTGAGATACGAAAGTATTAAATCCAAATTATTTAGCATTAAAACCATGCATATTTTTGTGAGCATTTTAGCAAATAGTGAAGAACGTATATTATTCTTGATGAAAAAGTTTCCAAAAGGCTATTTTGCTAAAAAAAAATTTATAAACATTTCACATTCTTTTCATAGACGTGTTAAATTACAAAAAGAATTTTTTGTAAAATTATTTAGTTAGAATTTTTAGAATTAGAATTTTTCTTTTTCGCCAATTTTTCTCCACTAAATAAAAACATAGTTAATATGCATAATGGAAAGAATAACAATGAATAGACATAATAGAAAGAATATCAATGAATATACATGAAAGAATAAAAATGAATAGACATAATAGAAAGAATAATAGTGAATAGACATAAAGGAAATATAACAATGAATATACATAATAGAAAGAATATCAATGAATATACATGAAAGAATAAAAATGAATAGACATAAAAGTTTAACCATGAAATACATAATGCAAAGAATTAAAAGGAACAGACATAATGGTAATAATAATAATAATAAATACACATAATAGAAAGAATAAAAATGAACAGGCATAATGGAAAGAATAACAATGAATAGACATACTGGAATATAAACAATAAAAAAATAATAATGAATATGCATAATGGAATACACATAATTGAAAGAAAACATAATATAAAACATATATAAAATATGTATTAGTGAGAAAAATTTGTACCAGTAGGATTTGTCTTTAATTAACACAAGTCTTTTTATTTTTGTGCATTAACTACACAATAAATTAAGAATTTTAAATTATAAGAAAACAACGGTGACTTGAACAATTATTTGACTGGCGCAATTAATTAAAATAAGTTATATTAGCCTTAATTTTTGAGACTCATTTTAAATTAAATAAAATAAAAAGTTCTCCAATAATCATTCAGCAATTTCACAGATCTGTGAAAAAATTAAAACTGAAAGCGGCACAGTTTTCTGTTCCCCACAACTCAATTTTTAAAAGTCTACGAATCTGTTCCAGAAAAATTGATTACAAATTAGCGGAATTTCTTGGAAAAAAAGTTATCTTAAGTTAAATGTGATTGATTTTACAATTACTCCTAACTATTATTGGAAACATTCATTACAAGGTCGCAAGCCTCTCTGAATATTAAAAAAGGCTCCAATTTATTGATATAAATTTGAATTCAGCAGAGAAATTTATATTAAAATATTTTCAATTCATTTTAACCATGACGTATTAAATATATTAAAATTTTTGGAGGTTTCTTTTTATTATTATTATTATTATTATTATTACTAAGTGTTGATTTTATATGGGGTTAATATTTTTCAATAATATTTCATTAAGTCTTTGAACAACATTTAATAAAAATAAATAAAAATTCATTTTAAGACTTTTCTTCGCTCTAAAATAAGGTTTCTTAAATCGGTGATTTTAGCGTTGGCAAGATTTTACGCTACCAGGGCTAAATAATAAAATTTTGATAAAAAATAAAATTTAATAATAATAACAAAATTTTGAATAATAAAATTTAAAAATAAAATAATATTAATAATACTAAAAAATAATATATTATAAAATTTTGAAGATAAATAAATAATAATAAAATTAATAATAAAATTTTGAAACTTTCTTTTGTTTCTATGTACATATTTATTATTTCATGTGTACAGTTCGAATAAATAATGTATCGCCTTATTAACTTTTTTAATACGAGCAATTTATTTTTTATTACCATTATTATAATTTTTACATTTGGCAGCTTTTCAAGAAAGGATCTGTTAATACCTAGGACTAATTAGCAAAGGAAGTGAGGGAAGATAGGTCAGTAGAATAAAATAAAACCGTTATTTTCTGTTCTAAAACTAAAATGCAATTTTGGAGTGTCTCAAAAATATTTAATAGTATTTAGTAGAAATGATAAAAAAAAAAAAAGCATATCACTCTTTAATTTTGGTCAGTTATTTTTAATTCTATAGCGTCCGTGTCGTGAAGACCGGTAAATTTACATCCCTGCAAGAATTATCTCGGCGTAATGTGAGAGGTCTACGGTGAAAATAATTATAAATCTGTGACTTTATCTTTTGTTTTTTCCCCCACATATGGTTATCGAAGTAGCTTTAATATTTAAACACCTCCTCAATTTATAGTTCTCAGTAGAGTTAATGTTAGTACATTATTTTATTTAGCATAATAGAATTCCGAGAAATTAACCTGACACTCAGTGAGAGATAGAAAAAACGCAAAACCACCCTGTGAGGGACACATGAGCAGAAGAAACAAGTCTATTATAAACCAGTTTCCACTCCCCTTTTGTTTAACAACCAATGAAAGCTCATAAAAAACTTTAATATTACATAACTACAGTTGAATCACCAATTATGCGGAAAAGTAAGCATGCAGTGTAAAGGCAGAAATGAAAAATCGATTATTTGTTAGGGGTGCAAGACATGATATTTTGAAAGAAAAAGATTTAATAAATATTGTGACATTTATTTCCTTCTAATTTTAGTTAAAATATTATATAACTTAAAATGTTACTTGCTAAAAATTTAAATTATTTTTATTATAATTAAAATCACCCTTAAAATACCTTTCTCTCCTATTACACTGCTCTGTTTGAATCCGTCCAACTTGACCGCTTGCTAATTTTCCACGCTATTAGTAGTCGAACTATAAGTACAATTATTTTGAAATTATCACTATATGCTTTGAATTATATTAACAAATATTGCGTTTAGTTCATAACTGTGTCTTCTAATAAAAAGAATATTAAAAACAATTATAAAAATTATATATCTAGTGAATATTTTAGGAATATTTAAATTCTTTGTCAGATGTGTTTGAAACCATCCGTTGACAAAGATTGAAGACTGCAAGCACAAATGAGGATCATGTCCTATTTCTGCTTCGTATTGCAGCCGAAATGAACGCAACCCAAAATCACTCCTTTTGTCCCAGAAGCTTCACAGCAACGATTCCCTGGAGGCAAAACTATAAATATAGATTCCACTTAAATGCACACAAAATACCTAAAATCTTCGTAAAACAGAATTGGAGATTACAATTCTTCGTGCCAATAATGACGCAGAATATTGGTGTTTTAATAATCCCTAACAGTTATTTGTTCATTTTTTTTTTTTTAGTTTATTGTTATATATTATCATAATTTGTCTTTAATTATTTTTCTGTGGACCCCATTTTCTGTATGGAGTAATAATATAATAGAGCCTGGCTCGCTGTTCTAAAGAAACAAAAAGATGATGCCAACATCTCCAGTTCGGGGCCAGAATGGCCGAGTGGCTAGCGCTCTGGCGGTCGGTACCACAGGTTTCGGATTTCGAATCCCGGCGGTGACATGGATTTTTTTAGGGGTTCGGAATCCACTTTAAAAATCGTAGGTCCCGGTCTAGCAGGATCGTAGAGCTTTCCGTAGGTATTGTTACTCCGCGTACGTAGCTTACCTTCAAGCTACACGCACCTCCTGGGTAGTGTTAAGTGAGTAATGTCGGTGCAGCGTTTGCCTTACGGCATCCAAGACACTTGTCTAAGTGTTTGCCAGTTGCTTTAGAACAAAAAATATATCCCCTTCTTTCCGTACTAGAGTTGACGTTTTATCGTCCTTTGGAAAATCGTATTTAGGAAACATAAACATTATACGAAGCGGTCCTGAAAATTCCGAGAAAGGCCTTTAATACTTCTCAAGTCATACTATGTTATTTAACTATGTGCTCAAGATAATGCACAAGATAAACAGATACAAGAAATGTTATTTTCTTTATAACTCTGATCATTGTGTAATTCATTGTTTACAACTCATTCATTTTGTAATCATTTGTTTTCATCAGTGGTGCAACAGCCTGTGGATTCTGAATCACTACAAACATCACCGCCCGGACTCGAATCCAAAACTTGTACACCGAGCGTCAGAGCGCTAATCAAATACAATAAAAAATTACACAAGAAAATTTATTAATAGAACATAAAAGCCAAATATTTAGAAAAATTAAATTTATATTTATTTACAGCTGAAAAATTGGACCATTTCTTTTGAAAATCGTTGTATGATAATAGATCTATTTCTCCTTTGCGCCAATAGCATAGAGCCAACAGTAAAGATTGTCAAAAATTGGCAAGCTATCGTTTATGTTATGTATTATGTTTATGTTATTATAAATTATACAAGAAAATTTATTAATAGAATATAAATGCCAAATATTTAGAAAAACTATATTTACATTTATTTACAACTGAAAAAAGGAACCGTTTCTTTTGAAAATCGTTATAGGATAGTAGACATTTTTCTTCCTTAGAGCCAACAGTAAAGATTGTTGCCAAAAATCGCCAAGCTGTATTCGTATACGTTAAACTACAAAGTAAAAGTCACATGAGGAGTATGTTTCCCCAAACTGGCGAACCAGATGAGCGCTGTATTTTATTACTAGTCTATGGTTTTTCACATATATGTCAGGAATAGGCTACCAATTTTAACTGCTGGAGGAATTTTTAAGGTAAGCTGATCCCCAGTTTGCATATATTATGAAAGTTTTTTTTTTTTTTGTTATAATGCAGCTGGCAAACACTTAGACAGCTTCATCTTGGATGCCTTAAGGCAAGCGCTGCATAGACGTTACTCATAAGCGCTCAATACGCGTAAGCGTCAAGCGCTCATAGACGACAAGCCACGGACGCGGAGTAACAATGCCCCCGCAACTCTTTACGATCCTATTTGGACCGGGACCTACGATTTAAAGTGGATTCCGAACCACTACAAACATACATGGCTCCGCCGGAACTCGAACCCGAAACCTGTGCGAAAAACCGCCAGAGCGGTAGCCACTCGGCCATTCAGGCCCATATTATGAAAGTAAACTGCTAATTTTCAAGCCGTCTTATTGCCCATGTGAAACTTTTATATAAACTGTCAACATCGCCCTAGTGGGGCCTGAAGGGCCGAGTTTCCGGCACTCGAGGCCACAGGTTTTGGGTTCGAATCCTGGTGGTACCATGAATGTTTGTAGTGATTTTAAACCACTTTAAACGTTAGGTCCCGGTCTTATATGACTGTAGAGCGTCATGGAGTCAAGTCAGACTTCTACCTAAGGGTGCTCCATCACATTAGAAACTGCCCCCTTTCCCTTCAATCATGAGTCCATACGGGTTGGTGGGCCTGGTCTAGATATCTACCAAGTGGGATAAGAAACAACAAGACATCGCCACAGTGTTCTATTTTTCTCTGAAATTGTACAATAATATTAAATAATTTTTTCCGAGATACAGAAATTTTTGTTACTTTCCAGAAACACGGACACTTATATTAAAACTTGATTTATGTAGATTAAATTTGCTTTTTAATAAAAGGAAGAGCCATCTCTGAGATGAAATATAAATTTAATAATTCTTCAGACACCGAAAACAAAGAATTCCCGGTAGAGTAACGGAGTTAATAATTTGTCCTACATAATATTGTGTTAACGTTGCTAGTTCAGACTTTAAAAAAATATATATATAACTAACTCTTTTTACGTCCATAACTCTTCTTTCTAACTCAAATTTTCGAAATATGTATTATATGTTTCGAAATATGTACATTTTGCATGCACGAAATGTAAGAAGAATATTCGTTCTACATTTATGCCATAATAAAAGGATCTCATAATATTAGGTATCAAATCGAATTCAATTCTGATATCACGGTTTTTAGAATGACTGATTTGTTTTTCAAAATTTTCTTCAAGATAAATATTTATTTATTTACTTATTTTTACAACAAGCTGAATACTTTTGCTTATTTTTATTCCTCACATACGAATCATACTTTCAAATTACCGAAACAACAGGAAAATTCGGGAACGAACATTGAAATCTTGAGCAATATTGGAATACGGAATACATTTACACAGCCCGCCAAACAAAATGTTCATTTTCAAACAAAAGAAAATGCTTCAAATGAAATTTTCGTAAAGAAAAGTGCAAATAAAAGGTATATTTGACGCGAAAAAATAAAAACGATTCTATAACAACTGACTCCTATTTCAATATCAGCTATAGAAAAGAATAAAAACAGTTCCTAAGAGTAATTGAGGAAATCATTCCATCCAATAACTTCCTATTTGTTGCACAAAAAGGTTTTCTGATGGCGATTTCGATATGAACAATATGCGAGTAGAGGAGGTTTATAAACATCCTTGGTATTATTGAAATTGTTGTCCATCTTCCACTAATATGGTTTATTTTAAAACAATGTTATTTTAAGGCTCAAAATAAACAATTTTAACTTATTTCTCTCGTGAACTAGAATCATGGCACACGCGCACAAAAAAAATTATTTTTTCAGTAAGAGACTTGTTGGCAAAATGCATAATGATAGGTATTTGTGGAATGTCTTCCAGATAAAGCAATTTGTGTTCTCTTATATGGCATGTTTGTAATGTCCTCAAGGTCGAAGAAATATTAACTTGATTGTAGTGTTCATTCAAGAGGTATTGCGAAATATATGACAATATAACGTATTCTTATATTTTTCTTACTAATAAGGAAAATTCAATACTTGAATAAGTAGAATTGAATTATTAGAATTAAATCTGCCCGACTTGTGGCTCAATTGCAGCACAAGCCGCTGGTGAGCATTAGGGCGGAGGTTCAATACTTTGGTTTAAGTTCAATCCTTTGGTTGAACCATTCAATCCTTTCATGGAACCATTCAATCCTTTGGTGGAGGTTCAATCCCTTGTAGACACTGTTTCAAAAATCGAGGAGACTCGATACTTATTCATTACAACTGAATTTGCCCTACTCGTGGCTCAGTGACAACGTTCGCCGCTGATGAATATCAGGGCTGAGATTCAATCCGCTAGCGGCTTGACGCCCTGGTGGCTAAGTGGCTAGCGCTCTGGCATTTGGTATCACTGGCTGCAGGTCCGAATCCTGACGGTGGCATGGATGTTTGTTAATTGGCTAGCGCTTTGTCTCTCTGTACCACAGGTTTCGGGTACGAATCCAGAGGTACCATGGATGTTGGTAGCGGTTTGGAATCCACTTTAAGCCGTAGGTCACGCTCATGTGACCGTAGAGCGTCACAGAGCTTCTTCTCACCCACATTATTTCAAAACTGTGAAGGGGTAACTCAGCTCTAGGCACAGTGATGTGGTGTGGTGTAGTGCAGTAGTAGTGGTTCGGAATTCACTTTAAATTGTAGGTCCCAGTGTTCTTAACCCTCGTGTGTACAAAATGACAGTAGAATGACAAACCAAATCAAAGCAAACCTCTGGTGGCTTTGTTGTTAGATATTCTTTCAGAAAACGAGAAGACTCGATGGCATTTGTGAAGTTCAGCATCGTGCTCCTTAATAGTTCTATCTGGTTGAAGTTTTCCGGGTTTCCTCCCATACGATAAGCACATACAGGGTAGTTCCCTCTAAAAGTCCTCCCGGAATGCACTGCCCACCTTCTTCAGCGACACGAAGCCGAGTCAGATTTCTGTCTATGAGTGCTCCATCGCAACAGAAGCTATCTCCTCTCCTAGCAACTTTTTTTTTTTTACTGAGAATAATTATTAATTTTTTTTACTGAGAATTCTCGTATTATTCTGAGTAAATAAATGACTAATATTTCGAGTAATAAAGGAGTTATATTTCGAAGTAAATTTTATGAGAAAGATTTCAAGAAATACTGTGATAGTACATATTTAATCAGATACGCATCTTATGAAAATTGACAAAATAATAATTTAGAGTCGAAGTTAAATAACAAAAATATACATTGCTTTACGTCTAAGTAAAAATACAATTTAAACCCCCTCCCCCCCCACACACACACATTTCTAAAATCACTAAATTTACGCATTGATTACAAAAATATCTTCAGAATAGATTACGCCTTGATTACAAAAATGTCTTCAAAATGTCTTTAGAACATACATAAAATGTAAGTATCAACAGATAGTGGATTAAATTGTATTATAGCCAATACTTGAAGTCATTTAAATCTCTTTCCGTTAACTTTACATCATATTTAGTTGGATGTTTTTTCACTCTTTCGTTAAAAACTGCTGCATCCCTCAGAAATTTGAAATTTTAAGCATTCAGCGAGAGAATGCATTAATTTTTCTATTAAATGAGGGCCAAACATTTCTCTACTAACATTTGACTAGTAGTTTATATTGAAATTCAAAAACTAAAACAAGTGAAACTATTTAAAAGGAGAAAAAATTAAAAATTAAACAACTCATATCGTCTACAACGTTAAAAGCTTTATATTCTTCAATTTATACATTAATCAAATCTTTTTTCATGAATTATGAAGCAAAACGCTATTTCGATTCAATACATGAGGAATGATTTCGTTTCCACATCACCCATGAGGTAAAAATCTCGTTGCGTCTTTTTTAGAGAGGTGACGCCAGGAGCCCTAATCCTCTTTTTTGATGGCAGGGATAATGGAGTGATTTGTATAGAAGAATATAGGCTATTTTTTATCTGCTTGGTGTAAGATGATCAAATAATACAACTGATGTTATTTTATCAGTTTTGAAATTGCAGCTAGGTTTTCTTGATTTACAATTATAGTAAATTCGTATTGCTAAATGCTCCTTGAAATATTACTTTTTTAGGAAGCTTAACTTAGCTTTAATAACATCCCACGAGTTGAACTGGACCCTAAAAGTCTCTGCTAACACTCCAGTTATTAGGAGGGTAAAAATTCGGCTGCCAACGAATAAAAATCATAAAACAGTGCCAATATACGATGAGTACAATACATCCGTATCCCAGTAGTTCGACTTCAAAGGGATCTCTCTGATTCCAGTCATAGTCAGTCCAGTCATATCCACAATCCTTCATCTTTTTACCAATAAATCCAATCAGTAAAATCATACCAGTGACTTCAATCGAATCCATTTCAAACCAATCCATGAAAAACATCACAGTCAGTACAGTGAAACTGACTTTTCCCAACAACCGTTTTCCTTCCTCGAGAAAATCCATCATCAATCCGTTTGAAATATCCGACAGAAATCAATAAATCTTTTGCCTCATCAGAAGAGACGATCAAGTTATATGTATCAAACAAGTTATCCGCTTTTTTGCAGAAGAAATCAGTATATATATGAAATAGCAATCGAAACAATCACTGTTCGCTCAAATGGCCACGAACGCAATATGCATAACAATAGAAAGTGCATAAAACAACGGACTGTATTAACAATGTCTTTCGTCATTGTTTTGTTTACATTGTTATTAAAGAATCAAATCTACTACATTGTTACGGATTGCATTGTTGCAATTTATTATTATTATTATTTCAGAGAATATATCTATCTACGAATATATCCATATCTACATATAGAAATATATAACATAGACACATAGAATACTTAGACGTATATGCCAGAAACTAAATGCAAAAATTTTACAATTAAATTGAATGTACTTACATATCAGCATACCATTCAAAATTTTCATAATATGCAACAGACCATAGTTGAATACGGGTTTTCGCAAAAACTTTTCAAACATTTGTGTTTTTTATTATTCATCATTTGAAAAAAATATTGTTTTCTTTTAATTTAAATCTCATGGCATGTTCCTTTCAGAGGGCATAGAAGTCATTTAAAAATTTAAAGCTATTAGAGAATCTGTGACATCAGTAATTAGTTTAGTGTGGTATTTTTATAATAGCATAATATCATTTTCTGTAGCTTTGTGACATTGAGCTGTATTCTGAGCTCAAATCTTATGAAGAAACTTTAGTTCGCACAAACATAACAATCACAGTTAATGAAAATAATTTATGTCATAACATCCAATTGCGATTAGGTTGAGAAAATGTACATGTTAAATCACTTGGTCACTTGAATTATCATTGATTTGGTAATCACCATTTTCACATTCGTCAGGCAAAATTTCCAAAACGTTTCGACTGTCCAAAACTGTTCAAAAGACGACATTGTACATTGACTTAATGGTTAAATGTTTTTACCAATTGTCTATGTCATTGCTATGCGCTCTGTTGCTTTTTCACAATATCCAATGGCATGGATATTCACATGTAGTCTACTGAAGACAGGTATGTAGACTTGTAAAAGAAATGTATAGGTTGTTTATAAGACGCACATTAAATAAAATAAGATCAAGTCGCATATTTCTAACAATCATTCTATAATGCATAAGAAAGGATGATCTGTGAAGAGTTTCATGGAAGCACATATGAATAAAATGCTAGCACAGCTCATCCTTTATGTGAGTGAAGATTTCCGGTGCCTTTTCTGGATTAGGACATATCCACAATAAGCCAAACGGTGTGTCTTACATAGCTTGATATATGAATACGGCCAACTTCAGATTGTTTGTTACTCCAAATTTTATCGAAAGTTTGGCATTATTCACTCAAAACTGATTAAAACTTATGAAGCACATTTACATCATCAAAACGCACGTTGTCGAATTTTTGTACACAATCCATTCATGACAGCAACATTCGTAGATAACAACTTCGGTTTTAAAGGACATAAAATTTTCGTCGCTTTATAATTTCAAGTTTTAAATTCGTCTCGTCTTTACAGGATTTCGGAGTGCCCTGGCCCCAAAGGGGCCTAAAACTCCTATCTGCATCTGAGAAACATTGGTGAAGGAAAAAACATTGATAGTTAAAAGGAGGTGAAGTGATTTAAGAGCAATGTCCCATGTTAAAATATATATTAAAAATATAAGCAAAGAAAAAATTAATAAAATAGCTAATAACAAGGAGAAAAATAAAATAAAAAACAAAAATTAATAAAATAAACAGAACAATTAAAGAATCCAAAATTTAAAAAGGAATCTACAGTAGGATGGGCTTTTCGTTGCTAGGAATGAAGACTAAAAGCACACATGTCATGACGACAACTGAGCCAGTTCGTCTAGGAGCTTTGCAAGTTGTGAAGAACAGCCCTTGGGCGTTTAGCATTTTCCGGAAGATGGAAATCGTATCTCGGAAGATTACGGATTTCATCATTCGGGATGTGTTCAAGATTTGCATAGAATTTTTCTGCAAGCTTGAGCATGAATTTTGGAATAGAGGGGAGGGCAAGACAGTGACGAAAGTCATCATTCCTAAAATACCAAGGAGAATCAGTAATCATTCTTAAAATTTTATTTTCTATTCTTTTGATGTAGTTGATGTGGTATTTTGCAGCGGAACCCCAAACTGGGCTAGCATATGTGATGATGAGACGCAAATAGTACATGTGAATAATTAGTTTATTATCCAAGGATAAGAGGGATTTTCTATTAATGAATGGATAAAGCATGCGTATAGAAATATTATATTTACGTTTAATGTGGTCAATATGATTAGAATATGTTAGCTTACTATCAAGGTATACTCCTAAGTATTTAGTATTGTTAGTCCAATTAATTCGTTGGTTAAATAGGGAAACATTAGGCGGAGGAATTTTGCGTCTCGTGAAGAGTACAGCTTGTGTTTTTTCTACATTTATTTTAATTTTCCAGCGAGTAAGCCAAGCTTCAAGTTGCTTGAGATATTGATTTAATTTAATAGTGAGATCCTGAATGTGGTTAGAAGAGACAGCGATTGCTGTGTCATCTGCATATAAACTGAGGTGTACGTTGTTAGTAATAGGAATATCATTTATGTAAAGATTAAACAGAAACGGACCAATTAGGGAGCCCTGGGGGCACGCCTGCATTGATACCTCTCTGAGAGGAGAAATAGTTATTGATTTTAACAGAGAAAGATCTATTATTGAGATAGGATTGGATTAAAAGAATAATGTAGAGTGGAAATTTGTAAGCGTGTAATTTGTGAAGTAGACCATCGACCCAGACCCTGTCGAATGCTTTTGCAACATCAAGGAAAACGACTCCTGTTAGCATTTTATTAGATAGACCTTCAGAGATCAATTCCGTTAGTCGTAGTAATTGATGAGTGGTGGAAAGTTGAGGGGTGAATCCGAACTGATGAGGAATCATGATAGAATATTTAGTCAAATGAGCTTTTATTTTTTTTAGAATGATAAATTCGGTTAATTTACTTAGAGTGGATAGGAGAGAAATGGGGCGGTAACTAGAGGGATCAGAAGGATCTTTTCCAGGCTTAAGAATGGGGAGCACTATGGCTTTTTTCCAAATAGTAGGGAAATAAGTTAGATTAAAGATTGCATCAATTAATTTGGCTATTCCAGAAATAAAATTATAAGGAAGATTTTTTAGCATTTTATTAGTAATATTATCAGACCCGGGGGCTTTATTAATTTTAAGATTGGAGATATAATCATAAATATAATCAACTTTAGTATTGGTAATTTTATGGGGATTCGGAAGATAATTTAATTTGCGAATTGAATTTTCAACAGTAATGTTAGTAAGATGATTAGAAAGATTATTTGGCTGGAATTGACTCTGAAGACTATCCGCGAGAATTTCAACTTTAATTTCGTCCTTTGTAACAGGAGACGAATTCGGCGACTTAAGCGCGGTTATATTATGCTTTTTACCTTTTAATTGTTTTATAGCTTGCCAGATAGAGCCATCAGCAACGTCCAGTGTCTGAAGACGATTGGTCCAGGTGTTTTGGGTGAACGCGTAAATAGCTTTACGAAGCTTGGCTTGTGCCCTATTGTAGACGGTTTTAGTGGAGTGATCGCGATAGAATTGCCAGTTTTTACGTGCTCTGTTTCTTTCTCTAGAGAGTGTTTTAATATGTGGAGGAATGAAATTTATATTGTTCTTTTTAATTGGGTTAGAAGAGTTAGTGTATGCTTTATGCATTAGACAAGTTTTAAATTTTAATTATATCACGTACATAAAACGAGGTCTTATTATTAAGAAAAAAAATTATTGCCATTCAAGTCTTAAAAAATAGCATTATTTTTATTTTGTTATATAGATTATTAAACTCAGTTACAATAAATAAATAAATTTTTTTTTGTATCCATATATAATTTTAAGAGACTTTCGTAAGAAACTTTTAAAATTTAATTTCAAGAATCAGAATAATTTTCGATCCTATGAAGTCCTATTCGTCATTTATATAGCATTGGCCATTAGCCACCATTTATACTTTAGTTTAATAGTAAGTGGTTTAGGAAACGCAAATATTGTATTTACATATCAAAGTAATGTCATATTTCAACTAGATAATTTAGATGGAGTCATATGCAGAGTGTATATAAAATATCTTGTAACGTCTCGGCCTGTATTAAACTTATAACGGCTTCAAGAAGAGGTCCCTTTCTGGTTCATGGGAACACTTTCATTTTTATTTACAAGTACTATATATATGGAAATAGTGAACTCTGGATTGTTATACAAGCTGTGAAAAATTAAAATTAAAATTTGAACACAAGTGCAAGATGAAATCACAAGTACAGGTCACTCCCAGGTCGGAGACTTTTCAGAGTTACGCGTCGAATCTAATTGCCTGGTCTGCGGCAGACTTTAATTATCGCACGGTGTGATACACGAAACCACAAGGGGTTCACTTTGAAAAAACAAGCGGAGACTCCGGCTTATTCTGAAGAAGGAAAAAACACTTTTGGTCGACTCATCACAGAACTCACTCCCTTCTTCACCAAAAAAAAATCCTTTTAAGACAATGCTTCAAGAGGGGGGTTGCAGCTTGTCTCACTTCTCATTGAAGTAGACATTTCTCACCTAGTGGTCTATCACCAATCACGATGGAACAACTCATGGTATAGTTCACATTCAATCTTTAGTGTTTTCGGCTTGTGAAGGTCGCCCAGACATTCGTTAATTTCATGAGTCTCATCATGTATGATACTGAATATCTGCTGTCAGATTAGAGGACAGGTTGTTCTCATTAGAACAAGACATTAATTGCATGTAGTATAAATTTTCAAGGCTCTGCTTATCTGCTTGTTATCTAGGTTGTTATTATGTGCTTGTTATCTAGATTGTTATTATACGCTTGTTAAAGAATATACATTCCTTTCTCCTGGGAAGGAAAAGCCAAAACTCTTCTAGTGAGAAAAAAATTCTACACGCCATATACCCAGAATAATAATGAATCTGCTACATATCTGCGATACCAATAGAAAAAATCAAATCAAGAATCCAGAACTTGGTAAAAACAATATTAAATTTAGCTCAACTCTCGGGTCAGTGATAAAATGCAGAAATCTTTAGATTCGAATTCGATTTTTTTTTCGATTCGTTCGTAGTCACTGCTTTTAGCAATAAGAAGAATCGAGGACGGTTGTGATAGCAAAGCATCTCGCCACTATAGTCAAGCTTCCTAGTGAAAGGTGTTCTATCTCCATATAACAGAGAGGTCTCCCATACGACAAACAAAGCAGTTACCCCTAAAAGTCCTCCCGAAATGGTAATGTCCTCCCCCACCTCCTAGATCTCTGATACAAACATGAAATTTGATTCTGCTTTTCGAGTCTGATTTACAATCACACCCAACGAATAAAATAAATATTACTGTGTCTAAAAAGTAAGACCAATTTTCAATTTAACATTCCCGGGGCTTATGGAGTTTCAATGTTTTGGTTGCTGGCACTGTCTTTGATATCTCTGTGAAATTTGAAGTCAAAATATTCATTAGTGTTTGAGATACGCTTGGCTTTATGAGACACCAAAACTGATTCTGACGATTTTTGAAATGTCTGAATTCATTGAGCAAAGAACTTGCATTCAATTTTTTTTAGCGGAAACGTATAGAATGCTGCAGAAGGCATTCCGTAAGCATTCCTATATCGGAAAGAAATGTTTAGAAGTGATATAAACAGTTCAAAGAAGGCAGACAACACCTTGAAGAAGAAGAACCCTCTAGTCGACCATCAACCTCAACCAACGAAGCTCAGGTCCAAACAATTAAAGATTTGGTGCTTGCAAACCGTCTATTTACAATAAGAGACCTTTCTGATGATGTTGGAATTTCAAGAGGATCAGTCAATTTCATTTTGGGCCTCAAACGCGTCAAATCTCGATTGGTACCGAAAACACTGAATGCGCCAGTTCACACTGCATTGATTCTTCGTGATTTATTCGCCAAAAATGAAACCCATATCGTTCCACAACCACAGTATTCACACCGTGCGACTTCTGGCTATTCCCTAAACTGAAAAAACCACTCCGAAGACACCGTTTTGAGTCGATTGAAGAGATTCATCGTGAATCACCGCGCGCTTTGAAGGCCATCCTTGCCGATGACTTTATGGCATGCATTGAGGATCGAAAAATAAAAAGTTGGCATAAGTGCATTGTGTTCGGAAGGGATTACTTTGAAGGCAATGAAATAAATTTGGAAGAATAAATAAAGGTTTTTTTGAGAAAAAAATAATTGGTCTTACTTTTTGGGCACAGTAGTACACTTCAAAATAAATGTTTAAATAAAAGCTATAGCAGTAAATGCCCAGACTTCGACATTTCTTATTCAAGAATCGTAGCAAAACCTATGCTCAAAGATATTTATATATATATAACACCGAAAAATAACTCAGTACGACTAATAAAATAAGCTATAAACGGAGCAACGATTCTGCTCAAGATATGCTGCCTTTATTGTTTATTAAGGAGCCTTTTAGAGAAATAATTTCTCTTGACGCGCCATCTATCATTCAAATTTATCGACACTATTTTGGCCTATTAAATTAGGCGAGCAAAAATATGAAATATATATTGCCATCCTTCGCAGAATTTATTAAGGTTTCGCGATAATTTAGTGTCAAAACGTCAATTTATCACATTAGTTATTTTTCTCTTCAGCGCCGTCCTGGCAAATTCGTTTTCTTCGCACGTGCATTTAAAGAACTGAGTTAATATTTTGCAGGTGTATAATAGAGCATCGTGAAATAATTATGACTTCGGATTACAGTATGTATCTATTGCTACGAATTCTTTCACTTTTTTTCAGTTAGTAACGTATGTATATTTAAGTTGCGAATTGAATGCGTTTATGTATTTGTGAAAATTAGCTAGGTTTCAAAAGGATTATTGAAATTTAAGTGCAAAATTATTCAAGGTAAGGTAAATAAATTGATTTAAAAAATATTTATACTAATTACTTATTAAATGAATTATTATGGAGTTACTAGCGATTAATATGTTTTCATTTAGTATATGATTGAAATCATATATGTTAAATGCAATGTTTTCTATGACTGAAGTAATCAGCTTTCAGATGTTCCAAGAAAAACATCATTTATCAAAATTCCTCAATCGCATATAGGATACTAAACCGTCGGGGTGTGCTTTGGTTTTTGCAACTATTTCTCAGAACACTACATTTCTGAAAATAATTTATTGAGCATAAATAAACATATAAAAACTATAAAAGGTTTAACTTGTTCTGATGCGAAAAACTTATTCTGATGTCGAAAAAAGAGTGTTTCAACTGAAACGTTAATTCTTCCTTTTGAATACCATCTACTTTGAACAGAAGTCATTAGAATGAGCATGCAACAAATTCAGCGGTGACTATGGGGGATAGCTGGCACTCACATTTTGAATATTCCCGAGGTGATCTACTTTCTTTTCGAGTTCAACGAAAAAATCTCTTTAGCTTAAGATCATCCATCACTAGAATAACAAGGTATGTAGCATATTTAGCGTTTTGTAACGTGAACCACGAGAAGCCTCCTATACTTTACTTGAGAAAGTAACATCGGTGGGCCTCATGTACCACCCATATATCCCCCGAACAAACCACTGACAGGTGATAAGGGGAGAACTTTTTAGGTGTACCCGCCCCGTATTTGCGTGTTTGTTGTAAAACCCAAAAAACTCTCACCAGGTTATTATCGATGCTATACGCTTTTTACACATATTGTCACAATCGCCATCGAATTACCTCCTTTACAAAAGCACTGACTACACTAGTGTCCTTCAACGGATTCGAACTTAGGTCCTCCTGCATCTTAATTGTCAGTCGGGCAGCCTCCTTTACTACACCCATCCTATTTTTCCCACCTCAATTAGAACAAACATCCTACGAGGGTGGAGAAATACATCAAGCCCAGTGGAAAAATATTCTGATCGTCTCAACTCATCATTGCCCCTCTTCAGCAGAGATATGAAAACTTTTTGTTTCTTTATTTTCGTGCGGCCTGATGGTTAATTGGCTAGGGGCCAGACCACAGGCTCCAGGTTCGAAACCTGACGGCAGAGGCATGGATGCTTGTCAGGAGTTCGGAATCGACATTAAACCGCAGATCCCGGTCTAACTAGCCTAAAGTGCGCAAAAAATGACAGTAGAGCAACAAAACAAACAAATCAATTTTGTGTTTCGAACCCGGATCCCCTAGTTTGGAAACTCAACATGTTATCCACCGAATCTCACAATCCAGCCGAAATATTTTAATCCCTGATGGTTCGTCAATTCTGTCTTACAAAATATGAATTTTAAAAAAGAAGATCCAACTGCATGTTTACGGTTCAAAACAAAAAATTAAAAAAAGGAACGACCCCATCCCTCCGATGCATCTGACAAGAAGCAAAGAAAAAAAGCTGCCAGATAAAATAAATGAATAAAAACAGCCCCGCAGAATAAATGACGGAGGCCTTTTGACAGCGGTCCGATGTCTTCCTGGGGCCGTCAGATGGGGGAACTTAACAAATCGGAAAACATTTCGCTTCTTTCACCATGTTATCCGTCCTTCCAAAACCTGCGGAATCAATGGAAGCTTTCATAGATATTTTTGTCGCCATTTCTCTCTATACCGATTCCCTCCCACCGGGGATGGGGGAGGAACATCCTTCATTCGGGGAGGATCGGACATTTTGTTCCATCTCTTTCCAAGGTTCTCCTTTCTTTTTTTTCTTTCTTTTCTTTCTTTCTTGACTCGTGTTTTTATTCCTTCCCCAACTCCTTCAATCTTTTTCCTGTTCTTCTCTATTTTGGACCCATTTTTATGTCTGCCAAAAGCGAATATCCGACAATTATTCTTCCGCAAACCGAACTGAAGTGAAAATTGCGGTGTAGGTGTTGGGAGAGATGTCACATTCCCCCCCCGCCCCCTCCTTTTCCCCCGGACGTGCGTTTTTAGGGTGGAATCTTTTTTCTTTTTTTATATTTTTGTCGCAGTTCTTTGGGAGTTGGCTCTTTTAAGAAAGTGAAAAAGCTAAAAAGAAATAGTCAAAAAACGATCTCCCAAGTGAGCCGTATGTGGATAGAAACTTATTTGTAGCGAAAGAAACGACCCAATCAAGCTGGCTCGCAGGCCAAAAAGAAGTCGACATTTTTTTTTTTTTTTTTTATTCAGTATATGATGTTCAGTTTATGGAGAGTACAGAAAGAGGCCTATTGCCTGCGGGAAGGATTTTTGTTATTGAATGTGTGTGTCGAATGGGAAAAAACGGAAAAACTCCCTACAGGTACCTCGAGTGTTTATGCTAGATGATCACATAGTCGCCATCATATCTATATGAAATAACGTGTCGACATCAGACAGAGCAGCAAAACGTAGAAAACACATTTGCTGTAGTTTGGATGGAGGCAGAAAACACATCGGGTTTCATTCATCAGCTTTCGAGGGGGGACGAAGAATTACCGCTCTTCCAGGTGTCGCTTTATGGTCAAACATCAAAGTATTTCCGAAAGATGCCTGGATTCTGGTTTGTAAGGGTAAATGGCGTATCTTATGCTTGAGTTCAAACTACAACACCCAGAGATAGACGATCGTTGGGCCAAATGTTTCAAATCTCGACGCGGATTAACACGAATTGCAACTTACTACTGTGTACAAAAAGTAAGACCACTTTTCAATTTAAAATTTCCGGGGCTTATGGAATTTCAATTTTTTTTTTCTTTTTTAAGTTTCTGGCACTGTTCTCGACATCTGTGTGAAATTTGATATGAAAATATTCATTAGTGTTTGAGTTACGCTTGGCTTTGTGAGACGCTAAAACTGATTCCGGCGATTTTTGAAATGTCTGAATTCATTGAGCAAAGGACTTGCATTCAATTTTGTTTTCGGAAACGTATGGAATGTTGTAGAAGGCATTAGGGGAGCACTTTTATATCGGAAAGAAGAAGAAGGTTTCTGTTTAGAAGTGCTCCAAACAGTTCAAAGAAGTCAGAGATCGCGTTGAAGACGAAGAGTCCTCTGGTCGAACATCAACCTCAACCGACGAAGCTGGCGTCCATAAAATTAAAGATTTGGTGCTTGCAAACCGTCGATTTAGGATTAGAAACCTTGCTGATGATGTTAGAATTTCAAAAGTTTGGTCAATTCCATTTTTGACCTCAAACGCGTCAAATCTCGATTGGTACCGAAAACACTGAATGCGCCAACTTACACTGCATTGATTCTTCGTGACTTTTTCGTCAAAAATGAAACCCCTATCCTTCCACAACCACCGTATTCCCACCGTGCGACTTCTGGCTTTTCCTTAAACTCAAAAGACCACTCCGGAGACACCGTTTTGAGTCGATTGAAGAGATTCAACGAGAATCGCCGCTCGCTTTGAAGGCCATCCCTGCCGATGACTTTTTAGCATGCATTGAGGATCGGAAATAAAAATTGGTATAAGTGCATTGTGTCCAGAGGGGATTTCTTTGAAGACGATGAAATAAATTTGAAAGAATAAATAAAGAGTTTTTGAAAAAAAAATAATTTGGTCTTACATTTACTGCAAAATAAATGTTTAAATAAAAGGTGCAGCTAAAGCAGTAAATACCCTGACTTCGGCATTTCTTATTCGAGAGTCGCATTAATAAGATCAAAGACTAAATATATTTATATATATAACAATGAAAAGAACTCAACAAGTATAAGTAATAAAATAAGCCATAAACGGAGCAACGATTCTGCTCGAGTTTGGCTGTCTTTATTGTTTATTAAGGAGCCTTATAGAGGAATAATTTGTCTTGACGCGCCATCTATCATTCAAATTTATTGACACTATTTTGGCCTATTGAATTAGGCAAGTAAAAATATGAAATATATATCGCCATGCTTTGCAAAATTTATTAAGGTTTCGTGATAATTTAGTGTCAAAACGTCAATTTATCACATTAGTTATTTTTCTCTTCAGCGCCGTCCTGGCAAATTTGCTTTCTTCGCACGTGCATTTAAAGAACTGAGTTAATATTTTGCAGGTGTAGAATAGAGCATAGTGAAATAATTATGAGTTCGGATTACAGTTTGTATCTATTGCTACGAATTCTTTCAATTTTGTTTCAGTTGGTAATATACGTACATTTAATTTAAGTTGCGAATTTGAATGCTTTTATGTATTTGTGAAAATTAGCTAGGTTTCAAAAGGATTATTGAAATTTAACTGAGAAATGATTTATTCAAAGTAAACTAAATAAATACATTTTAAAAAATATTCATATTAATTAATTACTTATAAAATGAATTATCATTGAGTTTTGTTGAGTTACTAGATTTTAATGTTTTGATTTAGTGTTTAATAAAAATCATATTTGTTATATGATTACTAAAATGATTATTATGAATCTATTACTAAAATAGTCAGCCTTCAAATGTTCAGCTAAAAACTTTATTTATCAAAATTCTTCTATCGCATATATGACCCTAAACTGTCGGTGTGTGCTTTGGGATGTTTACCGTCCATTTTTAGAACTCTATATTTAAAAAAAAACTATTGTACATAAATGAACATATAAGAACTATAAGAAGTTAACTTCGAAAAACGGGTTCTGATTTCGAAAAGAGAGTATTTCTTCTGAAAAGTTAATGTTCGTCCTTTTCAATACCATCCATTTTGAATTGAAGTCATTAGAATGAACATGTAACAAATTCAGAATTGGCTAGGATGGACCAATAATACTCACGTTTTGCATATTTCCAAGGTGCTCTACTTTCTTCTCGAATTCAACGAAAGGGTATTTTTTACATGTGGTCACAATCTCCTTCACTGTACCCATTCACCATTAGAATAGCAAAGTATGTAGCAAATTCATCGTTACGTAGGGTGCCCCATGAGAAGCTTCCCATACTTTTTTTGTATGTGTGTAACATCGGTGGTCTTCATGTACCACCTAAGTATCCCACGAACAAACCACTGACAGGTGATAAGGGGAGGACATTGTCTTCCGCGTGGACCTTTTAGGGACAACAGCCCTGTATTTGCGTATCGTATGGATGAAAAGCCGAAAAACTTCCACCAGGCCACTATCAATGCGAAAAGCATTTTACACATATTTTCACAATTGCCCTCGCCATCTTTTCTGATGGCACAGGCCACGACAATGCCGTCAACGGATTCGAACCTAGGTCATCCTACAAACTAACTGCGCACGTTTCCAATGGGCCAGTTGTCGGACAGCTTCCTTTATTACACCCACAATTTTTTTCCACCCCAATTAGACAAAACATTCCCCAAGGATGGAGAAATACGTCGAGCCCAGTTGAAAAACTTTCTGATCGTCTCAACTCATCATTGCCCCTCTACAGCATAGATAAGAAAACTTTAGGTTCCTCTTAGCTTCTTGAGTTTCGTGCGGCCTGATGGCCAATTGGCTAGCGCTCTGACCTTTGGTACTATAGGCTTCAGATTCAAATCCTGTCAAAAGCACAGATGTTTGTCGGGGGTTCGGAATCCACGTTAAACCATATGTCCCAGACTAATAAGTCAAAGTGCGCAAAAATTGGCCGTAGAGCAACAAAACAAACAAAACAATTTTGTGTTTCGAAACTCAATATGTAATTCACCAAATTTCACAGTCCTGTAGCTGAAATATTATAATTACTGATTGTTCGTCAATCCTGTACCGCGAAATAGGAATTTTTAAAAAAAAGACCAAACTGCATTTCCCAGGTTCAACACAAAAAAGAAAGGACGTCCACATCCCTCGGATACCTCTGACAAGAAGTTAGAAGTAAAAAGAAAGCTGCCAGAGAAAATAAATGAATAAAAACATGATGGACGCCTTTTGACAGCGGTCCGATGTCTTCCTGCGGCCTGACTTAACAAATCGGAAAACATTTCGCTTCTTTCACCATGCGATCCGTCCTTCCGAAACCTGCGGAATCAATGAAACTTTTCATGGATATTTTTGCCGCCGTTTCTCTTTGATTCCCTCCCACCGGGAATGGGGGAGAAGCATCTTTCATTCTGGGAGGATCGGACATTTTGTTCCATCTCTTTCGAGGTTCCTTACATTTTTTTTTTTTTTTTTTTCTTTCTTTCTTTACTCGTGTTTTTATTTCTGCCCCAACTCATTCAATATTTTTCTGTTCTTCTCTATTTTGGACCCATTTTTATGTCTGAAAAAACCGAATATCCGATAATTATTCTTCCGCGAACTGAACTGAAGTGAAAGTTGCGGTGTAGGTGTTGGGAGAGATGTCACATTTCCCCTCCAGACGTGCGGTTTTTTTCCCCTTTTTGTCGCAGTTCTTTGTGAGTTGGCTCTTTTAAGAAAGTGAAATAGCTAAAGAAAAAAAAAATAGCCAAAAAACAATCTCCCAAGAGAGCCATATTTGGATAGAAACTTATTTGTAGCGAAAGAAACGACCAAATCAGGCTGGATCATAGGCCAAAAAGAAGTCGACATTTTTTTTTTTTTTTTTTTAATATATGATGTTCAGTTCCTGGAGAGTATAAAAAGAGGTTATTGCCTCCCGGAAGGATTTTTGTTATTGAATTTGTGTGTCTAAAGGGGAATAAACAGAAAACTCCCTCGAGGTTTCCAGAGTGTCTATGGGAAATGATCGCATAGTCGCCATCAAATCTATATGAAATGCTTCTACACTGGTGTGCAAAACTTAAACAACAATGTAAAAATTTAGCAGATAGCCATGAAATTGCAGAAAAGGAGGTCTGGAGATCACTACAATGAACACGTAAGTCTGTAGAAACGTCATGCGTATGCAAATATCAGGAACGAAACGTCGGAGGCGACATGAGCGTACGCAGAACGCGTGATGTCGGCGCGCGCAGCTCAACAGTAGAATAAAAGGAAGGACGGAGACGCAATTCAACATATTCGCTGCAAGTGCCAGTGAGTCAGTTCATGAAATATGGCTAGAAGAAATCACCTGGACGATTTCGCACGGGGAAGAATGATCGGAAAGCTGGAGGAGGGGCGTACTGTCACCAGTGTAGCTGCAGAGTTCGGAATCAACAAAAGTGTCGTTTCGCGCGGTTGGAAAACGTTCCAAACAGCAGGTACAGCTGTTAGAAAGGTTGGTGGTGGCCGCCCGAGGAAGACAACTGCACGGGATGACCGATATATCGTCTTGCAAGCGAAAAGAGGCCGTCAGCAGTCAGCAATTGCCATTACTCAGCAACTCTGAACAACAACGGGGCGACAAGTGTCGCGGTTTACTGTGGCTAGACGCCTTCACAAAGTGGGCCTATTCACCCGCCGTCCTGAACGCTGCCTGCCGTTGAAAGTTGGTCACCGACGCCACCGTTTACAGTGGTGCAGAGAGTGCAAAAACTGGACAACTGATCAATGGAGTCGTGTCCTCCTTACGGATGAGAGTCGGTTCTGTACCAAAAGCGATTCTCGACGCGTTTTGATTTGGAGAGAGGTCGGGACCCGGTTTTATCCCAGTAACCTCAAGGAAAGACACCGTTATGGTGGTTCTGGAGTTGTGGTCTGGGGAGGCATTTTGCTGAATGGGTGAACTGAGCTCTACGTTTTCGACAGAGGGTCCGTAACAGGGGATCGCTATTGTGAGGAGGTACTCCTTCCCCATGTGCGTCTGTTCTGAGGTGCCATTGGCCCAGACTTCATTTTTATGGATGACAATGCACGGCCACATCGGACTCTTGCTGTTGAGGAGCTACAGGAAAGTGAAGATATCACTCGAATGGATTAGCCAGCGTACTTCCCAGATTTAAATCCCATCGAACATGTGTGGGATGCTTTGGGGAGACGAATTGCAGCACGCTTACATCCTCCGGAGAACACCCAGCAACTCAAACAGATGCTGATTGAGAAATGGGCACTCCTATCACAAGAATTTTGCACCAGCTGGTTCTGAGTATGCGGAGACGGTGCGGATTAAGGAACATCTGCTTGTTGTTCTTCCTCTTGGACAGACAATCATAAATAACGATACTATGCGTTCAATAAAGCTTGTTTTTGTTTCATTCCATACCGTATGCATTGTATTCCTTTTTTAGCGTCGATGCTTTCGTTATACTTTACGTAGGTAATACTCTCCCTCATTTCTGAATGTCATGTCTCTCAAATGATTTCTCGTGGTGTTATGGCAAAAACCCCACCTGTTGCTTAAGTTTTGCACAACAGTGTACATTGGCCAGAGCACTAGCACACAGCAAATCGCTTTGCTGCAGTTATCTCAACCCATAGAAAATACATCTGGTTTAATTCATCAATTTTCTGTGAGCGAAGAATTACCGCTTGCCTTGGTGTCGCTTTATGATCACCCATCAAAGACTTTCTGAAACATGACTGGACTCTCTCTCTTTGGTAAGGGAAATTGACGAAACTTGTATTTGAGTTCAAACTACAAGAGCCGGAGGCAGACGAACGTTCGGCCAAATGTTTCATATCTGGACTTAACACGAATTGCAACTCTTGCCCCCCATGACAAGTCTTTCTCATCCATTTGTGGGTAAAATTACTTGCATAACAGTATAAAATCAAAGTAAACCTTAGATATTGGGATGCGGATCTCCTAGAAAAAAAGGCTATTGATTTAGTTTCAATCCACTCTACTATGACCTAATTATTGCGGGTTGTCTGAAATTCACTTTTGTAGGATTAGCTGTGGGGATACTTTCTTATTTTCCACATGTCAATAATGTGGAAAATAAGAAAGTATCCATTCAGCATTATCCGTGAAAGCATCTATTCCCGTTCCGCTTCTAAACTTTTGAATGGAATGTAGTGATAGATTATTTAGTAGATTGACTCTACCTATCAGAGGCAAATAACTTCAAATGCACGGCATTTAGGGGAGGGGGGGAGGTCTATTAAAAGATTTTCTCGATCTAAAAATACATCACTGAAAAAGCAGATTTTCAAAAATAAAATTAAAAAAATAAAAAAAGACCACATCCTTCCGATGCCTCCGACAAGAAGTAAAAAAAAAGTAGCCAGAGAAAACAAATTAATAAAAACAGCCCTGCAGAATGCACGACGGAGGCCCTTTGACGTCGGTCCGATGACTTCCTGCGGCCGTCAGACGAGGGCTGACTTAACAGATCGGAAAACATTTGGTTTCTTTCACCATGCTATCCGTCCTTCCCAAACCTGCGGAATCAATGAAACTTTTCATGGATATTTTTGTCGCCGTTTCTCTCTATACCCTCCCACCGGGGATGGGGGAGAAACATCTTGCATTCGGGGAGGATCGGACATTTTGTTCGATCTCTTTCGAGGCTTTCTTTTCTTTTTCTTCTTTTTTTTCTTTCTTTTCTTTCTTGACTCGTGTTTTTATTCCTTCCCCGACTCGTTCAATCTTTTTCCTGTTCTTCTCTATTTTGGACCCCATTTTTATGTCTGCCAAAGGCGAATATCCGACAATTATTCTTCCGCGAACTGAACTGAAGTGAAAGTTGCGGTGTAGGTGTGGGGAGAGATGTCACATTTCCCCCCCAGACGTGCATTTTTACGGTGGAATCTTTTACTTTTTTTCGTTTTTGTCGCAGTTCTTTGTGAGTTGGCTCTCTTACAAAAGTGAAAAAGCCAAAAAAAAAAAAAAAAAAAAAAAAGTAGCCAAAAAACGATCTCCCGAGTGAGCCGCATTTGGATACAAACTTACTTGTATCGAAAGAAACGATCCAATCAAGCTGGGTCGTAGGCCAAAAAAAAGTCGACATTTTTTTTTTTATTTATTTAGTGCGTGATGTTCAGTTCCTGGAGAGTATAGAAAGAGATTACTGCCTCCGGGAAGGATTTCTGTTATTTAATTTGTGTGCCGAATGGGAAAAAAAGGGAAAACTCCCTGCAGGAACCCTGAGTGTCTATACTAGCTCATCGCATCGTCGCCCTCAAATCTACATGAAAAGCCTTGCCCCACATCAGCCAGAGCATCAACACATAGCAAACTAGTTTGCTGCAGTTTGTATGGAGTTAGAAAATACATCTGATTTCATTCAAGAGACTTCAGAGGACGAAGAATTACCGCTCGCTGTAGTGCCGCATTATTCTCGCGCGTCAAAGAAGTAGCAATTTTCCGTATGATGACTTTATTCTCGTTCGTAAGAAAAATTGATGACGAAACTTGTATTTCAGTTCAAACTGCAATGTTCTGAGGCAGGCGAACGTTCAACTAAATGTTTCAAATCTGTACGCGGGTTATCCCGAATTGCAACTTATACCACCGAAGGCAAATTTCTTTCATACGTTTGTTTGTTAGGTTACCTGCATAATACTATTACACCATACCACATCACTGTCCTAGAGCTCAGTTTCCCCTACACAGTTTGGGAAGGATGTGGGTGAGAAGTCTGACTGGACTCTATATTTATATGAGACCGGGATCTATGGCTTAAAGTGGATTCCAAACCACTACAACCATCCATGGCACCTACGGAATTCGAACCCGAAACCTGTGGCACTGAGCTAGACACTCGGCCGTTGAGGCCCCAATTCAACCCAAAGAGTTATCCACCAAATCTTGCAGTCCTCTAGATGAAATATAATCACTGATGGTTCGTCAATTCTGTACTATGAAACATGAATTTAAGAAAAATTTCTGAAAACTGAATTTCCACGGTTCAAAACAAAAACAAAAACAAAATGAACGACCCCATCCCTCCGATGCCTCTGACAAGAAGCGAAAAAAAAAAAACCTGATAGAGAAAAATAAACGAATAAAAACAGCCCCGCCGAACACACGACGGAGGCCCTTTGACAGCGGTCCGATGTCTTCCTGCTTACCAATGTCTTCCGACTTAACAAATCGGAAAACATTTCGCTTCTTTCACCATGCTATCCATCCTTCCCAAACCTGCGGAATCAATGAAACTTTTCACAGATATTTTTGTCGCCGTTTCTCTCTACACCGATTCCCTCCCACCGGGGATGGGGGAGAAACATCTTGCATTCGGGGAAGGATCGGACATTTTGTTCGATCTCTTTCCAAGGTTTCCTTTCTTTTTTCTTTCTTTCTTTCTTTACTCGTGTTTTTATTTCTTCCCTGACTCATTCAATCTTTTTCCTGTTCTTCTCTATTTTGGACCCGTTTTTAAGTCTGCCAAAAGCGAATATCCGACAATTATTCTTCCGCGAACTGAACTGACGTGAAAGTTGTGGTGTAGGTGTAGGGAGAGATGTCACATCCCCCCTCCTTTTCCCAACAGACGTGCGTTTTTAGGGTGGAATCTTTCTATTTTCTTTTTCTTTTTTTTTTTTTCTTTTTTTTTTTTTGTCGCAGTTCTTTGTGACTTTTCTCTTTTAAGAAAGTGAAAAAGCTAGAAAAAAATGTAGCCAAAAAATGATCTCTCATGTGAGCCGTTTTTGGATAGAAACTTATTTGTAGTGAAAGAAACGACCTAATCAAGCTGGGTCGTAGGCCGAAAAGAAATCGATATATATTTTTTTTTATTTGACTACCAGTTCTGGTGAGTAGAAAAGGAGGTTGTTGCCTCCCCGGAAGGATTTTCGTCATTGAATTTGCGTGTCGAATGGGGGAAAAAACGGAAAACTCCCTGTAGATACCCTGAATGTTTATGCGAAATGATCACAAAGTTGTCATCAAATCTATATCAAAAGCCGTGTCCACATTAGCCACATAGCAAACGAGTCTGCTGCAGTTGAGTGGATACAGAAAACACATCTGGTTCCATTCAGCAGCTTTCAGGGGGGCTAAAATTTACCGCTCGCCCTGGCTTATGGTCAAGCATCAAAGAAATTTGCGACTTTCCGACTAATGACTGGATACCCGTTCGTAAAAGAAAATGACAAAATTTGTACTTCAGTTTGCACTACAAGTCCAGGTGTCAGTCGACCGTCCGGCCAAATATTTCAAATCTGGACACGTATTAACACGAATTGCAACCTATGCATCGGTAGATGGCAAAACTCTCTCATCCGTTTGTTTGCTAGGTTACTTGTATATTACTACCAAACCACATCACATCACTGAGCCTAGAGCTGATTTGCCACTGTACAGTTTGGGAATTATGGGGGTGAGAAGTCGGAATGGGCTCAGTGACACTCTACAGTCATAGGGCACCGTGACCTAATTCTTAAATTGGATTCCGAGCCATTGCAAACAACCATGGCACCGCCGGGACTAGAACCCGAAATCTGTGGTACTGAGCGCCAGAACGCTAGACACTTTTCCATTCAGGCCCCAACCTCCTTTACTACATCCCTCCCCTTTCCAAACAAAAGTAGAACAAACGTCCTGCAAGTGTGGAGCAAACACATCGAGTACAGTGGAAAGACATTCTGGCCAACACATCATTGCCCCTCTACAGCATAGACAATAAAACTTTCCGATTCATTTTAGCTTGTTGAGTTTCGAACACAAATCCCCCTGTTTGGAAATTCAACATATTATACGCTAAATCTAACTATCTTCAAGCTGAAATATTCTACTCCCTGATGGTTTGTCAATCCTGTACTACAAAATATTTTTTTTTCTTTCTAATGCAGCTGGCAAACACTTAGACAGTTCTCTTGGATGCCTTAAGGCAAGCACTGCCCCGACGTTATCACTTAACACTAAACAAAAGGTGCGTGTAGTTAGAAGATAAACTACGGACGCGGAGTAACAATACCTCCGCAACGCTCTACGATCCTGTTAGATCGAGACCTACGGTTTAAAGTGGATTTCGAATCACTACAAACATCCATGGCACCGACGGCACTCGAACCCGAAACCTGTGGTATCGGGAGCCAATGCGCTAACCACTCGGCCATTCAGGCCCTATACTATGAAATATTAATTTTTAAAAAAAATAGATCTAACTGCATTTCCACAGTTCAAATAAAAAAAAAAAAAAAGAACGACTACGTCCCTCCGATGCCTCTGACAAGAAGTAAAAAAAAGAAAAAAACTGCCAGAGAAAATAAATGAATAAAAACAGCAAAGCAGAATACATGACAGAGGCCTTTTGACAGCGGTCCGATGACTTCGTGCGGCCGTCAGACGGGGCCTGACTTAACAAATCGGAAAGCATTTGGTTTCTTTCACCATGCTATCCGTCCTTCCCAAACCAGCGGAATCAATGAAACTTTTCATGGATACTTTTGTCGCCGTTTCTCTCTATACCCTCCCACCGGGGATGGGGGAGAAACATCTTTCATTCGGGGAGGATCGGACATTTTGTTCCATCTCTTTCCAAGGTTTTCCTTTCTTTCTTTCTTTACTCGTGTTTTTATTTCTTCCCTGACTCATTCAATCTTTTTCCTGTTATTTTGGACCCATTTTTATGTGTGCCAAAAGCAATATCCGACAATTATTCTTCCGCGAACTGAAGTGAAGTGAAGGTTGCGGTGTAGGTGTTGGGAGAGATGTCCCATTCCCCCTCCTTTCCCCCAGGCGTGCGTATTTAGGGTGGAACCTCTTTTTTTTTTTTTTTTTTATATTTTTGTCGCAGTTCTTTGTGAATTGGCTCTTTTAAGAAAGTGAAAAAAAAAAAAAAAAAAAAAAAAAAACACGATCTCTCAAGTGAGCCGTATTTGGATAGAAACTTATTTGTAGCGAAAGAAGAGGCCTTGTAGGAATCAAGCTTGGTTGTAGGCCTTGTAGGAATCAAGCTTGGTTGTAGTCCAAAAAGAAGTCGATATGTTTTTTTTTTAGTACTTGACTATCAGATCCTGGAGAGTAGAAAAGGAGGTTATTGCCTCCCGGAAGGATTTCTGTTATTTAATTTGTGTGTCGAATGGGAAAAAAACGGAAAACTCTCTGCAGATAACCAGAGTGTGTATGCTAGATCATCACATAGTCGCCATCACATCTATATGAAAAACCTTGCCCACATCAGCCTTAGCATCACCACATAGGAAACCGCTTTGCTGAAGTTTGGGTGGAGAAAGAAAACACAACTGGTTTCATTCATCAACTTTCGGAGGCGAAGAATTACCGCTCGTCCTGGTGTCGTTTTATGGTCAAACATCAAAGAATTTGCCACTTTCCAAAAGATGCTCGGATTCTCGTACGTGAGGAAAACTGACGAAACTTGCATTTGAGTTCAAACTACAACTCCCGGAGACAGACGAACGTTGGGCCAAATGTTTCAAATCTGGACGCGGCTTAACACGAATTGCACCTCTTGACACCGATGGCAAATCTATCCATTTGTGTGCCAGGTTCGTTGCATAACACTACAAAATCGAAATAACCTCGGGTATTGGGACGCGGATCTCAGAGAAAAAAGGTTACGGATTTGGTTTCCATTCATTCAATTATGGTATGATTATTAAGAGTGGTCTGAGATTCACTTTTGTAAGGTATTTGGGGATACTTCCTTATTTTCCACATGACAACCATCTACAGTATTCTCCATGGGAGCACCTATTCCCATTCCTCTTTTAATCTTTTGAATGGAATGTAATAAGTAATAGGTTAATTAGTAGATTGACTCTACTCTATCAGATGCAAATAATTTCAAATGCATAGCATTTAGGGGGGAAATCTAATCAAAGATTTGTAAGGTTTAATTATTATTATATAACCGCGAGAGGTCGAGGTTATAACTGGTAACTGTGGCCAGTAACTGGGACCTTAACTGTGTGGCCAGTGTGAAAAGTACATGCGGTCAGAGCTGGAGACCACGAGGAGAACGCTAGGAGCGTCCGAGCTAGAAAGACGGTCAGGGACCGGTTCTTGGTTTTTAACTATTAATACTATTGTAGAAGAGGCACAAGGTTTGTACTAATAGTGAAAATAAACTAATGTAAATAGAAAGAGAGATTGGTATTACATCCTGACACAACTAGTTGCTAGCATAACAGCTAACAGATTCTCTTGTTCTAAAAATACACAGCTGAAAGCAGATTTTCTGGATTATTAATAACAATAAAATGATTTCCTATTTTTTTTTTTCAGTTAATGTCAAAAAACATTTATTTCCTTTATCCATGCTTGGGTATCCCATAAAATAACAAGTTATTTCCAACACTCTTCAAAATCAAAGAATATTGAAGTACGAGTATATTTAAATGCAGTATACCGATAGTATTGCAGTTGGTTCTAGTTGAAAAGTAAAGCTAAACTCTGCTGACCACTGACAACGTCCGTAGCTAGCATTTAAGAGGATTGAGATTCGAAACCCCTTAGCGGCATACGTTGCAGTCATTACTATCAGAAACGAGGAGACTCAAAGGAAATGGAATCCCTAAGTAAACGATAATCAGACTGTTTGGCGGGAGTTTTTCAGATTTCTTGCATGCAACAAACAAATGCATGGTAGTTACTCTAAAAACTTCTACCGAAGGCGTTCAACAATAAAAGAAGATTCTCTTAATATATTAAAAAAATAACATCCAATTTTTAATATAAATGAAACAGAATAGTTCAAATTTTAAAATAGTAAATTTGTATCAAAATCTAAAACTGTTACAAGTCCTAAGAAGAGGAATTTCAGATAACCTTCTTCCTTTGTTATAATACACCATATGCAAAAAAAATACCAATTTTGACTTACCCTAAATGAAAATATGGAATTCAAAATTAGCTAGGAAAAATAAAACATTCCTTTTTTCCCCATAATAATAGTAGCAAGTGAATATGTAAACTAGAATTTTTGGCGAATGCAGCTGGGAGTTGTGTTGTAGTGCAAGATTACGAGGCCTTTAATCAATATTGATGTTTCATGACATCTGTCATTTGTTTTTACGCATTTTTCAATTTTTTGGTTAACCTAATTATTAAAAATTATAACTGTTTTCTAATTTCCTCCTCTGATCGAAATCAATTGTTTAATTTCAGTCGAATATCAGCCCATTGTAGATGTAAGTTTTCAAACAAAGATCGAGATGCGGCTATTCAGTACTTGGTGCATCAAAATAAAAACGAAAAGTTGACAGAAAGGTGCAATGACGTTAGGTGCATAACAATTGTAAGTGCAACAGATGACCCTAGCAAGAACTTGGAAACGTGCTTCCGAAAATGATTGTCAAGGTGAATCTTGTGCTAATGTTGATTCTTTGAAAAAACTAAACTGTTAACGAAGCAAGATACTGAACATCACAAACACTGTCGAGTCACCTCATTTTTGAAACAGTGTCTACAACAATGCCGCCAACGGACTGAGCCTGAACACTTGTGCTCCTCAGCGAAACACGTTGCCACTGAGACACGAGCCGGACTACTTTCAAAATATTCTCTATTCATTCAATGTAACAAATAAATAAAGAAAATTCTCCTTTTTCCCAAATTTCTCTCAACAGTCAGACACAGACCATTTAAAGCTCATTTTTTCCCTCTGTATCGCAAGTAAATAAAGTGACAAGCCATCACGTCACTTCTGACAGTGGACAGTGATAATTGTAAAAGTTACGTGAGGAATATGTTTGCCCTAAACTGTCAACCCTGATGCTCGCTCTATTATATTGCTACTTTATGATCCTGCCTTTCATATAACTTCTTTTATTTTTAATTATTTGTCCTTATTTTTCTGGTTTTCCTTTATATTATTCAAACATTTCTAATAACTAGAATAACTGAATAATTTTCTTTTTCAAGAAGAATGAAAACTAATCACAAATAAAAATTGTTTTGTCCACTAACTGTGGCTATAATGTATGTACGTTAAATTTATGTTCGATAAAATTTTCATGCGATGTAACTCAATTTTCAATTCCAGATCAACAGAAGCTGCGTGACGAAGATAATTTCCGCCTTTTTCGAACTACAAATACCACGTGACTTTATTAAACCGTTGTCTGGATAGGAAAAGGGTTCTACCATTTTATTCCGGAAATGAAGCAAGATGGTACCAGAAGGACATACAAGAAGAACACAATAGAGTCATGTAGAAAATACTGCACACTATAATTAGTTAAAACATGGGATGGATTTGTTCTCATTATCTAAAGATAGAGGTGATTCGATTTATTTAAATATAATAATCTGCAATTTGGAAAAGGTGAATTTAATAATTATTTAATTGATTATTGACATGTAAGCCGGGTTTTTTTTTCTCGCAAGATTTTTTTTTTTGTCTACGCAAATTCGTAGTCACATTAATTGGGATATTAAAAACCATTTTTTTTTTTCTGTTCATTTTTAACGCTACCAGACTAAGAGGGAAAAAAAGAGCAAAAAAATAGACAACTTTGCAGAATTTCATTTTGTTTTCGCTTGAAAATTTTTTTTAAACTTTCAATACCCCGACGTGTGTTGCAATGGTAAGGCACGAAGCTAGCATACAGGAAAGCTGAAGCTCGAATTCCGCTACTGGCATTCGTTACCCTCACAGCTTTCTGAAATTGTAAGACACGATGGCAATTAGACACAATGTGTAGAGCTCCTGGCATAAATAAAGAAGTTGCCCTGGTGGGGGATTTTATAATTTCTCCCCCACAGCACGCAAACGTCGGGGAGTTACGTTTAAAAGTCCTTCCGAAAGGTAATGACCACTTCTCATTGCAAACAGTGGGCTGTCCCTAGCATACACGAGGTCCACCGATGTTCAACAACAAAATGAAAAGCCTCGAATCACATACTTGATTGCGCATAAGTAAAAAGGAAAGGGGGGGTCTCTAGATTATGGATTCAGTAATCAAGATCATATAATCAGTTCTTTTCGAGAGAATTTTTTTTTCCAATTATTCTTAACATATATATATATATGAGAATGTGTGTGTGTGTATATATATATAGATATACATATATATATGACAATGTGTGTAAAAGCGTCAATTGTCAGGGAGGGAGTAGAGTTTACCGGGTTTTCTCTCATGCGAAACTCATTTACGGTGCAATTATACCTAAATAAGTCCTCCCGTCATCATTCGTCGGTGGACTGTTTGTAGTATGCATGAGGCCCACCGATATTCAGCAAGGAAGATGAAATAACTTTTGTCTTAAACTTTTTTAAATTCCATGTTATCAACTTGATGGAACACGATCTTTATTAGAAAACAGCTCCTGCTGTTCATTAATCTAAGACTGAATTTCAGGACTCCAAATGTTTGATAGGGCCTTGATGGGCCTAGGAATGACTAACGTTCTGGTCCTCGATGACCAGATTTCGTGTTCGAGTCCCGACTGTGCCATGAATGATTGTTGTGGTTCGGAATCCACTTTAAACCGTATGTACCGGCCTAATATGACTGTAGCGCGTTGGAAGTAGGGCTAAGAATCTTATCCCGTAAAACGAAACCATCGCATGTTTCGAAATCTGCCAGCAGGCAAATGGCCTTGGCCCACCACGGGGCTGTTGCGCTAATGAAGAATAAATATTTGATGGTGAGGAAGTAGCAGCAATGAAAATGTCTCAGGATAATTATTACTATTATTGATAGAAAATTTCAGACAGTTCGTCTAATTTATTACAAACATCACCGAGTGCAAGGGAAAAGAATTTTTAATTAATATAGCACACAAGTATGGAATTTTGACAAATTCAATATTAGATTGGCGACGTTTTAACATCATAGCGCTGTGTTCATTTTGCATCTAAGCAAAAAAAATAACGGTTTTATTTTCGGTTATTACGGTTATTTATTATTACGGTTAATTTATTTATTACGGTTACTTAACTATTGGTTTGGAAAAAGCAATAACAGTAAACATGATATTAATAAACTAAGTAACAATAAGTATATACAATTTTAATGTAATAATTATTTTTATTATTACAAATTATTTATTTATAAATAGGAAATTCGTGTCCAAAATCCCAAAATTCAGATTTTTTTATTCAAATAAACAGCTCAATTAAAATAAATTTTAATGTGTAGTTTTAAATATTTAATAGTAAAGTATAAATGTATAACGTTTTGGAAAAAAAAATTTTTAAAAATTACATCCACACATAAACTTAAACTTTTAAAGAAAATCAAAAGAAATAAATCTTTTTTATTGGCAATATTTTTAATTTAGATTAAAAAATATATTAATTTACATCAATATATATCATTAATTCAGTTTAAAAATGCAAAGAAATGCGATGAAATGCGCGTTAAATTAAAATTTTAGTGATAGTGTCATTCTTATATATTAACTTCGTCATTAAAAATTAAATTAAATAGAGAAAAATTAACTGGTCACTTCAATTTTTTTATAAAATATTTATATCTCTTTTATTTTTGTATAAAAGTATAAATCTTTTCTTACATGACAACTGAAAAATATTTTTCTAATAAGTTATGACGCACGAAAGGTGTAATTTGTTTATAAATATAAATTAAGAATTAACATAGAATGATACAAATAATAAAAGAATTAAAATAAAATAAGACGCTTGTTTTACAATGCGATTTCAAAGTTGAAATTTCGTTATTGCTCTGAGCACCATCTATGGGGGAAAATTGAAATTAATTCTAGTCTAAAATACGTCCGCTTCAATTATTAAAAGAGCAACTAAAATTCTGATGAAATAACGTTTGTATGTTGGATTACTCTATCATTATAATGGGTACAAAAAAATTATATCAGTTATATTTTTATAGTATTATATATAGGGCCGTAATTAGCCATTTTTGTAAAAGAATTTGCATTTATTCTCCTTAATTAATTAATTTTGAGAAAAATAAAACAAATATAGTACAGTACATTTTTAATAAAATTTATATTAATTAAACTATTATGACTGCCACTTCAGCAATTGTCTTAATTAAATCATCATCGTTAATATTTTAATGATATTGTATTACATTGAAATAATAAAAATAATGGATAATCGTTCTTGTCCGATAGTTGATGTTTAAATAATTTTTTATTAATTTCAACTTGCTAATACTTCTCTCGCCCGAAATAATGGAAACGAAGAGCGATGCCAATCTATTTGAGTAATACAGTGTCAAGAACACTGTAAACTTATATTTTGAATAATTATTCAGTTGTCGAGTTACTCCTTACAACTGGCGTTTCATCTATTTCCATTTTCTTAATTCTTCTCTTTCATTTATAGAGAAATCCCTTCTCTATAAGCATTTCTTCAACCTTACTTTGAACTTTCAGAAAATTTTGCTCAAAATCTATATCTCGAAGACATTGTAACGTACTATGGAATCCAGATATTAATTTTGTTCCACATTCTATTAGTAAATCTTACTGTCGTAATGCTTTATTTGTTTGATCGACGCATTTCAGAATTTTATTTTTTTGATTAATGTTCAGTGTCCTGTAGTGCGGAACAGACACCCCATTAATAGTCTATTCATGGATGGAGGGAAAGGTTGTGCAGCTTCTGCTATGATGGAGCACTCATAGGTAGAAGTCCGAGATCTGAATAATTTACAGAGAATAAAGCCACGTCCAGACAAGAGAATGAGACTAACAAGTAGTTCTCGCTAACCAATTATTAACCGGTTTGCCTCAGAGTGGACACAGCTTTCACAATGAGTCAATTGTCTTAGTTAACTGTCTGTTTTTCACACACATCAAAGAGATTTTTCGCGAAAGCCATTCTCAACCAGTTGTCACTAGCAGCGAGAGATAATGCGGCTGGTTTCACGCAGCCAGAAGGAGCGAAAACTACTTACTCTAGTCTCGTACTCTAGTCTCGGAAGCGGCTGCTAATGGCAATATTGACGCAAATCAAGTGTTTTTGAATTGATACATACGATCACATAGTAAAACAGAAATAAATAACCATAATTATTGTTGCCATTGATATCTACATGTACTCAAGGTATCTCATAAAGGCAATAATTATAATTTTATATTTCTTAATAATTCTAAATAATTATTTTTATTTATTGGTTGATAATAATAAAAATAATACTGTCACTAAGAAAATACAATTAAAATATATAACGTATAATAATATGATAATAATAACATTGTCGCAAGTGATATTGATAAATAATACTGTCATAACAAATTACAAACGACAGATTGTTAAACACTTGTTAACGTTGAGTCTAATTCCATTGCTGTATGGAACAATGGAATTCAACTTACTTTTAAAGAAGTTAGAAAAATCGTTCTTAAGCTGCAATATATTTTCCAAAAAAAAAAACTGTTTACTAATAGAAATTTGAATGAAATTCAGTATCCGATTTAGTATTACTACATTTATTACTAGTAAAAAATAACAATTTATTTGAATTTTGACTATGAAAAAAAAATTTTTTTTTGACTATTTTATGAAAATTCTATTCATTTATTGTGTAATCACATAATATATAATAAGGAAATAAAAAATAAATATTAAAGATTATTAAGGAATTAAAATATTAAGGAATGCTTATTGTTATTCTCATTTTAATATGATATGTATTTTATCTCATCTGGAAGATCACATAGTTACATAAAAGTTAATATTTTTGTCTGGAATATAGAAAAAAAAAGTATTGTGATATAAATGTAAAGAACGACCTTTCTTCTTTTTCAATTCATTTCTTTTTTTATTTATTTATTTTCTTTCGTTTTCCATTTTGCATTGTTTAATTTGTTTTTTAGTTAATTGACAGAATTAAAAAAGTTTATTTAAGTTTATTATTATTATTATTAAATTTATTTTTTCTTTGACTTATGATGTGAGAATCAGCTTCACTAAATATCAAATTTCTTTCTGCACTTTTCGCAAAATTAAGCTCTATTATCTCCAATAAAACTTCAAAATGGACTTGAGCCACTTGCAAACTAAGACACTCACACACAAAAACATGGAGCTATTTTTGCATTCCCGTAATGGTGCTATAATCGATTGTATCAAATTGACTCGATATCACAATCTTTAATGGCGGGCTTTATCTATCAGACATGATCAACTCTAACGAAAGTACATTTCGAGAACCAACTTCCATTTCACCTGATGCCACAAATGGAAATGTAAAATGCATTTTCTGCGACAGAGAAAAACAAATCCTGTTCGATAATTTATCTTTCCATGGATTTACACCTTGTTCGAATGGATCGAAATAAAGAAAAAAAGAACAAAGAACAAAAAAAAAGAGTTTGAACGAAATCGATTCTAAAACTTTTGATGGACTAAAATCTGGAAGCTTTGCACTTAGCGTTTGGTGTTGGAAAACAATGTTTTGTGCACATTTAGGGTTTACGAACTGAAGGTGCTTGGAGCATTTTTCGCTTTCAAAGTTATATGGTAAAACTCTAATGAAAAGTGGATAAAAGCTAATGCATTTCTTGGGTACGTTCGAAATCTCAAAATGTTCCCCAGAGTCGTCACTCGTTATCATAAAATGGAAAGTAGTCTTTTCTTCCAAGTGCAGGCAAAAACTACAGATGTCTCAAATAAAAGTAAATTATTTTTGTTTTATTACGTTAGATTTCGAATTTATGATGGCGAAACAAAGATATCAAATGGACTGTATATATCGGTATTTTTATTGGATAAAAGGATTAGATGATTTCCTTTCCAAGGGCATTTAAAAGGAAATGGTGATGTTGATGATGCTGTGAATAAAGTAAACCATAATAGAGTCGGATAATACAATTTTTCGAGAAAGTTCTAATAATCTAAAGATTTATTTAATATAACTGTTCACTAAAAAAAAAATATTTGAGCAGTGATAAGTGTAAAATGAATTTAAATGTACACTAAAACAATTATTCTAATAACTCGCAAATGTAGTTATTTCTTAAGACTTCATCATTCTGTAAATGAGCTCCATTTATAGAATTTGAACAGCATTTTACAGTATTTCATTACATTATTAGTACAGAAATTTACAATATTTTAACAACATTAATATTAAAATAGCAAGGATTGCTTAGCTAAAAATAAAACTCTTTATAGTAAAAAAAAATTGTCTATCAAGTTATTGGTCATCAAAATTGAGACGATTAAAAATAAAAAAAATAAAAAATTATTGGCGATTAAAATATAAAAAGAAAAAAAAAATTAGCTTATTGTTGTTCTTTCTAACTTAGAACAATATAAGATATTTGTTGTTGTTTTTTTTTAACTAAATCAGCGTTTCCATCTTGAACTTCCTATTTAAAGCATTTTAACGTTTAATGGAATTTCTATTTCAAAGCTTAGATATATTTAATCATTGAAATAAAAAAAAAATATTAAAAAAAAACAGTCTTTCTACTTTTATAAATGTTGCTATGCAGATTTCTAAAGCAAATAATCTCAAATATATATATATAAAAATTCTTCTTCAATGGGGCAACAGCCCCATTGTGGACCAAGGACGTCCACCTACTGGCAAATTTCAAGACAAAAGATAATTTCTTTTTTACAGAGTGGGTCTGTCAGCTCTCACATTGAAACTGGCATTAACTGGCACTTTGGCACATTAACTGGCACACAGAGCACACTGGCTCTCACATTAACTGGCACACAGAGAATATTGGCTCTCACATTAACTGGCACACAGAGCACACTGGCTCTCACATTAACTGGCACACAGAGCACACTGGCTCTCACATTAACTGGCACTGGCACTACTCCGTAGGGTTGTAAGCTTCAATGTGCCAGTTAAAATATTAATTTTTGAATATCAGTTTTCTAAACACCTCCAGAAAGAAAATCCGATGATGTCAGACTCAAATTATTCAAGCTAAAGTGTCAAATGCTATCTTGCTACCCTCTCTGTCCTGCTTGGACAGTACTTATTTGACCTGTCTTTTTGTACTTCATTGATGTTCTTAAAATATTAGATTATTTTTTTTATTTCATTCCCTTATATATATTTATTTATTTATTTATATATATATAAAAGAGAGAGAAGCACATCTCCCACAAAAGTAATATTTTATTGCTGTTGAATATGAATGGGCTTCTTCTGTCGTTTGTATGCCACAATTAACCCGCAGATGGGTGATGGGCAGAGGACAAAAGATGTCCAAAACGGTACCGGAAGGACTGTCAGGAAATAACTGCCTCATATATACACGTTGCTTGGGGAGAAAAACCGGTAAAACTCCCCCAGGCACCCTGACTGGATACAAGACACTTTACATACATCATTGTCACCATTGTTTCCTCGTTTCTGAAAGCAATAACTGGTAGTCATGGGGAGCTTTTACATATTAGAGCAATACATTTTTAAACCGCTATTTAATAAAATTGACCAATTTGAATGGGTGAGAAAATATTACATCGTATTATAAAAGAATATATCAGTTAAATTATTAGCTAATATACCATCGTAAAAAAAAAAAATTCTAAAACGTTTAAAAAACACAAAGCTTTTAGCATCACCGTTATATATTTAAATCTGAAAATATGGCAAACTTTTTTTTTAATAATTTCATTCAGTAAAAATTAAACCAAAAAAAATACAAATTTTTGTAGAAGTAACAAGTGGGCTGACACATAAATGACGCTACTAGTATGATTTTTAGTTAGCCCTAACCTTCAAAAGACACGTGTATAAATTTGACAGCTGTTGCACTATTAGTATGTGAGTTATAGCATTTTTATTGAAGTTGTAGCATTTTTAGTGTTAATCACATACAGCCCACTCGGCTGACTGTCGATTGGACTCCGGTGTGAAATGAGGGAGCCATGTTTCATCCATTGTCACATATCGACGCAAAAATTCGGGCTTATTACGATTGAACAGCTCCAAACACTGCTTAGAATCATCAATTCGTTGTTGTTTTGCGTCGACTGTGAGCTCGCGCGGCACACACTTTGAACAGAGCTTTCGCATATCCAAATATTCATTCCCGATATGTCCAACACGTTCCTTTGATATCTTTAGGGCCTCAGCTATCTCAATCAACTTCACTTTACGGTTATCAGAAATTATATTGTGGACTTTTTTGATGTTTTCGTCGGTAGCAGCCTCTTTGGGGCGTCCACTGCGTAAATTGTCCTCGGTGCTCATTTCGCCTCGTTTAAATTTAGCAAGCCACTTCTCTACGGTTGATTTTTCTGGTGCAAAGTCCGAATAATGTTTATCAAGCCAAGCCTTCAATAGTATTTTTTTTCGCCAAACAACAATGCTTTATTAACAAATGAAATTCCTTTTTATCCATTTTTTCAAACTAACAAAAGTTGCTTCACTAACAATGCTATAACTCACACACTAATAGTGCAACAGCTGTCAAATTTATACACGTGTCTTTTGAAGGTTAGGGATAACTAAAAATCCTATGAATTTAATACTAGTAGCGCCATCTGTGTGTCAGCCTATGAACCTTTCAGCCCACCTGTTAATTCAAAGTTCAGTTTTAATGTGAAGCAAAAAAGATTCATTTTCTTAATATATATTCTCAGGGGGAAAAAAAATCTTTAAAATTTGATTTTTAAGAAGATTAGAACTTTAATTAATTAATTCCCTGACTATTTCTCAAAATATAAAGATGTGTTTACAAACAGGTTCAATCTCATTAAGTGTCATTTTTTAAAAATACAATAATTTTTTTTAATAAGTAAATTTTTTCTAAAATTCATGAATCATAGAGCTTTTCATAAATACACTCATGTCCATAAATTAAGGATAATTCAGAATCACACAGAAACTAAACTCTAAAATAAAAATTTCACCTGTAGAATTATCACACACATCTTGAAGAAGAATATGCAAATTACAGGAAACCACCAGATGGCGCGGATAGTACGTCACAATGACGAGAGTGTAAGAGAGGGGTATATAAGGAATGGTGGCAAAGAAGTAAAATTGTTCACAAACGGTTTAAATGCCTTTCAGTGCAATAACCGCATAGTTATGGCACAAAGGAAGCATTTGGATGATTTTTTACGTGGTAGAATTATCGGACGACTGGAATGTGGACGTACCCAGCTGGAAGTATCCGAGGAACTTGGAATCGCCCAGAGTGTCATCTCCAGGCTTTGGCAACGATTCCAAGATGATGGTAATGTGAGTAGATGTTACAGCACAGGACGCCCCCGAGTTACAACGCCGAATGAGGACCGGTATTTAGCAGTTACTGCCAAAAGAAACAGACGGAGCACAGCATCAGACCTGTCTCGTCAGCTCTCTTCAGCTACCGGTACGACAGTTTCAAGGCATACCGTGTACAGACGCTTAGGGCACATTGGTCTATATGCTCGTAGGCCTGTCAGATGTGTTCCACTTACCGCAACTCACTGTCGCCTGCGATTAACCTGGAGTAGAGAGCATGCATTGTGGACACCGCAGCAGTGGTCTGGTGTGATGTTTTCAGACGAGACCAGGTTTAGTTTGCAGTCTGATTCTCGCCGGACTTTCATATGGAGAGCGCCAAGTACGCGTTACCACCAAGAGAACACCATTGAACGACACCGTTACGGTGGTGCAGGATGGCTCGTTTGGGGAGGAATTATTCTTGGTTCCAGAACTGACCTGCATGTTCAGAGTGTAACGATGACAGGCCACATCTATCGGGATGTCATTCTGGAACAACATGTACGTTTGTTTCGGGGCGCCATGGGTGCTGAATTTCTTTTTATGGATGACAACGGCCGTCCTCACCGTACAAACATTGTAGACGAATGCCTTCAATTGGAGGATATCACCCGTATGGATTGGCCAGCATACTCACCGGACTTGAATCCAATAGAGCAGGGGTCGGCAACCTGCGGCTCGCGAACCACATGCGGCTCTTTGGATGTGAAGCTGCGGCTCTTTGGATCCATAAGCAAATATTATTTATTTTATAAAAAAAAAAAAACATTTAAAAATCGCTCTGAATCGATTAACGAGGATTAGGTACCGATTCTATCTCTCAGCCACTCGTACTCGCTTTTCACCGCACTCAAAGAAACAAAGTTCTATGCTTTTGTTTCTCATTCCAATAACCAGGTCCTCAAAGATCTTCAAAATTTTGATTATGATATTTCTCTTCCCAGCAGCCGCAAACTCCCACGATACGTATTTAATATTAATAAACAATGCGCTTGCTATTAGTTTCTTCCCAGACAACCGATGGTTGCTTTCCCCCTCGGCGCCGCTTTTCAAGATCAAAGGTTATTTTCGCCTTGGTGCTGGTGGACTGAAACGATGGTTTTGGTTTCTTACTCGATTCTCTCTCTCTCGCACCTCGCGTGATTTTTATTTTTGTGCCTTTATTTAGTTACTCCGACTGTGCTCGAATAACTGCAAAATTTGTAATCTGCTGTTTTGGATACCTAAATAATAATTTTAAAGATCCTTTATTACAGCTTTACCGCAAGCATGGCATCTACAAAAAAAAAAGAAGAACTGAAGATGAACATCGAGAATTCAATCGGGATTGGACGGAGTCGTTCGCTTTCATATGCAACTCAGATGGCCTTTCTGACTTGTCTCATTTGCCACGAAAAACTCGCACACAATAAGAAATCAAATTTAGAGAGACACTTCACTAAAAAACATACTCAGTTTGCTAGTAAATATCCAGCCGGCGAAGAACGAAAAAAAGCTGTCGACGAGCTCCAAAAACAAAAACAGCAATCAAGTTCCATGTTAAGTAACTGGACGCAATTTACAAGTAATGTTAATCTAGCAAGCTTCGCGGTATCACTAGAAATTGCAAAAAAAGCAAACCATTCACAGATGGTGAGTATGTCAAAGATTGCTTCATATGTGCATCTAAAGAACTGTTTCGTGATTTCAAAAACCAACCAGAAATCTTGAAAAAAATCAAAGATTTGCCATTATCCGCTAAAACAGTACAAGATAGAATAGCTAAAATGTCTTCAAATGTAATATATTTGCAGGTGGAAGATATTCAACTTTCTTCTGTCATATCACTTGCTATAGATGAGTCTTGCGACATAAAAGACAAGGCACAAGTTGCCCTTTTTGTCAGGTATATGTCTTCCCAAGGTCCAAAAGAAGAATTTCTAGGATTGCTACCGCTCTCGGGACAAACTAGAGGGGAAGATATAGCGAATGCTGTGCAAAAATGCCTTTGAAGACAATAAGATCGATTTAAATAAAATCGTTTCAATAGCAACTGATGGAGCCAGAAGTATGACAGGAAAAAATAAAGGGGCAATAACGATTCTTCAGAACAAAATAAACCACGAAATTCTTACGTTTCACTGCATAATACACCAAGAAGCGCTTTGTGCCCAAACATTTCCGGCCGAAATAGTTGAGGTCATGAATTTGGTAATCAAGATTGTTAACAGCATCTTGTCAAAAGCACTCTACCATCGTCAGTTTAAAGAATTCTTAAGCGAAATGGAAACTTAGTATTCCGACCTCCTACTTCACAATAAAGTGCGATGGCTTTCCAAAGGTAAGGTGTTGAAACGTTTTGCTTTGTGCTTGAATGAAATAAATACATTCCTAAATGAAAAAGGCATTAATCACCCTGAATTAGAGAACGACAAATGGTTGCAAAAATTTTACTTTATGGTGGATATCACAACGAAATTAAATGAGCTGAATCTAAAACTGCAAGGAAAGGGAAACCCAGCCTATGATTTGGTAGTAGAATTGGTTTGTTTTGAGGAAAAATTAATTCTTTTTGCAGAAGATATTCTGAGCGGTAAATTACTTCATTTTCAATTTCTAAAGCAATATCGTGATAAAACTAGTGCAACTGTTGACAGGAGGTACTTCAGCACAGTTATAAAAAAATTAAAGATGAATTTGCTGACAGATTTGAGCAATTCAAAACCACTCTAGCTTTCATAGTAAATCCACTCAACACAAATAGTAACGAAATCCACATTGAGCCATTTGGAATTGATACTGTATCTCTAGAAATGCAATTGATCTATTTAAAAAGTAAAGCTTTGTGGAGTCGAAAATTTACAGAGTTGAAAAGCAAGTTGGAAGAGTTGGAGGTCCAGAAATGTACGTAACGCAACAAAAGTGGACAACTTTAAAAGAAATGCCGCGAGTTGAGGCACTTATATTCGACGCATGGAATGGTCTTCCAGATTGCTACAGTGAGGTGAAGAAGTTGGCATTTGGAGTACTGACTATCTTTGGATCGACATATTTGTGCGAGCAAGCGTTCTCTTGCATGATTATAATTAAAAGTAAAGTAAGAAGCCAACTAACAAATGAAAATTTAGAGTCATGTTTAAAACTTAAAGCAACAAGTTATGAGCCAAATTTATCCAAACTTTCTAAAACTAAGCAAAGCCAATGTTCCCATTGAATATGTTTGCTCAAACGTATGTTATTGTTTTTTTATTTTAAGTACAAATTACATTGTTTAATAAAGTTTAAATTTTCTACTTGAATAACCATGCAAAGCCATCGCTCCCATTGAATTTGTTTGGTAAATTACAAATTACAGTTAGTGTTGTAAGTAAATGTTTAATTGTTTTAATTTTTTACTTAAATAATAAGTTATCTAATAATGAATAAATAGAATGATATAATGAATAAATAGATATTTTTTCTTATAAATAGATTAGGTTTTTTTTTATAAAAAAACTTTATTTATGCAAGTATTAACAGGTGGGCTAGTATTATTAAATCGACGCTACTGGTATTAAATCCATATGATTTTTAGTTAGCCCTAACCTTCAAAAGACACGTGTATAAATTTGACAGCTGTTGCAATATTAGTATGTGAGTTATATCATTTTTAGTGAAGCAACTTTTGTTAGTTTGAAAAAATGCATAAAAAGGAATTTCGTGGGTTAATAAAGCATTTCTGCTTGGCGAAAAAAAATAAATACTATTGAAACCAAGGTTGGCTAGATAAACATTATTCGGACTTTGCACCAGGAAAATCAACCTTAGAGAAGTGGTTTGCTAAATTTAAACGAGGCGAAATGATGAGGCACTGAGGACGATGCACGCAGTGGACGACCCAAGGATTCTGTTACCGACAAAAACATCAAAAAAGTCCACAAAACAATTTCTGATAACCGTAAAGTGAAGTTAATTGAGATAGCTGAGACCCTAAAGATATCAACGGAACGTGTTGGACATAACGTGAATGAATATTTGGATATGCGAAAGCTCTGTTCAAAGTGGGTGCCGCGCGAGCTCACAATCGACCCAAAACAACAACGAATTGATGATTCTAAGCAGTGTTTCGAGCTGTTCAATCGTAATAAACCCGAATTTTTGCGTCGATATGTGACAATGGATGAAGCATGGCTCCATCATTTCACACCGGAATCCAATCGACAGTCAGCCTAGTGGACTGCACGTGATGAACACTAAAAATGCTATAACTCACATACTAATAGTGAACAGCTATCAAATTTATTCACGTGCCTTTTGAAGGTTTGGGCTAACTAAAAATCGTATGGATTTAATACTAGTAGCGCCATCTATGTGTCAGCCTACGAACTTTTCAGCCCACCGGTTATTTATTGTTGGCAAGAAAAAATTTTGTGGTTCTTTAAAAACTTTGAAATTTTGTAAATTGTAATTTTTGGCTCTTCCGACTCAAAAGGTTGCCGACCCCTGCAATAGAGCATGTGTGGGATATGCTTGGCCGACGAATTGCATCCCGTCAACCCCCTCCCACCTGTGAACCGGAACTTCGGAGGGCATTGCTTGATAAGTGGTGTAATATTCCCCAAGATCAGATTGATAATTTGATACTCAGCGTGCCTAGGCGTTGTAAGGCCTGTATTACATCGTCCGGGAGACATACTCCATATTAACCATAATACTGACCATGTTAAACTGTTTTTTGTAAATAGGTCCTTTTTTGAAATTTTCTCCAGGGAGTAAAAATCGCAATTTTTATTAATTATGTCAAACATATAGCATCTTTTTTGCTCTTTACCTTTTGTTTAATAAATAGACTTTACAAATAAGTCAAATTTGTTTTGCTTCTGTCTCTTTCTTTGCCTGAACTTCATTATCCTTAATTTATGGACATGAGTGTATTTTGCTTTATTAATAACGTTTTTCATATGAAATGTTTAATTTAATAATTTATGTAGCTAATTTCACTGCCGCTATTGTAGGGTATTCTTTTAGAATGAATTACTAACTGAAATACAAATGTCTCGCTTCACTATTATGAATAAATCACTTGGTACTACACTCATCTCCATAAATTAAGGATAATTCAGAATCACACAGAAATTGAACTCTACAATAAAAATTTCACCGGCAGAATTATCACACACATCTTGAAGAAGAATATGCAAATTACAGGAAACCACCAGATGGCGCGGATAGTACGTCACAATGACGAGAGTGTAAGAGAGGGGTATATAAGAAATGGTGGCAAAGAAGTAAAATTGTACACAAGCGCTTTAAAAGCCTTTCAGTGCAATAACCGCATAGTTATGGCACAAAGGAAGGATTTGGATGATTTTTTACGTGGTAGAATTATCGGACGACTGGAATGTGGACGTACCCAGCTGGAAGTATCCGAGGAACTTGGAATCGCCCAGAGTGTCATCTCCAGGCTTTGGCAACGATTCCAAGATGATGGTAATGTGAGTAGATGTTACAGCACAGGACGCCCCCGAGTTACAACGCCGAATGAGGACCGGTATTTAGCAGTTACTGCCAAAAGAAACAGACGGAGCACAGCATCAGACCTGTCTTGTCAGCTCTCTTCAGCTAACGGTACGACAGTTTCAAGGCAGACCGTGTACAGACGCTTAGGGCACATTGGTCTATATGCTCGTAGGCCTGTCAGATGTGTTCCACTTACCGCAAGTCACTGTCGCCTGCTATTTACCTGGAGTAGAGAGCATGTATAGTGGACACCGCAACAGTGGTCTTGTGTGATGTTTTCCTACGAGCCCAGTTTAGTTTGCAGTGTGATTCTCGCCGGACTTTCATATGGAGAGCGCCAGGTACCCGTTACCACCAAGAGAACACAATTGAACGACACCGTTACAGTGGTGCAGGATGGCTCGTTTGGGGAGGAATTATTCTTGGTCCAGAACTGACCTGCATGTTCAGAGTGTAACGATGACAGGCCACATCTATCGGGATGTCATTCTGGAACAACATGTACGTTTGTTTCGAGCGCCATGGGTGCTGAATTTCTGTTTATGGATGACAACGCCCGTCCTCTCCGTGTAAACATTGTAGGCGAATACCTTCTATTGGAAGATATCACCCGTATGGATTGGCCAGCATACTCACCGGACTTGAATCCAATAGAGAGTGTGTGAGATATGCTTGGCCGACGAATTGCAGTCCGTCAACCCACTCCCACCTTTCAACCGGAACTTCGGAGGGCATTGCTTGATGAGTGGTGTAATATTCCCCAAGATCAGATTGATAATTTGATACTCAGCATGCCTAGGCATTGTAAGGTCTGTATTACATCGTCCGGGAGACATACTCCATATTAACCATAATACCAACCATGTTAAACTGTTTTTTGTAAATAGGTTCTTTTTTGAAATTTTCTCCAGGGAGTAAAAATCGCAATTTTTATTAATTATGTCAAACATATAGCATCTTTTTTGCTCTTTACCTTTTGTTTAATAAATAGACTTTACAAATAAGTCAAATTTGTTTTGCTTCTGTCTCTTTCTTTGCCTCAACTTCATTATCCTTAATTTATGGACATGAGCGTATATTCATTACAAGGTATTGATTATGTGGATATTAGGTTGGTGAGAAAGTTATGTCGGTTTCATATAGGAAATTTAAATTCATAAGTGAGATTAATAAATGAAATATTGACCATTGCTTCCTATGGCCTTCTTCCATTTGTCAACGAGACCATTTCGACTGAATGAATAAAATTTCCTATTCTTTGATACCAGGAAATATATCAATTCCCTCTGAACATCGTGAAAATTTGAACATTTTTTTCCCTTTAAAAAAAATTGCATCGTGAGAAACAAATGGTTGTAATATGATACCAGGTCAGGTAAGTATGGTAGACGTGATAAAATTTTATAATCTGGAATTTCTCTGTCATCCTTAAATCCAAGTGAGGTGTTGCGTTCTTAACACCTTTTGGGTTGTAAAGTGCTGGGTGAAATTCAAGTATTTTTTATATCCAGATGGTTTAGCTGATCACAACATAGGTCTACTATGACAATTTTTTTTAGGATTGTTTTGGTGAGGTAAAAATCTGGTTGCAACAGTTCCTAGCGGATAGAATCTTAGCAAACCCAGCAAATGCAAGGCATTGGCTTTTTTAGGAGGGGGGCTGGTGCGAATTGGCTTTCGCAAGGATAAGAAGTGAACATTCCTGTCTTAACTTGGCTCTTTTCTTCACACTGTCATACACAATCCACTTTTCATCACCAGTATCCACGCGATCCAAGAATGGTTCCTATTTTTGTCGAACAAGCAAAGAAAAAGCAATAAAAATTTGATCTGCCATATTTTGTTCTCTTATACCGCAGGGAAACTAATAACACCATTTGTAGACAAAGGCAAGCTTCTTCAATAGAGGTTCATTGCCCACTAAAACCCTCAGAACGTTATTATCACACTTCTTCGATCTTCCGGTGCAGGGTTCATTTTGAATTTTCATGTCACTTTAACTGAATTTTTCAAATCACCTTCGCACCGTACACATTTTAACTTTAGATGGTCCAAAGATGAAACACAATTTTTTTTTTTTTTTTAACTTCCGTCACATTATGACCATGTTGGAATTCATAAAGCAAAGAGTATCTAAAATAAAGTTTTTCTTGATTCATAATATACCCCCCTTTCTCAAAATTTAATGATCAAAAAACACCTGTAATATCAAAAATCAAAACATGGAAATATTAGCTTTCGATTAATATCGAAATTTTCAAAGAATAATGAGCAATTCAAGTGATCAACAGAAAAATGACATCATTTTCTTACCAAATTAATACTTTGGCTCTTCATCAGGATTGCACTTTAGAAATCCTGTTTTTAGTTGCCCCGTGAATGGGAATTCCTTAAAGATTTTACATGATCGGTCTCTTTAAAGATTTATCTACATATTAAATCATATCTGTTAAAGACTGCCTATCTCGTTAAAGACTGTATCTATTAATTGATATTCGTTTAATGAACAATAAAACTTTTCATATTTATTCATTTATTAGTTATTCATAATTAAATAAAATTTATTATTTTTGCTAATTTTAATCATAATTTAAAATCATGAAGCAAAAGAGCTGAAACTTTTGGTCTCGAGAAGTCTGGGCACGCAAATTTAATATTATGCAAAAATAAAATAAAAATTTCTATGAAGATTGAATGTGATCTCTTGTCTTTAATTTAAAAAAGTTAGAATACCTTTGGAATAAAATAATAAATTATGACAATAATAAAAAAATATATAATTTCACAATAACACGAGCCTCATTGTTTATTATCTATATCAGTAACCAAACTACTCAAATCAATTGATCAGTTCCATGCTTGACCATAACAACATCATATTGTATGAATCTAGCGGTATCTATCTGTGATACATAAATAATAAACAATTAAGTAAGTAAAAATCCTTTTTTTTTTAGATCATTAATATAAAACTTCTCAAATAATTCATTTAACTCATACATATATGCCGTTTATAATATATCATTTGTTTTTAATGAATTGAAACTACTTAAATAAATTAATACAGTTCTTTTAATATAAGTTAAATTACAAACTTATGGCTACATTATGTAAACATATGATAAATGCCAACAATTTGTATGATCAGCCAAATAATAGTTCAAGCGACAATGAAGATTTTCGTCTTAGACAGATTATGTAATTTTATCAATTACATAATTTGCTACATTTTGATTCAAGCTAAAAATAAAACTGTACTTTTAAGTTTTAGACGATCGCAAAATGTTACCAGATTGCTAAAATTTAGTTCGTGTTAAACTTAACAGTGCAGCCCTTAAAAATAATTTATCAGATTCAGTACATATTTTTAATATGATCTGCAAATTCGGTTTTAAAATATGTGTTAAATTTTGAAACATTAAAATTTGTAATTTAATCAGTGTTGTAAGAAAGATTTTTTTTCATTAAGAAAATGGAATTTTTGCTTGTAAATAATCATCAATTAAAATTATATTTTTAGTGATGTCTGAAAGCAGTTCTACAAATATCTGTGTCATTGTGAATCAAGTATAAACAGTAAAAAAGGACTTGAGGAATCAAAATTAAGTTTATCTTGTAATGCTTTTTATTATTGAAGAATTTACGTTTCTTAAATGATGTAAGAAGCTTAATCTGTCACACAACAATAGATTGGAGCAATTTCTTATAAGAAATGTTTATATCCTCATTACTGAAATGTTAACAAGAAAAAATAAAATGTATAGATAAGATCATTGCAGATAAGAAGAATTAAAAATGTAAAAAATAATAAAATAAATAAGAATAATAAATTTATAGATAAGAAGATTGCAAAAGCTTATAGAATGTAAAATAATATTTGATGTGTGCATCCACAACAATAAATATTTAGTGATATCTGCAAATGAATTTTCTTTGTCAGGTATCCAATTACTCATTGTGAGTAGAATATTAAATAAACTGTCAACAATTATGTAAACAAAGGATCAATCAATTATCTTGATTCCTAATAATTTTGCAGTACAGCAGAAATTTGTGCTTATATTCAAATATACTCAGAACTCATACATTGAACAAACATACTTAAAGCATAGGTATTTGAAAATAATTTGTTAAATGTGCATAAAAAATTGCCAAGTATGATTTCATTTTAGATCATATTTTTATCTGAAATGAAGTAACATTGTAATCAAAAAAGTCAACCTACAGTACATAATCTAATTGTATTTATTGAGATAAACATAAATTTTAGTATTGTATATTTAAATTTAAAAAGTATCTAAAAATGTATTGTGTATGTAAAACTAAATTATAACCACATATTTCAAACTTTGTGGATAAGAAATAAGATTTGTTATAAAATATTTTCTATTTTAGATACAAAATGTTGAGACGCTATACTTCATCATTATATTCATCGGCATTCTTGAAATGTTTGGGATGTTCACATCATCAAGTGAAAATTCATACTAACATAACTAAAATATTAAGTACTTCAAATTTTATGAAAGATTTACCAAATCCAAGTCTTCCTACTCCTGTCAAGCCACTTAGAAAGCATGATGCAGGTATAGTATATTTAAATTTTTACTTGCTCAGTATATTAAATGTATTTTAATGTATTGCACGTATACTACATCTAGATCTATCACTATCAGTTCATGATTAAACTTTTCCATAAATCTATTTTAGAGTTTTAAGAATATTGATTGTGTAAAGCATGTTGAACCATTACAACATCTAACTATGATTTTTTTTTTTTATTTACATAAACAAACTACTGCTTTTAAAGATATGTGAATGCTAGAAATTGATTAATTTATTTTAAAAAGTACATTAAAATAAAAGGTTTTCATGATATATTGAATTGTGTATTAAATGATAATGATTGACTTGGAAGCATATTTATACTCCCTTTCCTTTAGCCACTTTTTATATGATTGCAAATGACATTCCCTGTTTTTTTTTTTTTTTTTTTATTGATAGAGGAATATAATATCAGAAACTGAAAAAATTAGTTTATTTTTAATTTAGAATATTGCAATCAGAATACTGTACCATAAACGCGCAGAAATAATGGCAGAAGTATTTAAGTCTTTTTATGGTATATTCCTACAAAGTTATACCATGAATGGCATAAAACTTTTTTACTGATGCTAGATTAGTCAGTTATTAGATGCAATTGTATATTTTGCTTTTGAGAACTTGGATAATTTTTTAAGATTTTAGATCAAATTAACCCATTTTCTTTTTTATGTATGTATAGTACATATATTGTATTTAGACTTATATTATCAATTAATTTATGTCTTAAATTTCTTTATTTTTGAATGACATTGAAAAAAGGACTGCAATTGGTAATTATAATTTAAAAAAATGTGTATTTATCATATTAGAAAAATAATTTACAATCTCTCAATTTCTTTTCATGAATGTGTGGAAATAGAATTCTCTTCTGTCTCAAATTAGCCAAAATTAAGTCTCAAATTAGCAATTTGAACTAATCTATTTTGCTTAAACATATAAATGATGACTATCTATATATATCTGTGATGTGTCACATTTTTCAACGTATTTTATAATTAGCTTTAATAATGTAATACTTGTAATCACTTGTTGTATATTTGGTGTATTTCAACTTCTCTTAAAAAATTTTTTAAATATTTATTTAATACACTAATTTTAATCTATGTGTAACTAAATAATTTTCCTAATAACAAATAATATTCACAATATCTAATGTCAGGAGATATTAATAAGTTAAATCACATTTAGACCTCCATGTTTCGATAATGGTTCATAAAACGTGATGCAAACTTTATAAACATTTCTGAAGAATATGGCAACATTGCTTATCATTATATATTTTTGTTTTTGTAATGGGCAGCAAGTAGTAAAATAATGGGCAAAAGGATTTTTTTTTTTTTAATTTTTAAAAATTTAGTAATAAATTTTGAATTGCATTTTAATTTTATTGAATTCAAGGAATTTATGGTTGAATGGTACATGAATATGACACAAAGTTAAAAGCTTATGCATAGTTCCAACTGCTTATTCGTGTAGAACATGTGCATCTGTAATATACTTCGCAATGATATTATCAAAAGGTAATTGAAGATCATGCTGTTTTACAATAATGAAAGTGATAAAAAGTGTGGGACTATTATAGTAAAGACAAAGAAACAGAGTGATAGAGGAGCAAGGCAAGCCAAACTAAAATGACACTTATATAAATTGTTTATTCAGGAGAAGCAATAATTGTTAAATTGTCTTGATTGCATTTTTTATAGAACATTATCATTTTAGCTATAGGATCATCAAGCTGGTTAAATTCATATTTGATATTACAAATTTCTTCTGTTACTTTTTCTGTTGTTTGAAACTTGACATTTTTAACTGTAACTATTTTCTTTCGAATTGAAGAATGTATTAAAATAAATTGCTTATTTGGTACAAATTTGTCATCTGGAAGTCACCATAATTGGGGCTAAAATAAGATTATATCTATTTAGTATGTTATGCATTTTTAAGAATGTTATTTGAATGCCTGATAGCAACTTTAGCAAAAAGCATGCAATATATATGAATAACTCTAATACAATTTATTAATTGTTTTTCATTCTTGTTATCGAGGCCAACAAAACTTTCTCTTGTTATTTATTAAGACTTATTAATATCTTGTATTTTAATCAATATAAAGATAGCCGACACCATTTTATTTCAAAAACTATATGCATACAATCTTAAAAACATTTTTGAAATTATGGTTAAATTTGATGTTTTTATTATGTCTGTTATTAATTTTATCTGCTTCACTTCTACTTATCTAAAATTGTAATATTGGAATTAATGGAGTAATTGTGGAGTTAAATAAGAATTTGTAATCGTTTATAAATTATCAAATAATTTTAATAATAAATATAAATATTTGATTTTTTTATAATTAGATATTTTATCTGAAGAACTCAGAAAAGCCAGCAATATAGAAAGAATTCTCAAACTTTCAAGTGATCATTTAGATGTTATGAATGCCAGGCACATAATTTTAGCTATGCAAAGTATTCATGATTTTTCTAGGTAGGTTATTTTCTTAGTAAAATATTGTGAATTTCTTTTACAATATTTATATATATATTAATATTATATTTAATGCTTTATTAAGAGAAAAGATATTCAGTAAGTAATTTAAGTGAAACTGGTTATTTCTTTTTTCCCCTCTGAACTAAAATGCTCTGTAAATAAATATTTTTTAAATCTCTCGTAAAAAAATGATTTCATAACTTGTTTCCAACAGGTTTTTAATATAACTATTTTCTGTGTTATTTCATAATAGCTATATTTTACTAAATTAACTAAAATCACATTTAATCCTTAAATACATATAATGTCAGTTAACAAAATTCAATTAAATTTAAACTAAAAGAATCAAGATTTACCTTAAAAAGACATAAAGCATTAAAATAATTTTTGTTATGTATTATAGTAAATTAAAGTTAAAGTAAAAAAAATTGTTAAATGCTTTCCATTCCTTGAACTAAGCTAAAGAAATGGGAGTATTTTGAAATATTTTCAGATATATTAACTAATATATTTTTATCTCTTCTAGGAATAAAGAAAATTTCAATTCTCATGCGCTTTTGGAAAATGAAATATTTCAAGCCATTTGCACACGAATTATGAAATTAATTCGTGTTTTTGATCCTCGAGAACTGATAAATGTGTACAAAGTTTTGACTTTTTTTGAAGTACCAAATAACACTTACGTTATGCAGTCAGTTTTGAGAATGCTCAGTAAATATCTAAATGATCTGAGTATATCTCAACTTGTGTTTTTAAATTTTCTTCTGATGAAGCAAAAGCATAACTCTTTAGTAGATGGTTTGAGAATGGCTATACCTTTAGTTTTGCAAGTGCAAATTGAACATCAGATAGATACAGAAAATATGCCTGAAGTAGTAAATTGCCTACAAATTGCTTGCAAATCAAGGTTAAAACCTGCAGTCGTTCAAGTAAGTAATATTTAAACATTTGTCTGCATATGTGTGCGCATGTTTTTTTTACTGTATATTGTTTATTAGTAACTTTCTAACATATATGAACTAACATTCCTTTAATTAATTTATGCTATGTAGTATAATTAATTAACAAGAATTTAATGTCTTCTCACAAATATAAAACATTTGTATGTCAACGTTCAGAACTGTGATTGACTGTTCTGTTAAAGCTGGATTCCTAACTAATTAAGATTGTATGTTGTAAAACAGCTTTTCAGAAAGTTTAATAGGCAAGAGATCAAGTTTTGCATAATGTACTGATGTTCTCATTAGAACAGCTGGTGAAGGAGGGGGATTTGTTTATGATGTAATATTAGTAAACTTATCCAAGTTCTTCAGAGATATTTCTTTTATAACTTTGATTATAACAGGAATGCCATTCTTTCATTGCTGTGCAGGAAATCTAATGTAAAACTTGTAATTCTGTACTAGTATGCATCCAAAAAATATTCAAAACTATTAATAACTGAACAGATTAATCACTTATTTTTATTCATGAATAAATTTGTTCAGTTGAAAAACATGATAAACTAAGTTGATGAATATGTGTATGTTACTTCATAAATAAGAAATGTAATTGCTTCTGAACATTCAACATTGTTGGTCTCACACTTTATATTATCTTGAAAAAATTTATTTATTTTATTAACAAGTTATTCAACAGTATAGTGAGCCTGAGTGGCGGGGTTCCCCTCCCCCCCTATTCGAAAGTTTTTTGTTAAAATAATTATGTAATATAGAATGATTTTATGATGCAGACATGTCAAGCATTTTTCCTTTTTTGAATTTATAAATTTTTTTCTTTGCATATGCATATAATCTGTAAAAGACATGTCAAATATTATAAAAGTCATGTTTGCAACATACATGATATTATAAAATTATCTTATTAATGCCTGTGTTTATCACATTTTCCTATAATATTTCAGAAGTGAAACTTTAAAATATTTTCATTTTCAGTTATATGGATTAAGCTTATATTTTTTATATCATAGCTTTTATTTCCTGGTAATTTTCTATGTTTATTTTAAATATTAGTTAATGAAATATAACAGGGTCTTTTATTTTCTCATGGAATATTTATGCATAAGATTTAAAGATTACCATCTTAATGAACTGCTAACAAAAATTTCTATTTCAATATAATACTGATTGTTATAATAATTTTAATTATAGTTACTAATTATAATGCTCACAACTTTCAGTAGAATAAGGGCACTTATTATACAGAGTGGGAACAGAACCAGTATATCAGGGCCAGAAAAATTCATAAAAAAAAAAAAAAAAAAAAAATCTGAAAGTCAGAGAAAAATTGCCTACGAGAGCACTATGCAACCACTTTAATCCATGATTTTCTATATGCATTATCTATTATTTAAGCTAATTAATTAATTTTCACTATCTATGAACAAATGTTAGATTGATCTCTAGACTACAGATGATATTTTTGTCAATCTCTTGAACAGTATATGTTTATTAAAATATATTTATGAGAAAATATTATTCACCAAAGACTTGTGTTGATTATTATTCGCCAAAGATTTGTATTGTTGTTCATAAAAGACAAAAGATTGTATGTTTATGAGAAATCAGATTTTTTTTCCTCTCCTTATTAAAACTGTTATTAATTTCTTCTATTACTTGCAAAATGTTTTTTAGTTTTAATTTTCAAAAAATATTGTTATCAGCTGTAATCCATGTACTCTTTTTTTTTTCTTTTTCTTCCAGAAAATTGTTTCAACTCTTGTAGATAAAGCTCACACTCTAACGCCTGATAATGCAGTTACTGTAATATTTGCTTTGTTGAACTTAAATACACCAATGGATGGATATGATAAACTTCTAAATTACTGCTTTGAACTTGTTGCAAAAAATCTTCATTCATTAAACAAAAATTATACTTTACCACTTATCCGTATAACATGTGGAAAAAACCATTATCATCATCAATTCCTTTATGCAGCTTCTAAAAGGATAGATAAAGATGATTGGAATCTGAAAAAAACATGGGAAGCCATGACCTATTTTAAAAGATTAGACTTCTGTCCCGAAAATGTAATGGATCATTTTACCTCCGTTATTTGCAAAGAAGCTGCCTCATTTGTATCTGATTCACTATATCTGCCTTTGAACTGTGCAAGGATATTATCTTCAACTGATTATTGTCCACCACATTTAGCAGAGGTATTGACTTTGTTGTGCTCTTGCAAAAAGAAGATAGATGATCTTAAGAATTCTTCTAATCTCCTTTACACTAAATTTCTGAGTACTCTTGCAATGCTGGGACACTTTCCACAGAATATGTTACCTGAAATTCTTAATGAAGATTATTTATTTTCTGTATGGTCTGAAAGCAGAAAGATTGGTAAGTACATAATAAATTATCATTCTGTACAATTAAGGGCATTTTGAATATAATCATTCTTTTAACTAGTTTTTATTCTGATTATAAAATAATAACAATGATATTTCATATATTAGTGATTACTATCACTAATATATAAAACAAATAAGTTGCTTAATTTGTGCTTTGTATTATCAGGTAGTTTCACTGTGCATAATTCATTTGCATTCTTTATGAGAAAAAAAGTAGCATTTCAAGATTATTGAATAATTTTAGTTATTTCTTTAAAAAATGAGAATTTTATTAACAAAAATGTTACTTTGTTTACTAATATCAAAATATATATTCCTTAATGGGCATTAATTTTAAAATTATTTTTTATTTATTTAAAGACTTTAGCTTCAATTTAAAAATACAAAAATCTTAATATTTTAAAATGCTATGTTTAAAATTCATTAAGTTCTGTTTTTATTATTGTTTCATCACTTTACTTTGTGAAAGTTAAAATATTTTTTCTAAAAATAAAATTTTTTGAGAGCTTTTGATTTTTTTTTCTCCTCAATTGCATGAATTCTTATTATATATTATTCTGTTGAATTCGTGTTTTGAGTTAGCAGATATCTTTGAAATTTTGTTTGGTATGTTCAGTAAAGGGGATATAATTTTTGTCTATTATAGTTAATTATTATTACTTTATTTATGCACATTGTTGAAATACATTGTTTTATTAAATTTATTTTCCATATATATGTTGCTGATAATTTTGTTTGTTGTTTTGTTGAAGAAATTTCAGATTACATAAGAAAATGGTTTATTCAATCATGATTTTTTTAATAAATATTTCATTTGTAGGAAATATATTAGAATAAATATTGTGATTAATTTATTGATAATTAACATTATTGTTACTATATTTTGTTCCTATCTTGTGTCCTCTACATTTCTGTCAATATGTAATGCATTATGATTAATATTTCCACTAATATTTATTAAACTATCCCTAATAAGTTCAGATTTACTTTTTATTACATAATTAAATATTTTTCAACTTTTTTTATTTATTGTATTTTTTTTTTTTTTTTTTAAGGCCAATCCACCAATTTTGAAAGCTTTGCATTGTCCCTTGCTTGGAATTTAGAGATATATGACCAACAAAACAAGTTTACTTTTCCTACTCCTGTTTTAAAAAGTTTGGTGCAATCTGTTTGTGAAAGACATGAGAAAGTTGATTATCCTTTACAAAAATTTATCGAAAATGGACTGGGTGGGGAACATTTTTTGCAAACTGGCATCATGACTCGTGATGGAGTTCTTGTAGGTAAGTATTAGTTTAAATGACTACTTTCTCTAATCTTTTAATTTAACGACTCGTTGATGGTGACTGTATAAAATAAATTCCTAATTTTACTTGCTTTGATGTAGAATCCAATTTCTTTAGTACAGTATAGTCTTACATAAAAAGAAAATGTCATTCACAAAACATGTGACGTAATACAAATTGTAATGTTTGGAGTATGCCATTTTGTATTTTATGGTTAAATTTTTTTTTTTTTTTTTATTCACTGATATAACTTATTTTTTTTATTATAAAGAACTTAAAGAAAATAAAAATCAGAATTATTAACTTATATACTGTGCAATAAATAATAGTTTCATTTTCATCTATGTTGATAGTTACTATATATATTAATATTATTACTTAATAAATATGCATATTTACATATTTTTATTTAGATTTAAAATGTTGAAATAAACAATAAGGATGCAACTTTTATGCATTCTTAGACTTGGGTGAATAATTCATAAATTTCAACATAAAAACTTAAACAAAGGAGCATGTATGATAAATATTTACAAATGAATTAAACATTAAAATTAAACAATCTGAAGCACCAACATTGAACTTGCGGCAGTGATTTGAGTTCTCCAATATATCTCCTCCCAATCTCTCAAACTACTGATCCTCTTCATGTGCAGCCATCTTTTTATCTTACTCTTCTTATTTGTTGTCCGCTTTCATTTCCTTGCAACACCATCTTGGTTGTTTCTCCTCTCCTTTCTGACATGCACTTGTTATTTTTTGCTTTTCTCTCATGTATGCTATAGCCGTAATCGATATGTAGTGTACATGCAAAATGTATCTATATCAACTCTATTTTATCTAATTTTATGTACTATTTTCAATAAGTCTGTAATATTTTCTTGTGTATTTCCCTCTACTTTTAGTTTATTATATCAATAGCATAAATATTAATAATTTTTAATAGTATGGAAATTTTTTATTTAAAAAATTAATATGTACACGGTTTTGCAGTATTTGTTAAAAGATCATGCTACAATCTTTATGAATTATGCATAATCAAGAAATATTCTAATAGTCAAATAAATTGCTATTTTGAAATTAATTGATACTAAGAATTTATGCAAAAAAAAAGACTTAAAATTTGTAAAAGCAAAATTTTTTTCATGTAATGTTAATTAAATATTGTATTTTTACCATAGTTTTTTAACCATTTCTGATTTTTTCACTCTTTTTTTTTAAAGATCACATTGTTGCCATGAGAAGAGGAAATTATCCTGTTGCACTGCATCAAGAAAATTCAGATTCAAGGATTACTTCTATAGAAGATTTAAATCTTCCAACAGATGCAAAAATGTATTTATTGCTATTATTTTTTAATATTAAATTAATCTTGTAAACTAACTTTTTTGTGTTATATGTGATTTGTGTTAAACAATATATATAGCAGGTATTTTTAAACTTTTAATGAACATTAATAGATAGTATATAGTTCATTAAAAAAATATTAGTTCAAAATTACATGTTTGTAAATTTATTTCTTTTGTATAGATTAAAATTAAGGTCAATATATTAATTTTTTTAATTTGCAAGTTTAACTGTAGAATTTTACCTGGGCATATAATTTATATATAATTTAAGTAACTGCATGGGGATACTGAACCTTGTTAATTCACAGATGTACTTTCCTTTTTTAATTGACAAGAGATTAAGGCATATAATGTCATTATGGTATTGTTAATTCCAATTTTATATTCAAAGAAATATTAAAAAAAATTGATTTCATGAAAATGCAATTTTTGAGCAAAGGATATTTGTTTTTTTAAAAACAAATGTGTAATATATAGCATATGTATCAATATCTTTCAAAATTGATTTTAAATCATTGTTTGTCTAGAATACAAAATTTCTGCTAAATTAACATCAATTATTTTAAAAACAAATAGTTCTAAAATTTCTTATCAGTGTTAATTTATTTTTATAAAGCAAAACAGTTATAATTAGAGTAATATATAAAATCAAAGCCATAAATACAATTCGTATTAGCACTTTAAAAAAAAAGATTTGTAATTCACTTCCATAATATAAAAAAATTATAAAATGTATATTTGGAATCATTTTGTTACATAAATAATTTTATAGTGTAATCCATTAATTTCATCAATTGTAATTTCAGGATAAAATATGTACCCACTTTTTTTTAATAATTAGTTATTGAAAAACTTTTATTTTACCTGCATTTTGCTTTCCTGTCATAAAATATATTTGCAAATTGTATTATTAATGTTATTTAAAATTTTCCTTCCCTAGCGTTGCTGTAATTGCTGCCACTGAGGATCAGTATATTAAACATCCGGAAATTCTCAGAAATTGGATGAATGTAAAAATAAAATATTTAAAGAAAAAGAAACTTATTCCAGTAGTAGTAAGTAAAAGTATTATTTATAACAAAGTTTAAATACCATTTATACTTCAAAAAGTAATTTTCCCTTACTATATTTACTTATTCTCCATTATCAGTTCATTATTACACTATAAAATATTTTCATAATTATTGGAAAAGATAAATTTTTTGCTCCCTTCTTGACTGTTATTGGGTGTTTGTGAGAAATAAAATAATTTTGTTTTTATAAACAAATTTTCATTTAATAAATGCTTAATTTTTCAAATTTCATTTATCCTTACTACTTTCTCTCTATAGTATTAAATATCCATTAACATTTTTGGACTAAATTTAAAAATTGGCCAAATCAAATTGCAATGTTCTAACAATTTAATTAGAAAAATTAAGATTTGGTAACCACAGTATCAATTTTTTTAACACCCATTATAATTTCTCTTTGGATCATTTTAAATTTCAAAATGTTCATTTAAGCTGTAAAAATTATTTACAAAATTTCATTTTTTTTCACAAAAAATTGTCTAATTTCAAAAACAGTTTAATAAATTAATTTTTTAATTGATTAATTTCATAATTTGGTAATATTAAAAGTGTTTGTTTGTAATAAAAAAACAGACTTGATTTTTTTTTAATACTAAATTGTCCATTTAATTTAATTGTTAAGGGATGAGTTGTTTTATTCTTTATTAAAAATGTGATATCAGATATATTTTCTAACTTTCATATTTATTTTTTAATTTTACAATAAATATGAAATTTATATAGTTATTATTAATTTAATTATTTTGTTCTTCTTGTAGATAAATTATAAGAATTGGAGAGATTTACCAGATCGAGAAAAAATTCCATATCTAATGCGAGAAATAAATGATTCTACAGCAGAGTTAGCCAGTAGTAAAGCAAACATTCTTTGACGTAATTAAATTTAAATGTTATTTATGAATGAAATAAAAAGATTTTATCTTATTTTTTTATAGTTTTGTATTTTATTGTGAATTATTATTTTGTCACTTACAATTAGCTGTATCTAAGAGGCATGTTGGATTGTTTGATAATTTTTTTATATGAATTGAGAGATAGAAGACAATGACTAAATTTTTTTCCCTTGTTTTATTTCTCTTGCTATGAAAAAAAATTGCACATTTTGTTTTGCTGCTTACAACTACAAAAAAAAAAAAATTATGTTTTTGACATTTATGAAATTTAGTTACGATTTTTTATTTTTTTTTTTTCTGGTTTTTTAAAATTGAAGTAAATACATAATTGTTTTTTTGGTAAAAAGTTTTAAAAAAATTTCAAAAGAATGAGAGATGTTTTAACTATATGAATAAGATATACAAATAACATGTCTCTTATGTTAAATAGAATTAACATTAGTTCCATCTCCAAAATGAGAAATATGAAAAAAAAATTGAGCAACTTTTAATGAAGGTAATTATATTCCATACACTGCATCGGCATTATATATGATATTCCATTTTACATATAGACATATTTAAAATTGCTTTTAATCAAATAAATTGGAAAATCTTAATTGCTATAGTTATTCAAATTAATGCCATTTTTAAAAAATTACAATTTTTTTGTTTGAGTATTTGAATTGAAAAAAAAAATGTATTAATATTTGTCATACAAAAACATTTTGAAATGGACAGTCAATTTTATAAGAAAATTAAAACTAATATATTTACATTGCCATCCTTGGCATGTACATTTTTTAATTATGCTAATTAAAACATTAGTTGGACTTATGGTACTAGAATATATATTAATATGGAAACTATCGATCATTGTGTCATATAACTATGATAAAAATAATCACTTTTATTGTAATTTTTCAAGCCAAATTAAGAATGCTTTAAATATTCACAATATCAGAGTTCCCCCCCTTTAATCCTTTACAGAAACTAATACTAAGAAGTTTTTTGTTCTTTCTTAGTTCTTTAGATATTTCCATATTTATAAATTATCTTGACAATTAATTATAGGTTTTTTCACCAGGTCTACCTTTATTGATTCTTAGTATAGATTTTTTAAATTTTTATTCTTATTCTTTAACTAAATTTTTTTTTCTATTTTTAAATTTTTATTCTTTAACTAAAATTTATCAATTCTTTAATTTCTGTAATATATTATGAATAGGTGATAAACATTGTAAAAATGCTATGTAAACAAACATGCTACAAATCGATTCTGAAAATTCAGAGAAATGCCTGCAGTCCTTCTCAAGTCATACTTTTATTTGACTATGAGCTTACTAAAGGTAAATAAATATAAGAAAGGTTATTTTGTTTACAACTCTGATCATTATGAATGAAATGAAATAGTATATTACAAAAAGTTTATATAAATGAATATTTTATTTTTTTTATCATTCTTAAAAATATAAAAAAATTTCTGAAAAATGTGTGTGATTCTTCATTATGAACTTAAGCCAAATGCCAATTTCTTAATTTTAAAATATTTCATGTCGATTTTATACGGCACAAATTAATGGCAGAGTAAGCATGAAAAGCACAAAGCTGGCTTTAAAAGGACAATAATTGTTGCAAAATCACGTGATTTCAATGCGTCACGTGACGATTATATTCACTTTAAACTGTCAAACCTGATGCGCACTCTACCATTCTAAATTCAAATAAAATTTATTCATTAAATTTACTGCTATTAATTATATTCATTTAATGCACATTTTAACTTATATTCTTGCTAAGGCTATCTGTTGCTAAATAGCCGAGAATAATATTAGCGAATTTAAAAGATTTGAAAATTATATATGACGTGATGTGTCAAGCATATTTAACGTATTTGTCTTGGTGCAGCAAAATAATCATATATTTTCTGTACGCCAAGCTAGTTTCTTTCTGATATTTTGAACAGAATGCTTAATTTTCCCCATTCTGCGAAAAACCAGAAGTCTTTTCCTCTTCAAAGGTATCTTTCATGAGTTCTGCCTCACTGACCCCTGAGCCAAGTTTGCCTGCTTCCCGTGTAATCTACAATCACTTTGAAAATAAATAAATCCATTGAAATTTATATATTTTTAATATTCAAATAAGAAAATTTCAATAAAAAAAAAGTGTTTAAATTTAGGATATAACTACAAAATTCAAACCAAAAATGTTATTTTTCTTTGGAACTATTTTATTCCTTATCAGTGCTCCGGTTTCCAATAGACACGCTTTTCGTACCGAGATGCAGATGGCGGGTTTTTTTCCTCTTCCCGGATACGAAGATGCGTGCAACAACTATAGTTGCTTAGTTGAGCACATTTTAAAATGAAATTTGGTTTTAGCAATCCCATAATATGCAATTGTATATTATACAATATAAGGACCGAGTGGCTAGCGCTCAGTACCGCAGGTTTCGGGTTCGAATCCCGGCGGTGCCATGGATGTTTGTAGTGGTTCGGAATCCACTTTAAACCGTAGACCCCGGTCTAATTTGATTGTAGAGCGTTGCGGAGGCAGTGTTACTCCGCGTCTGTGGCTTATCTTCAAGTTACACGCGACCCCTGGGTAATGCAAAGTGAGTAGCGTCTGTGCAGCGCTTGCCTTAAGTCATCCAAGACCATGCTGTCTAAGTGTTTGCCAGTTGCATTAGAAAGAAAAAAAAATACTATACAATATTTTATTTGAATGTACTATACAATATATTGTATAGTATATTCAACATATACTATACAATATACATAATGCAATCCCATAAATTCTTTCAAAAACATTCGCTTACGCTTAAAATAGTTGACTCTTTTTTAGGGATGAGAAAAAAATATATGGAAAAAAAATTATATCGTAAATAGAGAGCCTTTCATCTCAAATTAGCTTGTTATTCATATAAGTTTTTACCCTCCTGATTATTCAATAAAATAATCTTCAATAACATATTTTCAAAAATTTGCGGAAGCACCGGAAAATTATCAAGAATTGCAAAACTTATTGAAAAACAATTCATCATCTCTCAAACTAGAATTAAAATCTTACCAGATTTCTGCCAGTAATTCGGTATGTGATATTTCAATTATCATTCCTCTTCTTTTTGTTCAGAGTTCTTTTCGCAGACTCGTCTTTAGTCATCTAGGCAACTACTCACACTCTGGGATTGCAGCTACATCAAGACTTGTCCCTTCCAGATACGTATAGCCTGGCATGAAACGCTAAATCAAAACTTGGGTACGATATACAGACGAAAACAATATGAAGTGTCTTATTTAATATGGGGAATTTTCGTTTTGGATGTCCCTCTGTCATAATCACGAATCAAAGTTCCAAAAAGCGATCACTTTTATTTTCTGAGTTTACACACATGATAAAAATGCATCAAATTCACACAAATGTATACTATCTAATTCAAAAGGTATTATCGAATTGTTTCACCGCCATTTGAAAGCAGCAGTCAAAGCGATCAATAGTCTAAAATAATACCAGTGCTTATCCTCAGCATACAAACAGCAATCAAAGAAAAATTGCAAACCTCTTGCTCTGAATTGGTGTACTACACAATGACATGCTACATATGTAGCTGTCATTGTCTTCCAAATGACATGCTACATATAACAGTTGCATATCCATCATGTGGTAATGATTTCATTACAATACTTTGAAACCACATTTGTCGATTAAATCTAGTTGTAACATTTACTCACTACATGGGCAAATAACATAGTGACTATTCATTAAAATCTTGTTAACAGCAGATCATCTGAACCCCGTCCCCCCTTGTCCCCCCGTATTAGCTTTATACTAGTACTCATAAAGGGATTATCCGGACAGATAAAATTGCCACGATTGAACTTAATGGGAGCAAATCCCCCCACCAACTTGTCTCTGGACAGAGTGAAACCTGCCTATTTAATCACAAACACGGAACCAAAAAACATTAAAAATACAATAACTGATGCAGATAATTTAACAAAAGAAAAGTCTTCTGTTAAAACTATCACGATATCAGGCAGACGTTCGACTTATATTATATATATATATATATATTAAAAATAAATAAATTTAAAAAGTATAATTTTCATTGCTGTTATATATGTCTGCATACAAAATGTGATAATTTGTTTCACATTATTATTTCTTTTTAATATTATTAGCAATATGTATTCTACAAATATGCATAGTTAATTTAAGTCACGTTTAATTTCTTGCCGTTCCTTCAGAGTAACACTCAGTCAATGGGGGTACTCTGCTGTGAATCTATCCCAAAGCAATTACTTGCGGAAATTTACAATATATACCAGTGCGTGACGGTATAAAAAAATATAACATTGACAAAAATCAAGTTATCTGACACTCTGTGCCACAGGTTTTGGGTTCGAGTCCCGGCGGTATCATGGATGAGTGAAGTGGTTTGAAATCCACTTTAAACCTTAGGTCTAATATGGATTGATCTATAATAGGACTGTAGAGCGTTGGGCGTACAGCTGACAAATCTACCCCATAAAAACATCTCCTGTCTCGAAATCTGCCAGTAGGCAAACGACTTTGGCCCACCATGGGGCTGTTGCACCAATGAAGAAGAAGAAAGATCAAGGTCAGAAATAATAATAATCCGTTCCAACGAGTTTTATTATTGCATTTAAGTAAATAACTATTGTTCAAAATAAACTTTTATTATATAAAGAGGTCTAAGCATCGGGGAGCAAAGACTACAAAAGTTAAAGGAGAAAAAATATGCATATAATTATCTTACTAAGTAACTCCCTGGCCCTACAGCCCCTGGTTGACCAAGACCTGTCTTCCTACTGGCAGATTCCGACACATGAAATGCTTTCTCTATGCGGGGTAGGGTTGTCAGCCGTACGACCAATGCTCTACAGTCAGATTAGACCGGGACTTACGGTTTAAAGTGGATTCCGAACCACTACAGGTATCCATGGTATCGCTGGGACTCGATACCGAGGCCTATGATACTGTGGCGGTATTGTAAAGGTTGCGTAGTGTTATTAAAATCCAGACGGCAAAATAAAAGACGATAATCAATTTTCACAATTACGACATGTTTATTCTACTTCGAACGCTTACTACGTTCTATTTTTATTCTAGCGGGAAAATTCCCTTTTTTAACAGTGAAAGTAGAAGTCGTTCAATTTGTATTCCATTTTACATCAATAGGTGTCGCTACAATACCGAGAACCATAGCGCTCGTCACTCGGCCATCTGGCCCCAATTGACTTACCTAAAGCACTAAATCTAAAGAGAAACTGTAGAAAAAAGAAGAAAAAAATGCTACCAAAAACACCAAGGAAGGGATAAACTGAGAAATTATGAAGGCTAATATTTACTGAAACGTAAGCAGATACTTCTCAGCCTTCTTTCGACACTCAGTAGTTTTTCTGTTCCACTTCAACTGTCCTGGCAGTCATGAATCAAATTATTGAATTAATAGGTAATGATTAAGAAGAATTAAATTGCAGTCTTGCAATTTAAAGCTTTAAATATCCCTCTAAAGTACCCACTTTATCTGTTTAATTTAAATTTGGAAATATCATAGGGAATATTGTTGGGATTGAACGTATAGAAAAAATGTAAAATAAATTTCTGAATGGCAACATTTTAGCGACATGTGCTGATAATTGAGTTTTGTAAACAATTTCATCACATAAATTTGTTTTAATGTGTATTCTGTTGTTTTTAAATAGTAAGTTGTAAATTGTTACTTTGAAATACGTTCTATATTATCTGAATGATTTTTACTTTCGCCATATTAAAAAAAAAAGTTATTTTAACTAAAAATAAATATTACTGCGTACTATAAATTATGTAATTCATCAAAATGAAAATTAATTTTCATAAACAGAAATATTTATTATTAAGTTATATTTAAAATTCAGAATTGTTTAGAAATTATTATATTTAGTTACCAATGAATATAACTATTATTTTGTATATTCATTACGTTATTTTCTCATAATGTACACAAAGAAAAACTAAATTAAAATAAATTTATTTTAATTTAAATATAAATTTATTTTAATTTGGAAAATATATTATAGGTATAAATTTATTTTACCTGTATTAAAAATGTCGACAAAAGGTAAGGTAAACTAGTTTTAGTTATCCACTTACATTATTAAACGCTCTATTTGCTGATTACAAAATGCAAAAAATTCATATATCTATGATCTGTAATACTTTTTTGTTTTAAATTACATAAAACTTACATTACATTTTCTTAATGTCCAATCATTTACTTTAAAAAAAATTTAAAATATGACATCCTTATAAAAGTTATATAACTGGTAATCTTTCTTATACATATGTTTTTTTTTTTATTTTAAAAGCATTATGTTTACATTATATTAGTCAATCTAAATTAATTGAATGTTCTTCAATTTACAATGTCATATCAGTTTTTCTTATTTCTTACTTCTAGTCTATTTAGTAATATTAATTCATTCATTTAATATTTTTTCATATTTTAATATGCACGTAGGACTCAATATTGTACATTTTGGATTTCAAGGGGTTTTTTTGTATGCATTATGAGATTTATTCCGAAACATGATTTTTTTTTTAAGCAAATGCTTTTATTAATGTTATATGATTTAGCTTTAATAAATTAAGGCTAAATTCAGAAATTCATGTGACATGGGTTATTTTTTTTAATGATTTTAGTACATTTTACTATTTATGCTCAATGTCATTTATTTTAGATTTATATTAATTGCTAGCCATGAAATATAATTAATGAGTGGGTGGCAACAAAACTAAGATGTTGAGGAAAAAATCAAGGAATTTTAACGATCTTAAAAAACCAAAAAAAAATGTGTTATAATATTTAAAAATCAGAGGACAGTGTTAATGTGAGCATTTTGCACCAAGCATGTGTATGATAATTAATTTTGCACTATCATCTCTCTACATCTGAAGCCTAATGTTGCCAAGTTAATGATCACAGCAACAGCAACTTGGGACAGTTTTTTTTTTAAGTATGGCTATTTTTTGGAATTTCATTATGGTAAGAAGAGCAATAAGCTGATGAATATTGCTAACAGCAGCCCTAACAAAACTTTCAGATTGATCAGTTTTCACTCTCTCTGGATTCAAGATAGATTCATTATTTTGTTAAGATTTTTATACTTTTACATATACTGTTTTAATAGATTTTTTTAAGATGTTCATTCAATTTTTTTAAATTAATATATATATATTTCATATTACATTAGTAAAAGTGTTCTCAATGATATATAATGTACATGTACAGTGATTCTGAGTAAGGAGAAAGCCAGCAACCTAATATAATTAGTAATTGTAAATCAAGAAAATGTTGTGAGTTTAGTCAGGGAATTTTTTACAGTTTCTGTTACCCTGTTAAAATTATTTATTTTGCATAAAATTAAACAAAAAATATAAAATTCTGAAAAAAATTACTTTTTTGATATTTTATACCAGCAGTGTTTTTAATTTATCCTATATAAATTGTAAAATTTTCAGTATTATTGATATTAAATGTAAGTTGTTTTTTCCCTTAACAGCAAGGATCGCTTTGATGATTTTTAGAAAATTATGATTTCTGGAAAATACTCTACAGTTGTTTTAAGAAATATAACCCGGTGTTATTCGTTAGCAACAAGGCAACATTTAAATTTTTTTAATGGAAAAGATGTTGCACCCATTGCAGTGTTGAACTCAATTCTCGAACAATACCGTGCTTCAGGTAATATTAAAATTTAAATACACTTACATATTTTAATCAAAACTTTTTTATTATATCAGTTATAGTAATATTTTATTGAACACACAGAAACTGATTATGCATTTCATTTGTACTGTATTAATGCATGTAACTTATTTATAGAAAATTATAAAAATAAATAAAATTATAATATTTTTCTAAACAGTAGGTATTTGTTTGTATTTTTATGTATGTAACTATGAAAATAACTAGTAAATCTGTTTTTCAGTTTCTAGAGAAAATGAAAGTTGTTTTGATTATAAAATACAATGAATAATTACAGAGGCTGTGATAAAATGTGAAATATTTTTTTTAATCATGCTGTATAATATTATTTAGTTTGCTTCTAAATCTTATATTATGGTTATTAGCAAGTATATTTATAATATCTTGTATAAAACAGGAAAGAATCAGTATATTGCTGGTAATAAAATATCATTGTAATTTTGAATGGAATAACTATTAAAATACTTTCTTTTAAGTGTTTATATCAATCATTATGATAAACAGGCACTTTATTTGTCTTATAAAATATTTCATTATACATTAATCCTTTATTACACTCTTTGTTATAAGATATAATTATATGTTTTGTGCAAAAAAAAAAAATAAATAAATAAATATGTTTGTTAAGAAAGAATAAAAAGCACAAAGGGTAGTATAATAAAAATTATGTACAGAAAGTTAAGATTTTTTCTCTTGATTATTTAGAGCTATATATTTTGCTTTCTATCACATTTTATAATTCTGAGTTACCATTGTTAAAAATGCAACTTCAGAATTTTAATCAAGTCTATTAGAATGCTGCACATAGTTATAAATTATATAACTATGTGTTACTATTCAATGTTTTATTCCTTAATATTCTTACCAAATAAATATATTATAAAACAATACAAAAATATTTGCTGATTTTTTTACATTTTGCTTTCCCATATTTCCATCGCTAATAATTTATTATTTACATTTTGCTATATGTTTCACATATAATTTTTATTTATTTCAATTGTATAATTAGCTCATGTGTGTTTAAAATGCAAAATTTTAAAAGAGATAAAAAGTACTTCTATCATATCTTAATGCAGCGATGTACAATAGGTACACATGAGCTAATGATCGTCACCTGTTCACTTGTTTTCTGCAACATATCATGCCAATGAAATTCCATTTAGTATCTACATTAATATCTAAAACTATTTTTAAAAATTTCAGTTTTTAAGAGCTGGATTATTGATGCATATATATATATATATATAAGATAAACATATTTGCATATATATGTTTTCATTTTCATCCTCTTAAATGCATATAAAAAGTGTCTAAAAACCAAATGAAAGCTTCTACCAAACATATTACATGGAAATTAAATATGCAAAGGTAAATTTAAAAAATTTTGTTGCTATGATAATTCCAATGAGGTTGTAAATATATATATATATATATATAATGTAACATTTCTAATTTTTAAATTATCTGTTTCAAAATAGAACAGTTTTTTTTTTTTAATTTGCATTTCTTATGTTCGTTATAAATGTAAAATATGTTAATTTGTATAAGTCAATTCTTAATGTTGCCTCTTGAAAAGTATTTTGAATTATTTATATCTTAATTTGGGCTTTTTTCATCAACTCATACACATTAATGACCATTATATCTTGGCTTTTTTTTTTTTTTTTTTTTTGCTTTCTTTCATCTTGGTAGTTTCAATAGGTTTCTCACATTATTTTCAAAGGATAAAAAAATCTGTTGTTTTTGCCATTTTTGTCTTCCCTTTGGGGAGAAAAAAAATAGCATTTTTAGATTGTGAATTTTTGCAATTAATTTTTTCTAAAATTTCTAAGAAAAAATATCTACAGATAATGGGCAGCAGTCTATTATTCACACCAAAAATTCTATAAAGGTTTTTTTTTAACATATAATTCTGTAGATTATAGACAGGAAATGACTGTAATTATTGCTTTTCACTTTAATGCTTATCATAAAATCATAATTGTTTAAATTTTATTCTTAAATTAGATTTTTATTTGCCTAAGTGGTATTATATAGAAATACTGCTCAAATGCAAATGACACAAATTTTCAATTTTACTAGAGTAGATAGTAATAATAAAAAAAGATGCAGCCACCTTTCTATTTATAGCAAAATGCCCTGAGCAGCGTAATAGTTTATTTTGCTATTGTAATATTTTATTGTGTTTCTTAATGTTAATTTTTAAAATAAATCATATTTTTTCCAAGATGTTTTACTGTATTGTAATTGAGCTATATGTAGTTTTTATTCATTTATATTTTATAATTTAGCAATGCACCATGATCAAATATTTAATGGTGTTTTTTTTCTGTTTATTTTAGATATTGAAAATAAACTTAAGATTGAAAATATCAGCTGTCAAACTATTTATAAAAGTCACAAATATGCTTTAGTAACACTGAAGAATATATTTGAATTTGCTAAGTAAGTGAAAATATATTTTATTTATTTATTGTATGATTTTTATTACTTTTTGCCAATCTTTGCTACAATAGAATTCCAATTATGAGAATAATTAGGACCAGACCAATAATTAATTTAATTTACCACACCAATAATGTTATTTACAATTTGTAATTTACATACTATATTAAAATATCACTGCTTGATTGTATTATTCAAAGTTGGTTGCTTTGGAATCTTTACTTGCTTCCTTGCAACTAAGTCTTGTGGTAAAACTAAACTGGTGTTTTATGATCTGTGTATGAAAAATTGTTTCACGTGATTCTTAGTAGAATATGCATGGCAAGTAGACATCATAGAAAGTTAGAGATTTAAATATTCATTGTTCATAGGAAAATTTTGTTTGGATTTTTGCTTTTGATGATGAATAGTTAGAGAGTAACATGATTGCAATTTCATCCATTTTGACACCTTGTCTAGACTTGCAAATGCCTCACTAGCTGATGATCCTGTGTCTGATTCATTAGCAATGTTGTCATCTTCTGAGTTAGACAAAAGTTTAAATTAAAGATGTGCTTTTTTTTTTTAATGTCCAGAATTATTGATGCTTGTTTGCTATACATCTCAGCTGACTACTTATCAGTTACTCTTTTGTCTGTTGAATAAATTTCATTTTAACTGCCAACAATAAAACAACATGTTATCATTTAAAAACTATATAGTACAGTAAATACAGTATCAATTGTAATAGCTACAAATTAGCAAAATGCCTATATCTACATTGACATCAGTGACTATCATTGACAGCAGCAGGCATGACAAGACTGGAACTAGTGTTTTATGATCTGTATATGAAAAATTGCTGCACATGATTCTTAGTATAATCCATGACAAGTAACCTTAATAGAATGTCAAAGATGGGGCTTTTGAATATTCATTGTTCATAAAAAAATTTTGTTTGAATTTGTGCATGTTTTCTTTTCTTAAAACTATCTAAATAATTGGGAGTTCTAACTGTATTTTCATGCTACAAAAAGAAAATTTTCTCGTTGCCATTTTCTCTTTACATGAGATTTATTAAAAGTTAGTAGATAAAATTTATTTGATCAACTTTATGATTCTGTTAATATATTGCTCATTCCAAAAAAGCTAAATATAAAGTGTTTATATCAGCAATTTTTTTGTAAGAAAATTAGGTCAATGTAAATATTTCTTAGTGTTCATATTGATAAATAAGTAAACATTAAAGAAAAACTTTTTTATTGGCAAAAATTAAAATGGGGAAAATCATATATTAAAAATATCTGTCTACAAATATAAATCGATCTTGAATATAATCGATTTTTTTCCCCAGTATGATAAGATAATAAAAAATGTATCAATTTAAAGTGAGGTTTTTTTGCATTGCTGTGTTAAAACAAAATATGTATATTTGATAAGATCATATCAAAAGAGTAGAAATAAATCATTAGCATATAAGGATCAGAAAACAAAAATTGATTTGATTATAATTTTTATTGTCAATTATTAAAATAAAAATTTACTCTTTTTGCATATCAACTGTCGTTCAGATTAATTTAGGTACATTAATTTTTTCTCTTTTTGTAAATATTTTTTTGAATGTCTATTGTATTTCATTCATTATATGATGCTTGTGGGATGAACAAAATAAAAACATGATATAACTGATATATCTTTATTTCTTCTAAAACTTGAGGTCTAAAAATTTTTTTAATTTACATTTTACTTTTTTTTTAAATCTAAATTGTGTTTAATCTTTAACCATTTTATGCAATTTTGTACACTCAATTTGAATTTGCTTCAGTATTTGCCTTCTTTTGTCATTATTTTATTGTTTTATTTTGTTTATTTTAAATACAATTTTTAAAAAAAAGTTTTTAAAAACTACCTTGATGTAAACTGTGTTTATAAAATTAGAACTTATTCCATAAAAATCTAATTATGATTGAATGCTCTCATCAACATAAAAATAAAAAGGCATATAGGAATATCCTGATGTCAATTAATTATGTTTTTAAAATTTTTTCTAGGGAAAAAGAAAATTTAAAATTTCAAGCATTATTGGACAATGAAATATTTCAAGCTATTTGTACAAAAATTGGGAAATCAGTGGATGCTCTAAATTCTGGTGATCTCATTAATGTGTTCAGGATTCTGTGTTATTTTGAAGTGCCATATACTAATAAGATTGTACAGTCAATTTTGAAAAAGTTAGAAAAACATTTAAATGATATGAATGTGGAACAACTTGTATTTTTGCATTATGTTCTATCAAAGCAAGAAAAGAGTGATTCAATAAATGTTTTGATGTCAAAAATACCTTTACATTTACAAGAACGTATTGAACATTCATTAGATGCAGAAAGTATTTTAATTGTTGCTCAATGCCTGGTAATGGCTTGCAAATTAGAGTTCAAATCATCAGTTATAGAAGTAAGTATTATTATTATTATTATTATTATACTGATCAAATTATTATACTGTTTTTAGAAAATTTTCATTTAAATGATTTTTATAATTCGAATTATTACTTATCATGTCAGCACATCAGTTTTTTTTTTTTTTTTTTAATCATGTACATATTTTTAAAAATAATTTTTTTTATGATTATATTTTGCTAAAATTTGCCAATTCTAACATTAATAAAGTTTTGTATATCTGAATAATTATCAATAGATAATATTGTAAAAAAAAAAAAAAAGATTTATATGAAGGACAGCTGTAGTGACATTTATATTAGGTAGAGATAATATGGGACTGAACTTCTTGTTGTTTCTTAAATTACATTAATCACATGCCTATATTCTCTCATAACATATATTAACTGATATATAATGAGAAAATTAGAATTATTTTTAAGCTAATGGATCAATGTTACTATATGTTGTTATAGTATTTCAACATAAGAACAATTAAGTTGAATGAAAAATGTCAGAAGTTGGCTTTTAAAAAAATTGCAAGGAAATTCAAAAGAATTCCAAAAATGTGTTGGGCTGTGGAATTGCTGTATTTAAGCTATCAATTAAATGTATAAATTTTACTAAAAGTATATACTGAAAATATTACATTCAATATTCTATCTGAATTTATTAGTACAAAAGAAAATCATATTGAATTGTGATAAAAACTAAACATAGTGAGAAAATTAATGTAGTGAAGATCTAACAATTCCCTTACCTCATTAATTGTATTTAAATAATTTAATTATGCTTTTGTTAAATTATTATATGTATGTTTTATTAATTTATACTTGCCCATTTAATTTTACTTTTTGCAAAAAAAACTACTTACTTGAATTTGGCAGTGTACTTTAAAGAAATTGTATTTGGTAATGGGGCACATAATAAAAAAACTTAAAAGCACAATATCATTTCTACATGATAGGATTTAAAAAAATGAAAAACATGTTTATTTTGCATCTGTAGTAATGAGGTACTCCAGTGATCCAAAAAGTTGTGGTTAGAACTGGTACATCTTATTAAAATAGTCCCTATATTTTCGACTATAAAAATTTACTGAAGCTTGTGTAAAATTTCATTATTTTATAATTTTTTTTAAATGCTGGGAGCAAACAACATTCTTCTGTATCATTATTGCATTTTTTCCTACAGCTTTTATTTAGAGAAAAAAAAAAAAAAAAAAAAAAAAAAAAATTCTAAATGATGAATTCAAATTTAATATTTTTACGGTGTTTAAACTTCAAACTCATGTAGTTACAGAATCTATGTAAATAAAAGGCAATATTCGTATATCTGTATCCTGTAGATTCAAAAATTACTCTACCAATTTCACTAAAAATTTTGCAATTTGTTCTTGGTTACACCTGGAATATTTCAGCGGTTTGAATGATGTACAGATATGTAATTTTATTTTAACTGTGTTAATTGAAGATTGAATTTCTTCATGTTTTGTCCCAAAATAGTGAATACAAAAGCTAATGAATGACTATTAAAAAATTGGTTTCGTATGTGTAGTCAAATAATTAAACAAGCTGAAGATAGAGAACATATATATGTATTAAAAATAAAACAACTGTGAAACAGAAGAAAAAAAATTGCCACACACAATTCAAATTGACATTTTTATTGAATAAATGAATTGATATAAAATTTCCATTATATTTAATTTATATATACTTAGATTTAGCAATAGTGAAACATTGCTGGGTCCACTAGTTTTAAATAATTAATTGGATCTTGAAGGTTTGATGCCTTCTATTTTGTGACATTTAACTATTTATCAATGTAGTTTATTCTTAAATGATTAATTAAATACTAACTACATATGCAAATAAATTTTCAATTTTTGTCAAATAATTTTGTTTATCTCTTTCAGAAAATTATATCAACTCTTTCTGAAAGAACATATGCATTCACATCTCATAATGTAATCGCTGTTATATATAGTCTACTAAATGTAGATTCACAAATTGAGACTTGTAAAGAACTTCTTAATTATTCTTTTGAAATTACTGTGAAAGACCTTGATTTTGTTAAACCAAAGCATGTACCTCCGCTTCTTCATAAATGGCATGATCATCAGTATTACTACTTCAAATTTCTTGATGAAATCTCTAGGAAGATGGATTCAGAGAATTGGAATCTGAAAAACACATGGAATACCATGAAATGTTTTAAGAAATTGGGCTTCTGTCCCAACAATGTAATGGACCATTTCATTCGTGCTATTTGTGCAGAACCTCAGACATTTGTAACAGATTCCATCTATTTACCTTTGAATTGTGCAAGAATTTTAGGTATAACAAGTTATCGTCCACCACGTTTAGAAGAAGTATTGACCTTGTTGTGTTCATGTGAAAAGAAGATTGCACCCTTAAAAAAGTCTTGTAGTTTTCTCTACATCAAGTTTGTGAGTTATCTATCAATGCTGGGTCATTTTCCACCACACTTATTAACTGATATTCTTGATGAAAATTATTTACTTTCTGTATGGTCTAAATGCAAAGAACTTGGTAAGTGCATTATTATTATTATTTTCAATATTCTATGTAATTGAATAAAAGTTTACAACAGTGATGTTAAATTGATTGCTTGCAAAGTATATCTTACTTCTGGCTTATATCCTTTGGTTTCTCATCAAGTCTCAATAATGTTTTCAAAAACCGTTTTGATAGTTTGATTTTTAATTTTCTACATATGTTTTTACCAAGTTTTACAATTCAAACTTTGCTTTTGTCAATGCTTTGATAATTTAAAGAAAAAAAAACACAAAGTTCCACACCCAACTTTTGTAAGGCAATGATATTATAGGGAAAAACAGAAATGGGGCATTTAGAGACTAAGAAAAAGCATTGGGTGTAGTAGTGATGGAATGGAATGGAATGAAACGTAATTATCAAATGTTTCAATATCTGCTTAATATCATTGATGGTGCAACATAAAATCTATATACATAGGCTTAAATGCAGTTTTTTTCTTGGGTTATGACTGAATGTGTAGAGGAAATAAGAACTAATACTCCTTGCTACTCTATTGGGGGAAATAAAAACCTATTGGATTGGAGTTTTCTTGAATTAATACTTAATTGTTTGCTTAATTGACTTATTGCTGTTCTATACATTAAATTTGGCCCTTGAAGTAGCTAAGCCAGCCCAGTTAATCAAGCTTGTTTGTAGGTTAGCAGACAAACTCGCCAGAAATTAATGATTTATATTTTAACAAATATTCTATAAATGGGTACGTTTAGTGAGAAGCTCATAGTATTTCAATAATAATTAAAGGTAATAATTTATTATATCTAATTTCAAAAATATATGTGTACTAAAACATTTATATTTTGGGTGAAACATTTTATGAAAAATCGATATTGGTATAAAGGAATAAAAAAAAAATCTTAATACTGAGTATAAAACATTTTTAATAATGATTAACATTATGATTTGGCCAGTTATGAAGGGGAATTTATTCTAAATGGCTATAAATAAATGTTTAGCTTATTTAAAAGATATTTGAAACTAATAAAGAAGATATTAAAAAAAAAAAAAAAAAAAAACAATCACATGAATTTCAATTACCAGATGATGCCTGTTATTAACAAAAAAAAAAAAAAAAAAAAAAAAGGAAAAAATGATAAGTGTGAAATTTTTTGAAATCTTTGGCTACACACCAGATGCAATTTAAAAATTATAACACTAATTACCTAATTTCTTTAAAAAAAATTTGAGAAGTATAGTTTCTTGCCTATATAGACGGCTAAAAAAAGAACTAAAGAAAAGCATAATTTATTTATTTATACAAATGGAATAATTACTTGTAATTATTGAAAATTAAAATGGATAATATGTAATTGAAATTAAAAAAAAGATATATATATCTGTGTGCGTGTGCAGAATGATATTCTCAGCTTAGAAGTGATTGGTTCAGTTGTCGCAAGTACTTTATTCTATCTTTAAGTTTCATATAAAATAAATGGTTTTATATGAAATTCATGATTTTCATAAATTTTGATGTTTAATGATTTATTTTTGCAGATAAATAATATTCCTGATATATATAATGTACAGGATAAGCATAAGTCTCTTGACACAGGTAAATTATAAGACACATGATTTAAAATTATTACAAAATGAGACTTTATATTTAAATGTTTTTGCTTATTTAATTTAAATTGTATTAAATTCATCTCCATGTAGGCACCATTAGTGACACAAAGCACATCAAGATGGATCTTGCCATGCTCACTGTAATTTACCCTCATCAATAGCTGCAATCCCATTAGTGATCTTCTGCTTTAGATTAGTCAAGTCCTGCACCTTTACCTAATATCTTTAAAATAATGACATAGAAAGAAATTTGCTGGGGAGTGATAGCTGGTATATGATCATATGGGGTTATGACAAAAAATATTGTGTATCAAACAAAGGTATGGAACTTGATTAATCTAAAGTAGGGGATCATTGCAAAAAATCCAGTACCATCTTGATATGCAATTAAGGGTGCCCATATAGAGATGAATTAAATTAAAATTAAATGAGTTAAAAAAAAATTTAATTGTATTTGTTCCAATCTGTAATAATTTTCAGTTATCTGTCTTTTCATCTGTGTTTGTAATAATTTTTTTAAATTATAAAGACATTTTATGGACACCTTGTAAATTAATTATACAAATTTATAAATAGGCATTCATGTGTAGCTATTGACTTGTTTTCTCAGGGTTTTTTAACTTCGTGTATATGTATTATTCATTTATAAAAAAGAGGAAAATTACTTTAATACCATCTTTATTCTTTTGTCATGAAGCAAGAACTTTGTTTGTTTGAAATATATACAGAATTTATAAGATTTTATTTTGTCTTAAAGAAAGAGGCCCATATTTTGAAAACTATGCATTAACACTTGCTTGGAGCTTGGAGAACTATGATCAGCAGGAGAAATTTCCCTTTCCTCCTGCCATTCTAAAAAGTCTAGTGCAATCATTTCGTGAAAGGCATGTAAAGTCAAATTATCCTTTACAAAGATTCATTGAAAATGGTCTTGGTGGAAAACATTTTTTGCAAACTGGCATCTCTACTCGTGACGGCATTCCTGTAGGTAAGTACTGATTTTATTATAAATACCAGATTTAACATGTCCTGTAAAATCCTAAATAATAATAGAATTAGTTGATAAATGTACTCATTGTTATGAAAAACAGCACACCAAAAAGGAATTGTCAAAGTGTAATGAAATTTTACATGCATAGTTGTAACATTGGTTTAAATAAGCTATCATAATAAAACTCAAATTCCCACCCGTTATCATATTAAAAGTTGAAAAGCTATGTATTAATATCTTAATTTACGAAATCTTTGGTGATTATCTTTCAGTGTTTCATTTCTGCTATTATTTTAGTTTTACTGATCAAAATAGTGCCACTATAGAAACACCATATGTTTCAGTTGATTTTTCTCTTATCTGCTCAGCATCATTTAAAGATATTGTAAATTCACAGTTAGCTAGCCATTATTCTATTTCTTTCTTTATCTTTTTTTTATTTATTTGGCTTATAAACTTCATCTGTTTTAATGTGTTTTGATTGCAGAAAATAAAATTTTTGATATAATCGTTTTTTTCCCCCTTGTCAAGCAAATTTTTTTTTTTTTTTTTTTTTTTTTTTTTTTCAATTGTACATTTCTAGAGTTTTGTAAGTAAAATTTCTTATCTTCAAAACAATTTTAGTATATTTTAGAGGTTTAGCTGTATGCAGAACAGCCAATTAATTAAATATTTTTCTTTTAAATTAGTGTTTTTGTTAGTCTTGGTCTCAGGTCTCAGCAATTTTGTTACTATACAAGTTATCCATTGAGGCATATAGGTTTCTTATGGTGCCTTTCCACAACTGCTGTGTGTCTCTTTCAACCAAACTCTAATGGAGTCCAACTTGTTTACCTAGGTCATCGCCTTAAGATTGGGTTGGCCAAAGAGTTGTGTCAAAATTGAGAAATCAGTTTTATTATACTTTTGATGTGCATTTGATTGAAGGATGTCATGACTATATAGCCTGGCTAACCTGGTGTATGGATTGTTGCTAAATGGGATCTAGTGTTATGCAATGACATCCCAATCTGGCATATCAGGTGTAGGCTCATATCATATAATAATATAACAATTAAAATAATGATATAATCATGTTACCTGATTTAATCATATTAGGTATACTGTGCTGCTCCAAACAGTTAAGCAGCACTGATTATGTGCACAGTTGTCACCAGAATTTAAATTGAATGGTGACCTGCCCCTAAAGATTACCTGTATCCATTTTATCATAGTTTAGTTTCATTGAGTGACACATTTCAAATGGAGGTGACAGTGGTTGACTGTAAGGACAACACTAATGGATCCCACAATAGCAAATGATTGTTAGCCAAACATCTCGTGAAGATGTCATCTCATGATTGTGAGTATAGTTGAAGGCCATGTTGCTTGGATGCGTATGTCAGACAGTAATGCAGTCAGCTGGTGGACACTCTTGTAAGATGATGAAACAGGCGTCCTGAGCCAGGGCACTCTGTGTGTAAATTCTCTTGTCCACTGGCCCTTATAGTATTTGTCAGACCACCGACTCTTTAATAGCTTCCTATCCTAAACACCAATAGCTACTGATATTTGCTTCAACTCTTGTAAGGCCATCTCTGATGATAAAAAGTCCTACAAGAAAATTTATTTGCAAAGGTGAGTGCAAATCAACTGCAATGTAATACACAATCCTGCTGCAATTTTTATATCTAGCTAAGTGAGATGGCAAATACTTTCTGGTGGGGAAAATTTCATTGGAGATGAGTGTGATTATGAAATTTTATGGATCTTCAAGGATATTCAATTAATGTAATATATATATATATATATATATATATATATATATATATATATATATATATATACATACATAGAGGAGTGTTTATATTTTGCAAGAGTTTGGCATATTTTTTATTTCCTTCAATATTATCTTTTTTTTGCTATACTGGAAAAATTACAATAGAAAAATTAAATAAGATGGCTTTGTTTTACAGATGAAGTTTTAAAAATTTGGCTTATATGGCCATATTTATAATAATTATGAATAGATAAAAAGTATCAGACAAATTAAATTTATTTATTTCAAGAAAAAATGCAGTTTTATTTTATCAATCATATGTCAACTGTTCTTTTTAATTCTTACTAAATAAATAATTATTCAATTGTTTTATAATATATTTCCTTTTACAAATGGAGTATGGAAACTTCTCTATAACACTATTTGAACTAATTCAATACAACACATTTATTAGAATGACTGATCTACAATGACAACATTACTCAACAAACATAAACCCAAACAATGAATTATTTACAGATAAGAAATAAGAATATTGAATAGGACACTTGGCAAACATATATGTCTTACACTTTTGGCAACCTTCTCCAAATCAATGCGAGTCCTCTGCTAAGCAGTACATCATATTCTTTGTGTCACTCCTTTCACACCTGCTGTCACTTTTATATTTGATTTTCTTGACCCACCTGTTTTTGTGGCATGTTCTAGCTTTGCTATCAAACTGGAGCCATACAAATAGTTTTCTTAAGAAGTAGAACCTTGTTTTATCATTAATATGGAGCCTCAAAAAATGTGTTTATATTCACTAACTGCTTTTAACTATCAAACTGGAGTCATACAAATAATTTTGTTAAGAAGTAGAACTTTTTTTTATTATTAATGTGGAGTCTGAAAAAATTTATTTATGGTAATTCACTAAATGCTTTTTGTGGTGGATAATTTGCTAAGTGTTGTGTAACAGTTTGCTAAATATTTATTGTATATTTTTAAGGCTTTGCCACACCATAGATAAAGAGAGAATTATTATAAAAAGGAAAAGGCCAGTCAAATTAATATAAAAGTTAAAATGATTTACATGATATAATATATTTCATTGACTGTAGTTTTAGGTGATGGGATACACTGGCAAATACATGATAAACACAATAATAATATTCATTCAAGAACTGCATAGTGAGATTATTTTATGTAATATTAATATGTTTTATCTAATTATTAATATATTTTATGTAATTATTAATATATATAATGTAATAATGGTGATATTTATTTCTTTTAAGACCATGTAGTTGCAATGAGATGGGGAAATTATCCAGTTGCTCTTCATCAAGGAGATTCATGTCAAAAAGTCAATTTTGTTGAAGATTTAAATCTCTCATCAAACGTAAAAATGTATGCACACTTATATTTTTCTTTAAACTATTTTCTTTGGAATTACTTTTGAACATATTGTGCATACTTTGAATAAGCATTAATTAGCATATTAATATAATTTGAATTGCATAAAATAATCATTAATTAAATTGATTTATCTTGTTTTTTTACAATAAATTTATAAATGAATGAGTTTATGTACTTTTAAATCATGTGAATTTTAAGTATTAAGAGATGTTGTAATCAAAAATTGTGAAGATTCATCTACAAGCCTAAATCAAAACTTATTCATGAATTCTGTTTTCCATAGTATTGCTATAATTGCTGCCACTGAGAATCAGTACATTAGACATCCTGAAGTTCTTACAGGTTGGATGGATTTAAGAATAAAATATCTGAGGAAAAAGAAATTTTTTCCAGTGGTTGTAAGTAAACTTTACAGATACTATAAATATATTCAAATATTTTTTTTTTTTAAATGATAATGATGATTTTAACTATGTAAGCTATAAATCAGTGATGTCCAATCTTTAGCTTCCTCTGGCCATGCTGATGATTTATTAAGCACAAAAAGTAGTATTTAATATACAATCATTGAACAAAAAAAATTAGATATAAAGCCTAAAATTCATAACACCAGCTTGGCCCTTTGCAGCATTCAGTTTGGACACACCTGATATAGGCTATATAATTTTGTGGAAATAATGTATATAGAAATTGTCTTATGATCATTTTATTTTTCTAACAGATAAACTATAATAGTTGGAATCTTCTACCAAATCAGAAGAAAACTCCCTTTCTAATGAATCAAATTAAAATTGCTCTAGAAGAAGATGAAAGTGAAAGGACAAATTCCTGATATAATGCATTTGTGTAATTTATTTTGTTGATAAAATAAAATGATTTTATCTTAGTTTCTAAACTTTTCCTTAAGAAAAGGAGTGTACAGTTTTTTACATAAAGTTTTACAATAAAAATAATTGTTGTCAACCATATTCCATTTTCTCAAAAGAAATTCGTCTTGCTGCCATCTAGTGTTGCAGTTCACAAATAGAAAACTTCTAATTTGTTATTGGTGAAAAAAATATAGGAGGGATGCATAGATAGTCTTATTAGCTGGTTATAGGTATATAATACACAGTTTATCTAATTTCTGATTTCATTTTATAATTACTTTTCTACCAGAAATGCATTTTAGCAACATATATATGTACATCTGTAATTGTATTATAAGTCTATTTCTGAACATTTTTAATTTATTAAAAAAATTAATGCTAATGGTGAAAAAACTTATTTTAAGAAAGTATTATCTATTTCCTTCAGAAAAAAAACAATTATTTTATAATAATAATTTGGTATTTGACCAGTATTAAACTTTGTTATTCAATAAATTATATTATTTGAAAGAAATGAAAAACTAAAAAATTAAAAAAAAGAAGTTTCATCTCTAAGCAAACCCTTTTATTTTTTTTCATTAATATTGTATAATATTAATGAAATTAACAAGTATTGCAACATTGTTTAATAGAATATATGCAATTTGATTGCTATTCTTTAACAACTCTGATGTAATTCCTATGAAAACTTTTTTTTTTCCTTGAAGCAAAAAAAATTTTATCTTTGTTTTTCCAATGGCATTGAAATCATTTTAAACCAACAATCTGATGTGTATTCATATAAGATAGCATATTAAGAAACATTTCATTTTTCCCTGCATATTTGTCTGTTTTATTTGTTGATCAAATACTAAAATTTTCAAAACTCATTATATATTTGAAAGGTGTGACAAAAGGTAGTTTTTTTTTTTTAAGTTCTTGCAATGGAACAATAGAATATCACTTATTAAAGACTAAAATTAGGCAAATTTTGAGTAGGGAACCATTGTTTTCAAGAATTCGTTCTTTCTGATCTGGTGAGGAACATTCACAAATTTTTTTCTTTCTCAGAATAGTACACTATCATTTATCACTCTCTCTCATCGAAGTTTTAGTATAATATTATCCACTTATTTAATGAAAAACCATAAGATTTGAGGGAGTAGGAATCAGAGTTCTTAAGTGTGTGAAGAAAGCTATTTTATTTGTGTGGTATTGTTTTATGTTGTCTGTACTTGAATTAATACAATAGTTAACAAATATAACCACACAGTTCACAAAATTAGCCGTTTCCGAAATGCTTCCACCCTTGTCCCGAAAGCTAATAATCATGCCCTTTTGGACGTCGGATAAATCGCTACGTTTTTGCATTACGCCGACGATTGACGTGCTTTCCGATGCCCTAGGATATCTTTTATATACACTCCACTGCAATGTGCTGCCACCTGCCTTTTGTGACTAGTTATTTCACGTTCACGTCGAAAGTAGGTGGTGGTCACATTAATGTGACTGAACTGTGTATATATTTATTTTATTATTATTATATATTTCAAGTTGACTCAAAGCTTATTTTTGCGAAATATTTTTCAAGACAAACACTAACAAACTACTTGGAAAAACGTCAAATATTGATATCTTGTTACAACGATTGCAAATGTAACATTTCATAAACATGTGTTAACGTTGACGCCTCAACTTGCACTTACTTCCCACTCCTGAAAGAAATTGTTATTAGATACCAATATAAAATTCTTTTTACTACTTTTCTACCAAAAAACGCAGTTTAACAGCGTATACGTTTTTAATACTAAATGTCCTACTGCCTGTCTGAAACAGATCTGCACACTTTTTCACAATTAAAATTTTTATTAAAAAATAACTGTCAGCAAAAATATATATTTTTTTTTTCTTTCACATATTTACTACTTTTTCCATACAAAGAAATTCGTACTCACTTATTATCAAAATTTAAAATGTAAATACAAATAACGGATTCGTTTGATGAATTAGAAAATAATAAATTTTGGAAATTCGTCAACAAAAAAATAAATAAATAAACAGTGACTTTATGGCATGACTGAAAAATTTTACAAAGAAAAACAGCAAGTAAAAAAGGCTAAAAGAACACAAAATTATAAGGTAAGAACAAAGTTTAGTTACTTTTGAAAACAAACACTCAGAGAAATTCATTATACTTGATAACATACAACAATCAAGGACATTTTAAGTATTGTATCATTTCACTTACACGTTTTAAACTGAAGTAGAAAGAAACTTTTAATAAAATTGGACTTAAATACTTTAGTTAAACTTATAGAAGTTTAATTGACTATGTTAAACGTAAAACAAATTATATCTAGTTTTGTCTTGTTAAGTACTTATAAATAACCTGTATTACTGTGTCCAAAAAAGTAAGACCCATTTTCAATTTAAAATTCCCGGGCTTATGAAATTTCAATTTTTTTTTTTTTTTTTTTTTTTTTTTTTTTAAGTTGCTGGCGCTGTTCTTGACATCTGTGTGAAATGTGACGTCAAAATATTCATTAGTATTTGAGTTACCCTTGGCTTTATGAGACGCTAAAACTGATTCCGGCGATTTTTGAAATGTCTGAATTAATGAGTAAAAAACTTGCATTCAATTTTGTTTGCAAAATGTATAGAATGTTGCAGAAGGCATTCGGTGAGCATTCCTATATCGGAAAGAAATTTTTAGAAGTGGTATAAACAGTTCAAAGAAGGCAGAGAACGCGTTGAAGACGAAGAGCCCTCTGGTCGACCATCCACCTCAACCGACGAAGCTCACGTCCAAAAAGATTAAAGATTTGGTGTTTGCAAACCGTCGGTTTGCAATTAGAGACCTTGCTGATGATGTTGGAATTTCAAAAGGATGAGTCCATTCCATTTCGGGCCTCGAACGCGTCAAATCTCGATTGGTACCGAAAACACTCAATGCGCCAGCTCACACTGCATTGATTCTTCGTGACCTTTTCGCCAAAAATGAAACCCATATCGCTCCACAACCACCTTATTCACACCGTGCGACTTCTGGCTATTCTCTAAACTCAAAAGACCACTCTAGGGACACCGTTTTGAGTCGATTTGACTATTTTTTTTTCTGTGCGTCGCAAGGGGCAGGAGGAGGAAACATGGTTGCATAGGTGGAAACCGCGGTTACAACAGAAAGAGATGCTTTTTATAAGAATAGATTTGTCTACGGCATTTAAAACATTCTTTTTGTCATTTGAAAGTATTAAAATTACAGTATGAATTAGGGCATAAAAGTTTATGAATATATATATATATATATATATATAAATCATATTGTAAATTAAAAATTCTATGCTGTGCTATAAAAATAACAATTTCTAAACATAACTTCGACATAATTAAAGATTCCATGGAACAAAAATAATAAAATTACACAATGAGAACTAATTACCTTCGATGTAATAACATTTCAAAGCTGTAATTAAAAGCATTCATTATGAACTAAAAAAAAGCATCTTATTATGAAGGTTAGCATAGTTTTAACACCTCTAGGAACATGTTTAGATTTAATCAGTTTATCAATCATTTGTATGATGGATAGAAATCAATATCATCAATCAATTCATAAAGGTATACTGTATTTCATAATAATAATAAAGCGCTATGACCATCGTACTAGAGAATTTACATTTAGTAATCAAACGGATAATTTTTGGATTTTCTCTAATTAATTTTTTTTTTATTCCCTAAACAAAAATTGTGAAGAAAATTTTAAAAAGCATTCTGTATATTCATTTCTTTATATTTAAACTATTTTTCAAGCAAAAATATTACTAATAAAAATGAAACATTTCTTCAATAATTATATTATTTTAGTGGAAAAACTCTAAAATTTGCATTAAAAAATTGTACATAAAAGGTAGGCAGAAAAGTTCGTAGGCTGACATAGATGGCGCTATTAGTGTTAAATCCATATGATTTTTAGTTATCCCTAACCTTCAAAAGACACCTGTATAAATTTGACAGCTGTTGCACTATTAGTATGTGAGTTGTAGCATTTTTAGTGTTCATCACGTACAGTCCACTCGGCTAACTGTCGATTGGATTCCGGTGTGAAATGATGGAGCCATGTTTCATCCATTGTCACATATCGACGCAAAAATTCGGGTTTATTACGATTGAACAGCTCCAAACACTGCTTAAATCATCAATTCGTTTTTGTTTTGGGTCGATTGTGAGCTCGCGCGGCACCCACTTTGAACAGAGCTTTCGCATATCCAAATATTCATTCACGATATGTCCAACACGTTCTTTTGATATCTTTAGGGTCTCAGCTATCTCAATCTACTTCACTTTATGGTTATCAGAAATTATTTTGTGGACTTTTTTGATGTTTTCGTCGATAACAGTCTCTTTGGGGCGTTCACTGCGTGCATCCTCCTCGGTGCTCATTTCGCCTCGTTTAAATTTAACAAACCACTTCTCTACGGTTGATTTTCCTGGTGCAAAGTCCGAATAATATTTATCAAGCCAAGCCTTGGCTTCAATAGTATTATTTTTCGCCAAAAAGCAATGCTTTATTAACACACGAAATTCCTTTTTATCCATTTTTTCAAATTAACAAAAGTTGCTTCACTAAAAATGCTATAAGTCACATACTAAAAGTGCAACAGCTGTCAAATTTATACACGTGTCTTTTGAATGTTACGACTAACTAAAAATCATATGGATTTAATACTAGTAGCGCCATCTATGCGTCAGCCTACGAACGTTTCAGCCCACCTGTTATGGTACACATATATATATATATATATTTGTTCGCTTTCGTTGTCATACGCATCTTAAGTTTCTTTTGAAATATTCAGCGACATCAACAGTAGCTTTCAGCAAATCATGTTCATTGAGCTAATTACAAAATGCTCTAATAACTGACTGATTTAGTTCTTCATCACTCGTATCAGTTTTTTTATGTGACATATTTCTACAGCTCTACATTCTAAAACAGAGGTGGCCGCATGCGGCCCGCCTTGAATATTTTTCCAGCCTGTGAGATTTATCACACTTTTACAAAATATAATTCTTTTATAATGGCTAAAGTAATGAAAATCAATGTATTAAAAAAATAGATTATGTGTGCATCCATATATTCAAAAATTAACTATCTAATTTATGAGAAGAAATTAACTTTGATTTTAAAATAATATTCTTGCGAATCTAGGACAGATATTGCCTGTTTTATTCATGAGTTTGCAGTTATGAGTTCGCAGAATAGTTAAATTATATTCTGCGAACTCATGATGTGCGTGCATCTTGGAACGTCTAATATAACAGATTCTATGTTTTACTCTAAGTGACGCTGTGACCATCCCTAGTTATGCACTGTTGACAGCAGAGCAAACCAGACTCTTAGTTCAAGTTGTTAGCGCCCTTGGTTCAATTTAAGCTGCGAATCTTTTTTTTTTTTTTTTTCCCGAAAATTAAATTGGTCAAACACAAAACTACGCTCAAACATAACGGATGCTAACCTGCAACACCCATTACGATGTGCAAATACCCAAATCGAGATCGGTTTGCAAAATCTAAGTGAAAGAGTGGGAGAAACAAATATCGTACAAGTAAAATAAATATATTTTAATGATTTCATTTTTTTATATTTCGTTTATATTTGTATATTTTTTATATTTAATTTTTAGTGTATTAAATATTTCTTTACAATGTGCGTTTAATATCATTATTATAATTTTATCTATGTTTACATGCAAGAATAATAGTAAACACAATAATATGTTATGCTTCAATTTTTCTCTCCAAAAAAATGTCTGCAGTGGGTCTAAATCTAATAGGGGAATAATTTTATATGCTGCCAGCGGAGAGTTGTGATGCATTTCCAAAGTGACACTCAAGATCATTTGGGTTGGCCAGCCCTGTTCTAGAAACTCAGCGATCTCTGTTAAAATGAGTCCCAAGTACTTGTCGGCTTTGAAAACTCAGTCTTCCTTTCTTTACGACTCGTGTTGGCTGTTATATAATAAAAATCCATAAAAAATATTGCAAAAAATGAATTATATACACTCATGTCCATAAATTAAGGATAATTCAGAATCACACAGAAGTTGAACTCTAAAATAAAAATGTCACCTGTAGAATTATCACACACATCTTGAAGAAGAATATGCAAATTACAGGAAACCACCAGATGGCGCGGATAGTACGTCACAATGACGAGAGTGTAAGAGAGGGATATATAAGGAATGGTGGCAAAGACGTAAAATTGTTCACAAGCGCTTTAAAAGCCTTTCAGTGCAATAACCGCATAGTTATGGCACAAAGGAAGCATTTGGAGGATTTTTTACTTGGGGTAGAATTATCGGACGACTGGAATGTGGACGTATCCAGCTGGAAGTATCCGAGGAACTTGGAATCGCCCAGAGTGTCATCTCCAGGCTATGGCGACGATTCCAAGATGATGGTAATGTGAGTAGATGTTACAGCACAGGTTGCCCCCGAGTTACAACGCCGAATGAGGACCGGTATTTAGCAGTTACTGCCAAAAGAAACAGACGGAGCACAGCATCAGACCTGTCTCGTCAGCTCTCTTCAGCTACCGGTGCGACAGTTTCAAGGCAGACCGTGTACAGATGCTTAGGGCACATTGGTCTATATGCTCGTAGGCCTGTCAGATGTGTTCCGCTTACCGCAATTCACTGTCGCCTGCGATTAACCTGGAGTAGAGAGCACGCATTGTGGACACCGCAACAGTGGTCTTGTGTGATGTTTCCCGACGAGTCCAGGTTTAGTTTGCAGTCTGATTCTCGCCGGACTTTCATATGGAGAGCGCCAGGTACCCGTTACCACCAAGAGAACACCATTGTGCGTTATGGTGAGTGACAGGTGGGAGGGTTACGGTGGTGCAGGATGGCTTGTTTGAGGAGGAATTATTCTTGGTTCCAGAACTGACCTGCATGTTCAGAGTGTAACGATGACAGGCCACATCTATCGGGATGTCATTCTGGAACAACATGCACATTTGTTTCGGGGCGCCATGGGTGCTGAATTTCTGTTTATGGATGACAACGCCCGTCCTCACCATGCAAACATTGTAGACGAATGCCTTCAATTGGAGGATATCACCCGTATGGATTGGCCAGCATACTCACAGGACTTGAATCCAATAGAGCATGTGTGGGATATGCTTGGCCGACGAATCGCAGCCCGTCAACCCCCTCCCACCTGTCAACCGGAACTTCGGAGGGCATTGCTTGATGAGTGGTGTAATATTCCCCAAGATCAGATGGATAATTTGATACTCAGCATGCCTAGGCGTTGTAGGGCCTGTATTGCATCGTCCGGGAGACATACTCCATATTAACCATCATACTAACCATGTTATACTGTTTTTTGTAAATAGGTTCTTTTTTGAAATTTGCTCCAGGAGTAAAAATCGCAATTTTTATTAATTATATCAAACATATAGCATCTTTTTTGCTCTTTACCTTTTTGTTTAATAAATAGACTTTACAAATAAGTCAGATTTGTTTTGCTTTTGTCTCTTTCTTTGCCTGAACTTCATTATCCTTAATTTATGGACATTAGTGTATTTAATAGCATATGATGTGAATAATTTCAACCAAATAAATGTTCAAATAATTTCAACAAAAGTAAGTGTACCTGTAAGTTCAGAATTACTGATTGCTTTTTTCCAGTCAAATGGATGAAATACTTGATTTACTCTGTTTGCTTCATCAAAATATTTGTTTTTAATTATCTGGTGACTTATTATAGCTTACTCAATAGTTATTTGTGTGAGTATGAAATGTTTTTTCGTTCTAATGAAGGGATATGGAAACAGCTGCTCTTGTTATTTAAATAAACGTTACGAAATGATGATTGTAATTTTCTTAATTAGTTCAGAAGAATTTCTGTGACGACATTACGTTTACGACATTTCTGATTTTAAAAATCGCAAAAGACCTCGCGCTGTTCTGAATATTATTCATTAACGTTCCGATATCCTCCTTTCCAAATTACCATGCAATTTCTCCACTGAGTCACAATTTACCCTCCAATCGTTACTGTTTGTTTATATTGCTTATCTATTTTTTTTTTATTATCTTCTTGAAATTATAATAATAATATAAAAAAAATTATACATGCATAATTAGGGCCTGAATGGCTGAGTGGCTAGCTCTAGCGCTCGGTACCACAGGCTTCGGGTCCCGGCGGTGCCAGGGATGTTTGTAGTGGTTCGGAATCCACCTTAAACAGTAGGTCCCGGTCTAATAGGATCGTAGAGCGTTGCGGGGGCATTGTTACTCCGCGTCCGTGGCTTATCTTCAAGTTACACGCGCCCACTGGGCCATGCAAAGTGAATAACGTCTGTGCAGCACTTGCCTTAAGGCATCCAAGATCAAGCTGCCTAAGTGTTTGCCAGCTGCAGTAGAAAGAAAAAAAAATATATGCATAATTTTGTTTTTTTATTAATTAACAAAAAATACGAATAATTAATAAGTTAATTTTTTTTTGTTTAAATAATTTAATAATATACTTATATTACTTTTTTTTTTCTATCTAATCAATGGGCTTAAAGCTTAAGAAACTTCCCTCACTCACAAAGCAGGAAATAGAGGTTGCTAAGCAACCAAGGTTCTCCGTCAATCTGGCAAATCGTCGTCGTCGTAATGATTGTAATTTCCTTAATTAGTTCAGAAGAATTTCTACGAGATTATAATGTTTGCAAAGAAAAAGATTTAACTTTTATGATTTAATAAAAAGTCTTTTAATTTCTTTGGAAATTTTTTCTCTTTTCTTTTTATGAAAATGATTTTATATTAAATATGCACTGTACTAAAAATAGTTTCGAAAATGTACAGTAATGTAAGAGTAAAAAACCATAAATCATTAAAAAAAAAGGAAATAAAATTTTAAAATCATCTTTAATCCATTTATAATTCATCTCATTAGATTTTTTTTTCTTTCGAAAATGTACAGTAATGTAAGAGTAAAAAACCATAAATCATTAAAAAAAAAGGAAATAAAATTTTAAAATCATCTTTAATCCATTTATAATTCATCTCATTAGATTTTTTTTTCTTTCAAAATCACGCCAAGATTGAATCAAATTTATCGAAAGAAACTATTTGCTTCAAGTTCATAAAAATAAGTCCAAATAAACATGAATAAAATTGTATCCGTTTAATTAACACATGTAATCAAAATTAAATTAAATTATATCTAATTTAAAATATATATTTATAACAGTTAATTAAAATTAAATTGCTTTAATTAATTTAATTAAATAATTAATATAAATATTAATATTATTATTTTAGTGTAATAATTAATTTAAAATTATTTATTTAACTTAATTAAATTTATTTGATTAAACTACATTAACTAAATTTAATTTTAATAAAATGATGATTTAATTAACATCACATTTAAGTAAAAGCAATCTCCCTCCCATACATTTTATAATAATTATTAGCACGTATGATTATTATTATCATAATTTCGTAACAATTAGCGCACAATGAATCTTCTCAGATAAGGGGCCTGAATGGCCGAGTGGCTAGCGCTCGGTACCACAGGTTTCGGGTTCGAGTCCCGGCGGTGCCATGGATGTTTGCAGTGGTTCGGAATCCACTTTAAACCGTAGGTCCCGGTCTAATAGGATCGTAGAGAGTTGCGGGGCATTGTTACTCTGGGGCTTATCTACAAGTTGCACGCGCCCCCTGGGTAATGCAAAGTGAGTAACGTCTGTGCAGCACTTGCCTTAAGGCATCCAAGACCAAGCTGTCTAAGTGTTTGCTAGCTGCATTAGAAAGAAAAACAAAATCTTCTCAGGTAACGAAGAACTTATGAACAGATACAAAAGAATGAAGCCAAATCATATTAATAGTAGAAAACTAATAATGAACATTGAATTTATAAATAATAAAAGTTTACTAAAGTAATAATTATTACCACTTTGAATATAATACAGATAATTCTTTTCGAATTCTTACAGTATAACTAAGAAATATTGCAAAATGGAATCAAAGGTGGGGGTTTTTTTTTTTTTTTTTTTTTTGTACCAGTGCAAAAGAAACGTACGAACTAAAACAAAACATTTTTCACGTAAAGAAAAGATTTATATAACAGCTGGTATAAGTAAACAACTTATACCAGCTGTTATATAAAGCACCTTTTTTGTATTCTACACTGCCTTCTGCTGTGTAGAATACAAGACACTAAATATGCTCCACAAACATATTTTATCCAAAAGTATGGCCATATATCTTTCGAATGTTTCATATTATTTTAACCAAGCGTTTCCTTAAGAAAACAAATAAGAAATCACTCCAGATGCATGGCATTCTAAGAACATATATATTTTTCCTCGGTCAAACAATGCTAGATATTTATTATCCAATCTTTTACCTCAGTATCGCTATATGCAAGTCGCGGTTGGAAATCAACGCACATTTTTGTTGACACAAGACTTCTCTTATTGTAGATTATTACGGAGATCCTCGGCCACTAGCTCTTTCATTGTAAAATGTTGAAACATAGAGGTGGTCTCATGCCCTTTGAGTTAATAAGAAAAATAGATAATTAAATGCCTTTTTTTTAAAAAAAGAATTATTTATTTAATAAAATTATAAAATGAAAAATAACAAAAATTTCAAAAATGTAGATGTTGATGAAATCAGTTGCATGTAATAAAACAAAATGAGCAAAGGTGAAATTAGGAGAAAAAATAGCTTAGGAGAAAGCGAACTTTTTTCATCTAGGCAGTTGTAAAGAATTAATTTAAAATATTTAGAACAGGGCGAGGTCTTTTGCTATGTTTGCGGGAAGAAATATCATAATCGCAATTGTGTATGATATTTAATACAGGGTTATTGATGTTTCGCATATCATTATAGAATTTAGTAGAAATTTTGTGAACAAATTGTCTTAAACTTGGAATCGAGAGAGCTCGTCTAATATCGTCCTTACGAAAGTACCAGGGTGAATTCGTTAACATTCTGAGAGTTTTGTTCTCAAGCCTTTGAATAATTTCAAAATTTGTACGTGCAACAAGAACCCCAAACTGGGCTTGCATAAGCTAATACTGGACGAAGATAAGAGAGATATATTAGAATTCTGAGATTAAGAGGTAAAGCTGAATTTCTATTGATTATAGGATAGAGAATTCTAAATTGAGTATTGAATTTATTTCTAAGGTTGTAGATATGCGATCTGTAGTTAAGTTTACTATCAAGAATAATTCCTAAGTTGACACAAGACTTAAAGGAAAATATAATTTATATATTATTAACAATATAAGATCGAGGGCATTGCTTGCATAATTATCATGAGCGTTAAAACCGGATATGTCATTATCTTTAAAACCGGATATATGCTTTAGTTTTTGCAACCTAAAATATTTTATGATTTTTTTCTTCTTTTGTTTAGGTCTGGTTTCCATATAATGTAGTCCGAATATTCTTATACAGGGTTTGGTTTCTTCTACGGTCATTTTGGGCTAATTAGACCGGGACCTACAGTTTAACGTGGATTCCGAACCTCTAACAAACATCCACGCCGATGCAGGGTTCGAACCTGGTTTGACATGGATATTTTGGGGGAAAGGATTGTGCTTTGGTTTGTCTCCATACGATCATTCTGTGCACACTTTAGGCTAATTAAGCCGTTATCTACAGTTTAACGTGTATTTCAAACTACTAACAAACATCCATGCCACCACTAGGATTCGTACCTGGTTTGGGGAAAATGGTTGTGGTTTGTTTTGTCGCTCTACGATCATTCTGTGCACACTTGGGTCTAATTAGATCGGGACCTACAGTGTAACGTGGGTTTCGAACCTCTAACAAACATCCATGCTGCCGCCAGGATTCGAACCTGAAGCCTTCTTATACAGGGTGCATTTCCTTTGGGGAGAATTTTCAAGCTTAATTCTTCCACATTTGCGTGTCGTAAGGGAAAAAAACCTTGGATAACTCTCCACAATGAAGCTTGATTGCGCAACTCATGGCCCAGTGGTAATGCGTTCAGCTAGAGCAGGGGTCTCCAAACTTTCCAGCCTTAGGGCCCTACTGTTTACTCCAGTAAGTACCAAGGGCCAAAACCGTTTTAATTTTTCTGCCATTATCTATAATTTCTAGACCAGTCGCCGAGTACGCGCTCTGAGCGAGCATATGCTTGCTAACTACAAACTATTATCAATGAAAAATCACAATTACATAAATCTCATTAGTATTTTTTTACAAGTGGATACCCCGCGGTTTCATTCGCGTTAATTTAGCTTTTCCGTTCCTGTGGGATTTTCAGGATAAAAATCCTATGTTTGATTCAGGATATATACATTTCAAACATCGATATACATACATATGCGATACTCTTTACCCCAAAATAACTACCGAGGGTAACCGCGGGATATTCACTAGTTTATAATGTTAGTGGGATTCATTTCAATTGTTTGTTAGTTGTTATGCGTAAACTAAATTTTCTGCGTATTATGCTTGTCATTAAACTTTACCCAGCAAGTCAATAAAACCGAGTTATCATCATTCTGTGTTTTTTATCCAACTTATTTCAGCAACAATAAGCTATTCGCCGTCGCGGGCCGGATTGATGACACTGGCGGGCCGTAGTTTGGAGACCACCGGGCTAGAGTGCAAGAAAGTTCAGATTCGAGAGCTCAGAAGTCTCAGCGTCATCCGTTGCAGTGACTGCTTTTAGAAACACGGAGAGTCGATAACGATTGTGAACAGCATACATAAAGCGTCTCATATCGGTAGTCAGACTGCTTTATAGATAGTTTTGTGGGTTATAATCATGCATCTTTTGCAAAGATGGGAAAAACTGCTAATTTTCGTTAGCTGTTTTAATCGTTAATGCTATTATAAATCAAGTTAATTTTAATGTGTGATCAAGTTATGTACATGAATACTATACACAACCAACAGCATTAATTTGAATTGTAACAAAGAATATATTTATAGAGACCTGCCAAGAAAAATGTTATATTTTTTGTATCCAACAATTACACTATTTTTTTTTATTTTTACCATGTGCAGAACATTACATTCTCTAATTCCTTATAATGGATTGAAATAATTGAAAAAGTACATGTTATTATTTTTAATTAGTTTCATTTTTTAAAATTTTATATTAAAAGAGATAGTAGTTCTGGAAGATATTTATTGTAAGAAAATTTTAATCACATTGAATATGTTGATTAATTAAATAAAATAAAAGTTTTGTTTTTTTTTATTCTTTTTATAATTATAAAGATTGATAAAGCAAATAGGGTTTTGAATATATGAATTCTTTTTCATACATAAATATTAATAAGTTTTTAAAATGCATTTCTGAAAAGATGGCAATCATAAATTTATGCAGAAAAAATTAATTTGCTGATCCATGAAATATATTCTCTGTTAAAAATAACACTCATTTAGAAGTTTATTTTCCCAAATTTCTTAATATATTACAATCAAAGAAAATTCATTATTGTTCGAGTTCAATTAGCCTTCTTTATTTCAACACGTTTTGTTGGTAAAAAATGCAATAAAACGGAATTAAGAGAAAATATGTGTATTACACTATCATATTTCATACGTATCATCTTATATTTTTATACAATTAAAGCAATCTCGCTTGCAAAATATTCACTGTCATCTGTATTTATAATTTAATTTTGCAAAAGCAATCAAAAATAATTAAATACAAAAAGCTCTCACAATAAATAAATAAATAGTAAATGTCAAGCAATAAAAATGTTGAATAAGAATTGTATGATTTTAAATATACTAAACTTATGTACAGTTAAAAAATAAAGTTCGTGAAATGTACTTAAGTTAAATTTAACGCAATTCTGGATGATACTCTAAATATCCTTTCCCTTTCAAAGAAATATAAATAAATAACCGTTCATTTTTTAAAAAAAATTTTAACAGGTGTTAAAATCAACTGCTAATATCAAATCCTCTTTATCCGAAGAGTTGAATCGACTGATATTAAACTCCACCTAGTGGGAAGGCTGTGAAGCACTGTTAAATAACTGCTGAAATCAACTGCTAGAAATATCTTCTTATCCGAATTCAATTAAGTTGCCAATAAAAAAAAAAAAAAAAAAAAAACCAACAAACCCAAATAAAATTAGAATTCTAATACAAGAAAAGGAATAAAAAAATTTAAAAAAAACTGCCACTTCATGAATATACTTCCTTGATTTTCCGGAAACATAGTATAATTACTGAAGCATTCTATTTGTATTACAATAAAGCACACTTTTTAAAAAGAACAATAGAATCTTTATTCATCTTCCTTATTTAAACTATGCAAAAAAAAAAAAAAAAAAAAAAATCGGAGCTAACAAACTTGAACGATCTTACATAATGTTTTTCATTCTTTTTAAAATTCGATAAAAACCAGTTATTTGTGCTTGTGTCATCTATTGCGTTATTTTAATTAAAATATTAGAAACAAAATTTGAAAGTATTTGTTTTGAAAATATTTAAATCGAATTATAAAAAGATGCTTAATAATTAAAAATCAATAATGACGTTGGATTAAATAAAAATTTGAGCAAAAACTTGCAGTCATCTATATATTTGTACAAACAAATGTGGCCTATCATTTCATGGCTTTAATGAAATCATATATTTTTTACTTTAGTTTACTTAAACATACAGAAAAAAAATATCAGCAAAACCTTCGAAGTAAATTAATGTAAAAATTGTAATGGAAATATGCTCGCATAATAATATTTAATTAAAAATTTCATGATTGGAAAAGGTGGAAAGTTTAATATAATTATTTACAAGCTGAACATGGATTTGGTGATATTTTAAGCAAGTAATTAAATATAACTAATATGAACTTTTAGCCATTTTTTCCATTCTATCCATCAAATAAACAATAGATCTAGAGGGGAAAAAATGAATTTCTTAAAATTGTTATTATAAATGTAGTTGTAGTTTGTAAGCTATAAAATATACAACAGGCAAATAAATATCTGACTTTCTAAGATAGATCTTCTGAAATGATTTACAAAGCATCATAAATTTGAAATAATGCACAGTGTGACATAAATTTATTTCCCTTTTTTTTAAGTCTCCGCGCTTTGTTAGAAATACCAATGCATAAACAACAACGTCTATTTTATGATTACAGTTAGAGTAGATTAATGTTTTTTCTGAGTTAAAGTATTGTTTTATCTATGTAATTTTCGATTCAAATACTTGTTTTCTTAAAATGATTTACTTTTTCTACATTTTACTTGTTAAATAATAATAACATATAAAAAATAAAAAATAAAAATAGTGAACTTTTAATTGGTTAAATTCAATTTTGGAAAATAATTCCAAGTCAAGAATTAGGGATGAATTTATAACTCATTAAAAAAAAGCTTTTAATTCCTGAATATTTCAAAAAAAATTTATGCTCTATTCTTTTCAGGAATGAATTCTACTTACTACATAAAATTTCATTCATGAAATTCTAAATTATCAAAGACGAGAACTATTTAAGCTACAAAATAAATAAATAAATAAATACATTTTTTTCTCTTGCTTTCATCTCCTTGAACCCGGAAAATTCTTTACACACAACATAAATCAACGTTTTTTGAGTTTAATATTCAAGTCGGGCACATTTTTTTACACTTTATTTCCTATATATTTTTTTTATGAAAGTTTTTTTTTTTTAAATCTTTTTTTTTGTCAGAGACTGATACATAATTTCACGAATCTCCAAGCAAGCGTACATAAAGAATCCATTTCTGAGATGGAGGGAAAAGAATGCCAAAATGGAATTCCTCAATTGTTCCAAAGCAGCAGCATTATTGAACAAAGACAAAAATCACTCAATCGAACACACCCCTGAAGCTAAAAAAATAATCGTGACGTCAAACTATTCCGAAAACCGGCTGCCAGATACCTTTGCCTCCGAAATCGTTTGGCAGTCGGGAAGAAGTTGACGTTCGCCGAAAAAGTGAAAACGACACTGTGTTGGGAAGAAGTGAAGGTGGAAACAAAATAGGGAGGGGGGTGTTCTCTGCGCAAAGGTGTTCCAGAAGAATTACGTCACGGGAGAGCCACCAAACATCCGAACGTTTTGCAAAGATTCAGTTTCAGATCGAAGCACGCGGTCGGAAGGATTGGAACTGGTGTAACCATGGCAACTGGACGTCAAATCATCTTCCTTTTCTTGGTGATGCGTGGGACTCTGGTTTTGGGAAGCTCTTTCAAAGTATCTGCTGCAGGTAAAAGATTTTTTTTCTTTTTCGTGAATTCTTTGTTTAATCAAAAATCGTTAAATATTTAATAAAGGCTTTATATTGTTTCCTTTTATAGAATATATGTTAGCTAATATTTATTTAAAATTTTTTCCCAGGGATAAAATTTATTTAGTATTTCAAATAACTTTGAAGAAATCTTTTTCCTTATAGAAAATGTTTGTTTTTCTTGGCTTTAAAAGCTAATAATTTTTTTTTTTGTGTAAATTGGAATTTTGTTTTGTTCAAAGGATGCAAAAATTATTTTATTTCTAATCTTGAAAAGCCACTTCATTGCATTTTTCAATGACGATAACGGTGCTTTTTGAAACAGTTCTTCGAATTTTTGGAACAATTAGAATGATTAAATTAAATTTTGATTCTGTTCAATTCAAAACATAACAAATATTATGACGAGATGTATTTCGCAATTACATTTTATGATTTTAAATAAATTTTCTGAATAAATAATAAAATAAAACAAATGAAAAATGAACACATATAAAAGGCATTTATATTAATTTTGTCATTAACGAAATATTGCAAGAAGTAAATTTTACAAGTACATGTCAATTCCGAGGTTTCTTACTGTATTTAAGGATTTACACAAAAATTACAAAGATTCATTTCTAGTTATTCTAAGTTTTTATGGTATTTTTATATATTATGAATTAAAATTTTATGACAAAAATATTTATTTATCATAATTTTATTAAATTCTTGTTATTTATAAAAAAATTGCATAGATAGTAAATAAATTAAATATGTCTGTGTTATATGCGTTTTGCTTAACGATGCACAACATTTTAAAAATTTAACAAGTTAGAGCTTTAAACACGTTTATTATTAACTCTAACACTTGATTGCCTCTAATAGAAAGCGAAATGTAATTAAATGAATATATAAAAACTGTTTCCAAAATAGCATATGATTATTTATTGTTTTGGAACCACATATTAATTTATTTTATTCTTCTTGCCTTTTGTATTATTTTAAAGTAATATTTTTTAAATTATCGTACTTTGTTCAACAAGCATTTGTTTGAAAACCAAAAATGTATATTAAATTAAAATTTTGAATAAAATATTGTCATAAAGCATTTATTTTTTAAAAATAAGGAATTAATTTGTAACTCTGGATTTATTCCTCCTAAATTTAAGACTCTTTTGCAGAGATTAGAAATCAATTTTTAGTAACTAATATTTTATGTATGAAATAATTTATTGGATGAATTTGTAAGCGGTTTATATGCGATCATTATTAAATGACCAAAAATAAACCCATCAAAAAATAGTGTTTACCATAGTTACTCTTTCTTATTACTGAAAGACTCAGTAAGCGTAATAACTGACATCTGATGCATTATAATAAAGCTATAATTAATAATTTTAAAAGTTGTTAATCGTCCATATTCTTCTGATATCTGATTAACAAAGTAATTAATCATGCAAAGAAGGGTTGTGTTAGATTTGGATTAATGGAGTACTTTTAATGTGAAATATTTTCATTTTATTTATGAAAAAGTTATTCAAATTTTTTATGAGTACGTATCTCTTCTTATTATAAAATAGTTGAATATGATTTTCTAATTTTTTAAGGACAAATAAATAATTTCATAAATCTTATGTCTTCTATATTTTAGATATTATTTCCAACATCAAAACATGTTTTCTTTATTAAATGTAAAAATAAAAAAGTTAACAAAAATTATTCAAATTTTTAAAAGTGTAACTTTCTTACTCTTCTAGGGCAATTTAATTTTTGATACTTCTCTTTAATAACGTTGCATTTTAATTTTCAATTTATTTTATAATATGTTATTACTTTAGTTGGTTTTAATGTATTTAATTTAACTTTTAAAATATTCACTGTTTTTTTAAAGTAAACTATAGTTTATTGCTAATTTGTGCACTAAATTGTATGTCATTTTGTATACCTACAAATAGCAAATGCTATGCAAAAATTTTAAAAATTGGCGTTGATAAAATGAACAAATAACTTCTATATTTTAAAACGAAAATTATTACTATTTTTATTACAGAAATGTTCAACTCTCAGAAGATATAAAGATTATATTTTTTGATAGATTGAAAATTTTTTCTAGGCATTTATTCGAAACACGGTTTGCAATCTTCATCTCTTATTTTCACTGTAAAGTAAAATGTATTTCGATATTTACAGACATTAATTACTTCCAAGTCATATATGTTCGTTAATTTTAATTGTTTATGATATTAATAAAAAATGCTCAAAGTTTTTGTCATTTGTAATAAAATATCAGCTCTAGTACAATAAAGTACAAAACAAAGTATGTTTCTATCGACTGAAAAACATTTAGTCATTAGAAAATGATTGCGTCAAAAATTCCATATGCATTATATGAAGTTATCAAAATTGTCAAAGATTTTCGTCAGCTGTGTTGCTAGCTGTAGTTATTGCAATAAAATGCACAAACCTATTTGAATCGCCATATATTTCTGATTATTTTCAAATCTTGAATATTAAAAAAAATCCAGATAAATACAAATCATTTGACAAGCATTTGTGTTCTTTGTTCTTTAGTTAAAGCATTTGTGTTCTTTGTTTCTTAAAGTTAAAGAATATTAAATCACTTTAACAATAAGTACGGAATTCTTTTATTATTATTATTATTATTATTATTATTATTATATTATATATGAAATAAATACATAAAGAATAATTTAACTTTTTACCTATAGCCGGTGGATACGTATATGGTATCTCATGGACATCAGAAGTTTGCACATTTTTGTTCTAGTACAAGAAAAAAAAATGACTTATTTCGTGCTATGTTGGTTGTAGCCATAAAATCTTTTATATTAATTTAATTATTTTAGATTAGATTAATTAATAAATTACGGAATTTTTCTATGGTACTAATTTCTTTCACAGATGAATTACTACTTTACGAACGATGAAACATGAAAATTTGCTACAGTTTTCATTTTTAAATGAAATGCAAATGTAAATAAAATAATCAAATAAAAAACATTTTGAATGTTAGTGCTTGAAAATAAATGCTACTAAAATACTTTAATGCTCACAAAAATCTGAAAATTTGTTTTTTGATGGCATGCAAATGGCGTTCCAAAATATTTTCCTTCTCAGCATAATCTTCCAGATAGACTGATAAGAATAACATGTATGCTTCAACAACTTACAAAACAGTTTAGCTTCTGTATATACACATCCCACTATTAATATTCACAAATGATCACATCATATGAAATATTCATGAACGAGATTCTGCAGGCATGTGGCATGTTCTTTAAAAAAAAAATAACTTCTCATTATCACTGAAAACTTTTCATGTAGATCGTTATCTGGTGTATATTTATCTGTACTAAATCTAGATACATCTGAATGGTATGAATGAAGACATTTTTATTATTTGGAAGATACAACAATTGGAATTTTATTTAAATAGAATCAATTAACGTATCGTTTATTTTACTAAGAATCACGTGTACCGAAATTTTGATTGCCAATTTATATATCTTAATGATCTTTAAATAAATATTTTATAAAATGCAACGCTAATGAGTTTTTCTGATTTACTTTTTGATTTTATCAATATTATTCTTTCTATTTTATTTTTCATTTTCAAAACGAGCAATTTCATGAAATTCAGAAGACGAACACGAATCACATATTTTAAAAACCTTTTTTTTCAAAATCAAATAAAAATTTAAGAAACGCTTTTATGAAGTACTATTAATTTTTAAGGATAATTCTTAATACAAAATAAAAACAAAAATGTTCTTAAACTTCATTTGTTGTAAAACAGTCATGTTTATTGTTATGTGTTTTACAACAATTTTTAATTCGTGGCGATTTTTCATCTATCGAATTTTGCATCGATACCTTCTTGGGGATTTTCTCAAAAACATAATTATTCCACGATATATATGATTGATATGTGATATATTATAGATTCCAATCGTTTTTAACAGTTTTTTGGACAGTTTATATTAATTATATTTCTTTATTTTCTACCTCTATTTTTATTTTCTTCTTTTTAAAAGAACTTTTACAAGCTAGTTATGCTCAAGATTTCTCGAATTTACTAATTTCACTTTGTGGATACTTTGACAATATTCATTTTTCTAATTGTTTTAGAAAAATTTCTGAAAATTTAATCGTTCTTTAGAATTTATCTTTAATATTTTAAAAATATCTGTACTAGCTTCTTTTTATGGATTAATTATATTAAGTGAAGGATGAGGTTAAACAATCTTTTTGTCTGAAGAAGAAAACAACGATTAGAGAAAATCAAAGAAAAATAGCAATACAACTTTCTATATACGAAGAAATTGAAGAATCCACTTCGATTTTGTATACATATTCTTGATTGAATAAATTGCCTAGAATGCTATTTAGATAAGCATCTTTCGAAAATATTCATATTTATCATTTATTTTAAGAGAATCATTTGACATAATCTTTTTCTTGAATTTATAGGTTTTTAAAGTGAATCCGATGATTTTCTCTTAATTTTTGTAATCTGTTTTGAATGGGATATTAATTTTCAATTTTATTTTTAGAACTCTTAATTTTTTTTTCTCCGACTTTAAATAGTAGTTTCCACATAGTTTTAAAAGTTAAATTTCATTATGTAACCGAAATCTATTTGAATTTATAGCTGTAATTTTTACTTAATAATCAAATTACCCGAAGAATCTTTTCGGCGAATTTATTTCTGATTGAGTGATACAAGATTTAAATGTACTTTTAGTAATTTTCTTCTATTTAATTTTAAACCTAAAAAGGTTTGTGACAATTGAAAAAATTACAAAGGTTATCTCTCTAAGGTTATAATATAAAATGTTTTTACTTATTGCTTGAATTAAATTCTATTATTTAGCCGATTAAATGTAATAAATAGCATTTTATTAGAACTCAAATGAAACATTTTATATTTTAGTAGATATTCTATAGTTAAATAAATACATCAATAAGTTAATCTTAGTTTTTTTTTAGTCTGTTATTCTATTTGTAAAAAAATTTGCGCAATGAACTTTATATATTTATAAATATAGGTTGACCGGTTCAAAAACTACTAATAATAAACATACAGCAGTTTATGCAATGTGTCTTAAAGTTTTCAGTACAATGTGGAACAGTAATATGCAGATTTGTAAAATCCAAGGGCTGCATATATTCATACTAACTCGACGGGCTATTACTACAGAAATATTCATCATTATAGAAATGCTCAATGTAAGGAGCGTCAGTAGGTGAAGTCAAGTATTCGCAAACAACTGGGGATCTAGCCCAGGGGTCTCCAAACTACGGCCCGCCAGTGTCATCCATCCGGCCCGCGACAGCGAACAGCTTATTGTTGCTGTAAAAAAATGCAGAATGATAATAACTCGGTTTTATTGACTTGCTAGGTAAAGCTGAATGACAAGCATAATACGCAGAAAATTTAACTTAAGCATAACAACTAACTGGAAATTATAGATAATGGCAGAAAAATTAAAATGGTTTTGGCCCTTGGTACTTACTGGAGTAAACGGTACGGTCCTAAGGCTGGAAAGTTTGGAGACCCCTGATCTAGCCTATTAAATTGTATTAAAATATTAAAGTAACCCAGAGTATTAAAATGAAAACATGGCATTTCTGACAATCTACCTGTGTATCTAGTATACATATGAATATACATGTTATTACAAACGCCATCAAATCTCCTCGTTTCTTAATGCAGAGATTGCAACGAACTCCAACAGAGTCTCAGCCCTGTTGCACTTCTTACCATTGAGTCGTGCTCTATTCGAGGTTTGAAGATCATTCTCTTGATGTTTCTTCGACAGACAGAAAAAAAAATTGACTAAAATCTGGAGCTTTAATACGTGATGTTTATTTCCACCGATTTTTATGCTAAGCCATATTGATTCCTCTAAAAAGTTAGAAGATCAAACCTAACTTACAATATTTTCATCGATACTCAAGTGAGAAAAAAATGTATTGTTCATTTTATAAAACTCCGTTTTTATTCCAAATTTGTAAATATATCTTCATCGATAGTATGAAAATATAAGTTTGCTTAAAGCAAAGTGTTTTCTTGTTAAAAATGCTTTTGGTACTCTTTTATTTATAATTTGAAGTTTATTTTATATTTTATTTTATTTCATGGCTTTATTTAATTATTTTCTCAGTAACAATCATTTAAAAGCTAATGTATAATTCCACAGAGGGAAAATAACAAATATGAATTATTTCAAAGTTGCAATTATTTTATAATAAGTGCTGGGTGCGATTAACTTTTTACAAGTAGAAAAAATTGAATATTATTTATTATTTTTAAAAATAATTATTGTATCAGCTCGGATCTAAAACATATTAGGAGCCGGATTCATGGTGTCAGAGAGCCGGACTTGGTCCACTGGATATCCTGCTTGGAAACGCCTTATATATATATAAAAAAAAACATAGACACTAAATTCATTTTGAATTATCATTAATTAAATTGACTCAGGATGACTCTAAATTTTTTTTAATCTATCTCAAAATTATACTGGCCTTAATTGTCATCGTAAAGTAGCTTTCTTTTCCTTCAGCACTATTGTATTATACATAACATAAGACTTTGATGTATTAAGAGTTAGACATTTATAAGATATGAATTTAAATTTTAATTAACCGTTTATATCTTAAATAAAATAAGTGTCAATAACTGTATCTTTTCAATCTTAAAAAAAAAAATACTAATTCCTAACGATGCGCCGGTAAGAACAAATTCTTTTTTTTCTTTAACCCTAACAAACCCAGTTCGAATCTGTTCTTTCAACAATGTACCGATTAACATTTTCCCCCATTACAAATTGTTTCGTTTTGTTTGTTTGATAACTATAGGTCAAACTTGACGTGCAGTTTGACCTTGACAGAGCGGAAAATTCGATAATTGCTTTTTATATTGATGAATTCTTTTTCTTTTTCTTCGAGAACGGCTTCAAATCTCTGTTATGACTTATTCTTTACGCTTGACAGCTTATCTCATCCCTAATATTTTTATACTGGTAGGACCACACCCTTCAAGATCATCCTATTCATTTGTGAAAACATTGAACCTGTTTTTGAAAAAAATAATTATCGTTTAGCCTAAAACAATACAGCCATTAAATAAGTCCTAGTGATACAGTTCTTCAAGCTGGCTGCAATAAAAAAAATTATATCTTTGGGATGAAAGTATTATTCGGATTGGAATGAAATGGCTTTCTATGATTAAAACGATAAATTCAGTAATTGGTTTATTTATTGAGTATAAAATTTCTTAATTGCTGCTATACATATATTTACTGAATGCTATTATATAGCATATATTTACTGAATAATTATTATATACGTATCTTACTGAATTTTCAGGCATATATTATTTTTGCTTTTGTTCACCATCAGTTACTGGTATCAAAAATTACAGTGAACCTAACGCTATATTATAAATCATTTTCTTTACTGTGTATTTATTTAATTGAGAGTGTCAAACTAGCGATTTAGTGTGAGGAATTTTCACCATAATAGTATCTCAAAAAACTGTTCTATTATATCATATTCCAAAAAAAGTACGTTTTTTAAATACCTTATTAAATTGATCTGCAAAATTTTGAATTATTTTAGTTGAATTTTATTGTTATTTTATTTACAGTTATCGAAAATGAATGTTTATGAATAAAAATTTTTATACATTACATTTACAATTATATTTTAAAAACTGGCACTTAGATTGCAGCCATATTTGATTTTTTTAAGACGATTATTATTATATTGATGAGGGTGACAGCAATCAAGATTTGTGAATTTTGTTACATACGAGTTTTATTACATACAAGTTTAGTTTCTTCATATACTTTACAAAATTTTTTTCGTTTTTCAGAAGTATTTGTCATTAAAATAATAGTTTAATAATCATTTTTAAGATGTTAATTAAACTGGATATACTACATGCTCTTTACAGATGCATTTTAAGTTTGTGGGTAAAAATAAAAATAAAACTGCATTGCATTTATTTTTAGTGCATGCGTAAAAACAAGTAATATAAAAAAAATAAATTTTAAGTCAATTCCGACTTTTTTTTCACTCTATTGCAGAAAGTCTTTTATAAATAATTTTCATTCATTTTTTTTAAGTTTATCTGGCGCCATCTATTGGTAGATATATGCAACTTAAATCTAAAAGAAACTTAAATTAATTAATTAAATTTAATTACTGAATTAATATTTGAAAAAACTATATTAACATCCAGTGTCATCCTCTACAAGTTCAAAAAAATGTATTTGAACTTGAGTGAATGAATAAAAAGTATTTTATGAACGATTGAAAATTTGAACCAGATATATATAGGGGGAGAATGTGAGCTAATAGAAAGAATTGAAAAAAGATGTTTGGTGTTTTCGATCAAAAAATTAAAATCTGAATTCTGGATAGCATTATTTATTTCGATAGCCTGAAACCTAATTGGTAACTTACTGTGTCATGCCTTTGAAATCCAACCGAATAGTTCTCGAAAGTGAACGAACATTAAACGTTAGTAAAATAAATGAGGTTAGAAAAATTCGGTTAATTTTAGTTGTTCACTATGTTAAGTTAATAGAAGTAGGAATAAAATAAAGATTTTTTTTTTTAATATTTTGTTAACATACTTTTGTTTGAATTAGTTAATCCATTTAAAATTGTTGTGCAATATGTTGGAGCAACTTTTTTTATATTTGAAACAAATTGTTTAAATTTAGTTAATTTGCATTATCACAAGGATTATACGCAATCGACTGTTCGCATGGAAGATTTTAATCTGGTATATATCTGTTTCCAAACCTTTTAACAACTGTTAATAGTTGGATGTTTGTGTTGACAATAGGTATATGAGAACAGCATACATTTACTGTAACTACACAGCAGGGCCCACGGAAAAAAAAACTCCTGTAAATTATCTAATATATTTTTATTCCTTTTTTAATGCATATTTAAAATAATAATCTAATAGAATAAAAAGTAAATAAGTATTTAATGAGTTTAGTGTTTTAGAGTTTGGTCTTGTTTTTGTTGTTTTAACTAAGTGCCAACGTGATTAATACAAGTGTTTCTAAATTATAATTTTTGTATTCATGATACTCATGTTCCTAAATATACACTGATCTCCAAGCAGGCTATCTATTTTAATGTGTTATCTTGTAACAACAACATCAACAATCCCAAATTTTAATTTGAAGCACGCTTTTGGCAATGAAAATGATAGAAATAAAAAATAAATAACATATAGGGATTCTGTATCTAGACTAGCACGTTATTGGCAATGGTTCTGAACTTCTAGTTTGCAATAGATTAGAAACCATTGAATAAGCTATTTCTCTCATATTGTTTATTTTTTTACTAAGCCAAGGTTGGATCATATTCCAGTTTAGATCTTCCAGAAAATTTAAAGTATTCAAAATGTTACTAACAATATTTTTAAAGTAAAGTTGACACAAGATGAATCAGGCTCCTATAAAGGCAATGATGTGCATACGGTGTGCAGACCAGTCTGTGCATTCCTGATCAACGCTATACTAAGCAAAAATTTCCTGATCTACAGTATGTTAAGCAGCAAAAAAGGAACTATACGCAGTATTTAATTACCAAGTTCTTGGTTTTTCGATATTAATAAACCTGCGGGCATGGCCGGATTTTATTATAGGCTAATTAGGCTTCAGCCTAGGCCTCCAGATCAAGAGGGGCCTACATTCAAATTGTTAGCAAAATTAGAATTACACTATTCTAAAAACAGTAAACACTAAATCAAAAATGAGGAGAAATTCTACACATATACGTAAATAATAAACAAACATAATAAATAATTTACACACTTAAAAATGGGAGGTGAAAGGGCCTCACAAGTGAGGGCCTCTTTTCATCTAAATCCGACCCTGCCTGCGGGGTTAATTTAGGGTTCAACTTTAATCTTTCGATTCCCTAACTATAATCTATCAAAAAAAAAATTTTAACTGTGCATTTAAAAATAAGACATTGAGAACCAATTTCATTTACACAAGCTTTCCCTATATAATATTAGTTTTGAAGGAATATCAATTCTACTATTTAATTATCCATGGAAACATTTGCAAGGAAACATTAGCCAGATTTTTATAACTTTTTCAGTTCATAATCGTATTAAATTATACTTTTTTTTTTTTAACGAGTTCTGAGGTTTTTTTGCACGAGACAAATCGCAAAAGCCATTACGCACAAGCCTTGGTTTGCACAAGTTTATTTATCTCGGGTATTACATAAAAGATTTGCATTGCAAGAAGGTTTATTTTCGGCTTAGTTTTTGAATCTTAAAAAAGTTTTAGCAATGCCTGCGAGTAAGAATATTATCAGAGCATGTTTGTTATGAGAATACAAACTGACAACAAACGCTGCTGGAGTATGCCGAAAATTATGTATAGTAATCGGAGATGATGATGCACAAAGGTGAAAAACCACAAATTCTGTTCCGGTGGTGAATTTCGCATATTTAATGTTAAACAAAGCTTGCTTTTCGCTAGAAAAATAAATCATTTCAGTATTACCTGCTAACGTGTGATAAAAATTAGATCCTGAAAACCACCCAGAAGTGTTTACTTTGTGGTTTGTCACAGGCAGATATGATTTCCAAAGGTATCACTTTATCTAAAGAAATTAGTGTTCGTGAAGGATGATATTGGCCACCAATGATTTCTGACCATATAGCCAAACCATTAAAAACATCATTTACACGTACCAACAGGGACGTGTGCAAGATTATTTAAGTTAGAAACAGCCAGTACTAAATAAAAAGTTATGAATTACAACACAATGCAAAATCGCATACCATAAATATGAGAATATTTCTCTGGAAAGGAAATTCTTCCACTGTAATACTCGGATATTTCTCCAAATGATTATCATTTGTTCGGTGCTAAAGACAATCCCATGCGTACAAGAATTTACAATGATAATGAAATCATAATAGAAGTGCCCAGTATTTAATTCAAAAGGACGGATATTTTATCGCAACCAGAATAAATAAGCTTGCACCATGGTGGGAGCAGGTATTACGTGCATTGGTACCTGTTGTGACAAATATAGTCATTTTTGTGATACTAATATTGCGTTTTGAAGTATTGTTTCAATGAGCGACAGAACTTTTCTTGTCACCTGATAAAATGTATACTCTTGCAAATGAGCATTTTGTCGTCAATATCTTGAAATAAAAGTCTTTTTTCATTTGAATTGTAGTGTTCAACATTCAATTAATACTGGGTCATTACAATTTGTAAGTTTCTTATAATTTTCAACAAAAAAAGAGGGCGTCTTATCTATTTGTGCACTTCTATGTGCATCTATATAGCTAACATATGCAAGCTATATACAAAAACACGTTTCAAAATCGTCATCAATTAATTTCAAAAATTTTACAAATTATTAAATGAAAACATGTACAATAAAACATTTTGAAATTTTAGTGTACTAAAATCAAAGAAAATTTTAGCAATATCTAACGAGTTGCAAAAATCTTTAAAATGGGTATCATAAAAATACAAATAATGTTTTATTCTTTTCCAATTGAAATATATATCAAAATAACCTAAGCTATGTATTTTCTACAAAAGTTTGCCGAGATAAACAGCTAATATAAATTCCAGAGCGCACCTCCATTTTAAACCCATTCATCCGAATTTTTTCGTGATACTCAAACATTTGAATGCAAGAAAAATATGTAGAAAATGCATGGAAATATGCCCTGCTTATTGTGGTTTTTATTTCGTTCTGATCTGTATAAAGTCATCATAAAAATAAAAATAAAAATAAAAATATTTTCACTTTCACGTTCCAAATATTTTTTGTATGGCTCGTGATTTTCCACCTAATTCTTCTTTAAAAAAAAATTTTTTTTTCGGTAAACTTATTTACTTCTAAAGTTTCACGTGATGTGAAAAAGTGTAAGGCGTGAAGAATAATAAAAAAAATTGAAATAAAAAGTTTAAAGAAAAAAAAAATCGAACTTTCTCTTTCAGGTTTTGCGATGTACAGAAAAAGAAAAGCAAAAAAAAAAAAAAAAAAAAAAAAAAAAGATAAGTGGGTTAATGGCTGACTGTATACGGTTTTCGTGTTTGTCCTTATAATTCATGCCGCATGAATAGATTCAGAAACGAAAAAAAAAAAAAAAAAAAAACGATTGATTTAAATCTTGGAGGAGGATTTCTACTTTTTGACCTTGTACACCATTGCATCAATTTGATAGATGAACCTGTCCACTGTGAAGTTATCGGTGGGCAATCACTTCATCTTCAAGCGGATGTTTCCAAGAAGGTGGGCTTACACGACAAACCTTGCTTACTGATCATTCTTCTATTTCGTGTTAGGCTTAGTAAAGCCATTGTAACAGATGGGGCCACAATTGGATAATTAGCTTTTCACTTAATCTCAAGATCAAATATTTAATCTTTCACTGGAACAGATAGATTAATCTTTCCAGATAATGGCACGCATCCATATAATCGGAGTGTTAAAAAAATGGTGATAAGTTATTGTCTGAATAAGGAATGTGTTGATGATATTGAAAGGCATTATTAATTTTGCTATTTATCATAACGGCTTTAAGAACAACTACACATTTCTTTTTAAATATATTATTTTATAACGGCGTTGATTTTGTAACTCATGTATAAAAATTTGTTTCGATGAAACTTTCAACACAATATATTATTCAAACTGTATGCTGTGTTCCAAAGCAATTTCTTCAAAAACAGAAGATTTAAATAATAATTAGAATGAAAATTAAAATAAGAAGAATGAATATAATGAACATTTAAATTAATTCAATACACGTCAAGGAATTTATACAAGCGCACAACTTTCAGATGAGATCTTAAAAGTTCACTTAAAATCTCACTTCAATAGTGCTTTTATTCATTAAGGTAATTTACTCATTACAATCACTGTTTTTTTTTTCCGTTTCAATGAAGTTTAATTAAAAATGAAAATGAAAAATATAGTGATTATAATAAGTAAATTACTTTAAAGAATAAAAGCACTATTGGAATGAGTAAACTAGCTTATTGAATAAAAATGTATCTTTAAGATGGAAAAAATGATTAAATAAGCATTTTATTATACAAAATTTTTTAACAAAATATAGATATTCACTTTGGAACTACCTACTCGTTTCGCTGTCTTCTATTTGATTTAACAAAAATTGATTCTGACAGCTAGCTACATAAGATTTCAATTCAATCGTATGTCGTCATCATTTTGTCGAAAATTATAGGAATGAATTCGGATTATATATATTTGTAAAAATGCTTCGGTGTGTTTCGCAGATAATTTTTTTTTCAGTTATGACAATTTGCCTTTAATACATTTTTGCTCACAAAAGAAATATCAATTTTTTTCCATCTTTTTAAAAATGTCATATTTGATTTTTTTAAAGTTTCATTTTGCTTTCTTATCTGTCGGGTACATAAAAGATTATGTTGCAAAATATTCATTTATATTCTCAGCGAAGAAATAATATAAGGCCATTATCTGCATGGTAAAATGATTTGTGTAGATTTCTTAGTTAGAATTAATTACCTAAGAGCTTGAGAATTTTAATGATCAAATATTGTAATCATCACTACCTATCACGTAATATAATTTAAATATAATTTACATATAATCTTGAAAATGCTTTGTTAATATATTCTCGTGTTTTATTTCTTGACGTGAAAAGATAATTGTGAATATTACAAAATCCACACAATTATCTTCAAGATTTCTATTTATATAAGTTATATAATTTTTTTTTAATTAAATACTAGTTCTGTATTAATCATAGATTTATTTCATAACGTGTTAACTTCCTTAAGCTTTGTAATCATCTATACTTTTTCTTTTGCTATATTTTAGAAAAAATGGATTAAATAAATTTGATAAAAAATAAAATTAAATGCAATCTTACAAATAATAAGGACATTGAAACCTGAATATTGCGAATTAATGTAAAGTGCAATTTAATCGAGACATACAAAAAAAAAAAAAAACCAAGATAATCTTACGTTTCTTAATTTGACAGAACAATTTCAAAATTAATCTGCTGGAACTAATTCGAATTACTTTTATTATACGAATCCTCGTACACCTTTGTTGAATATTAGATATCCAATCTTGATCAATCTAGATTTAAAAGTTTATAATCAGTTTTGTAAGTCCTTTATTATATAGATCATTTATCAGATCAACCTAATTAAACAAAGATTTCCTTTTCATAAATCTTTTAACTTTACAATACATTTTAAAAAGATAAACAAAAAAATAATGCTTTTGGCAAACAAACTAAAAATAATCCTTTTGGCAGTTCAGTCAATGAATTTCAGTAATTACACCTTGTGATACAGTTTTTTTTTTTTTTTTTTTTTTTTTTTTTTTTTTGGACATTATATGAAAATTCTATAATTTTAACGATAAATAAAGTTATTTTTAAACATCTTGTAAACATCTTTAGTCACTTATAAACTCAAGTTACTATTTTAGTAAATTAACGTATCATGCAAATTAAGTAAATTGAGATTTCTGTGTGCACTAAATATTAATGCACTTATTACATTATATGTTTAAAAGTAGAGAAAAGATTTTTAAAATCATTCCTTTGCAAAAATAATAAAGAAAAAAAGAAATATCTTCTGTTAATCTGCAGCTACTTGTCGTCAAACCTAAATATTGAAGAAAAAAATGTCATGTTAATGCCAATGCTAAATTTAACGTTATATAAAGAAACAGTTGTAGAAATAAGCAAATTTAAGTTTGGCAATTTAGTGCAAAATTCCGACTGGTATCTCATTAACCAAAATGCATTGAAAAATTAATGATTTCGAATATTTTCCCGATTCATTAAATTAATTAAATATTATAATATGATATACAAAATGCTGGTTACGGATCGGCAGTTTATAACTTAACCAATTTTCTTAGGAAGCTTAAAAAAGGCATTTTTTAAGGAATAACAGCATATTGCATTTTTTTTTTATATTTGCAATTTAAAAACTAATATCTTTTATTAAAAATATTATTTAGCTGTATTCGAATATATTTAAAGATTTCCATTTCATAATTAATTTCATTTGAATATTATTATTTCGTTTGATCTACGTTTTTTATTACGTTCACTGAACATTATTGGATAGAAAAAAACAAATTAAAAAAAAAAATCTAGATTGAAATTTTTTTTTTGTTCTCATAAAACTTCTAAACAAACAATTTAAAATTCTGAGAATAAAGAAACTTTTAGATATGACGTACAACAGAAGAAAATTGTTCCATAATTGTTTTTCTCTTAATAAGGTCAATTCTTTATAGAATATTCTTAAAAAAACCATATAGAATGCAAAAAATGTTTTTTTTAACACAGTATTTATTTTAGAGTCTTATTTCATGTGCACTAATCTTGTTTCACTTTAAAAAACAAATTTCACATATTCAATTTTATTCGTTTATATATCTGTTGCCTTTCACCAATCTGTAAAAAAAATGGCTATTCTTATTTTAGTGATATATAGAGGGGTGATGAAAATAAATGCGCTCGTTTAAAAAAAAAATAGATTGTTTACATAGTAATGAGGATTTATTATAGTGATGTTATCTGTAGAAAGACAAGAACATAAAGTGTACAATAACTACCAGAATATAAAATATACATGTTCAGAATGTGGACTTGTAAGAAGTTAATTTTACATCAGTTAATGTCAAGAAGGACAGTTATTAGACAGGTTAGAGGACGTGATTTTGATTCCATATCATATTTCTCTTCCATTTTTTCCCCTGTTTTTTAAATGCTAATTAAATTCATATATAATTCACGAAATACCGCATTGGAAACCATTACGAATTTAATTACTGTAATTCAACAGCGAATGGTACAATCAATCGATTCTTTTACGAGAGCAGTCAGAATGCATTCCTTTTGCTTCTTTTATAACTCAAATTGTTCTTGTTGTCTAGTCCAACCACTGCTGTGTGTAATTACGAGAACATTAAAACTAACAAAATGATATTGCAGGTATTCTCTAGTGCTACTGTAACAAAGGATAAGAATAGGTATAGAAATTCCTAACAGAATGTTTCGTGGTACAAAGTGTTGAGATCTGATAAGGATTTCACATACTTAAGGAAATAAATAGTCCAAGAATATGGAAAAGATATTTTTCATAATTTTAAGTATTGTAATTACTGTCTAACTCAAAAAGGTAGGATTATTATTTTTTGTAACTAATTGCGTGGTTGCAGTTGCATAACAATTGATAAAATGCAAAATGTTTACAAACTTAGATAATATTTTTGGATAAGACAGTAACTATAAAAAGTAATAAATATGTCACACTTTTTAAACAAGAAAAATGTTTATTAATTTGAATTTAAAATAAGTATCAATATAATCACATCAATAGAAATTAGTTCTGTTTTGCGAGACAAATAGATTTTCTAAAAATATTCTAATTCCGCTGAAGTCATTCAAGCTACAAAATCAAAAATTTCGTATAATTTCTATTAGCAGAATATCAACATTCAAAATTTTATCTCCATTCTAAATATTTTTTTATCTTACTATAAACCTCCAACTAGGATTCAAACTCGAAAACAACTAGCTTTTCAATTTTATTTTTTCTCTTTTAATTGCAGATTTATTAGGCATAATTTTAGTAATTATATTTATGAAAAATCGTGAAAAATAAATTAATAGTTTAAAAAAACTAAAAAATACGCTTTTAGAGTTAATCAATCTAAAAAGTAAAAAATAATTGTTAACATAAGAATAAAATGACTGACGAGAAAATGAATGTCACTGTTCTAAAATCGTGGGGTGCTCGATATCAATCGTTATAACTTCTCACTAGTTTCATTCCGAAATGCAGAGTTAGTTTAAAAATGTCATACAAAGCACCCCACGCTTTTAGAACAGTGACATTCATTTTCTCGTCAGTCATTTTATTCTTATGTTAACAATTATTTTTTACTTTTTAGATTGATTAACTCTAAAAGCGTATTTTTTAGTTTTTTTAAACTATTAATTTATTTTTTACTTTTTAGTCTGATTAACTCTAAAAGCATATTTATTTTTAGTTTTTTTAAAGTATAATTGTTTTTACTTTGTTTTCCACTTGGCCGGTTATCCGCTAAGTTTACATACTTTTTACCCACCGAAATTTTCGGCCAATAGGAAGAGCGCAATTCGACATGATCGCACTCCTATGCCTTTGAGATCCGCCTCTTTTAGCCACCGAAATTTTCGGCCAATAGGAAGAGCGCAATTCGATCGCGGATCAGTTGACTGACTCGCCAGTAGATGGCGCCATCAGTCCCAAAATCGAGCCCAAAAAGTGAGTTACATACAAACATACAGGTGAAGCTAATAAAAGCGTATTAATATTAAGCGTAAGCGTATAAAAAGAAAGAATTCTAAGAAATTATTTGAAGTTTTTATATCAAAGTTATTTTAAGTATGCAGCTAGGGTTAAAGGGGATATAAAATTTTTGAATGATTTAAAACATTTTGTACAATAAAAAGGACTTAACTCCCCTATAATTCTTGTTCTCTTACACTATTCCTATAATTCTTGTTCACTTTCATTTAACCTTTAAAACATAATTTTAAATACAAATAAAAAAACGTAAAAACATTTTCGATTTTTTAAGATTTTTCTTTTATCATATTAATAATATTTATTAATCTTTAAAATAGCTGAATATATTTTTCAATCTAAAAGCTTTTTTTTCTTGATGCCATTTTAAATTGAAATTAATCGCTTTTAAGCATTATAAATATTTTTACCAACAGTACATCTAATGCTAATATCACATATGTCCCATATAAATTTCAAAACGTTGATTGACAATATAATATTTCAAAACATTGATCACTTCCGCAAAGAGTTGCGAAATTTGATTAGCTAATTTTCGAAAGGGAATTCTTAGAGAGAAAGAAAAAAAACTTTGACACTTTGTGCTTTGTTAAGCAGCAAACACATATTTGACAGCTGGCCTGCTTTCCTCGAAATAATTTTCAATGTCTATTTCAAAGTTTCTTTTTTCGTTATCTAGTTATTCTTATAAGACTAATCAATCAAAATTTAATGCTACAACTCGATTCTAATCACTGCCTTCAGCCAAGCGTTACATAAATGGCCTTGTTTCTGATGCCATCGTGAGTGATTTTTGCCAAATGATAATCAGTTCTTGTTAATGTGTGCAAAACGGTTTTGCAGATTTATTCTTCGAAATTTTACTTTTTTTATTTAACTAGCTCAGCAAGAGTAATTTGTGAAATGGTGCAAAACATAAAAAAATTCAGATGCAAATCAGAAAATTCAGATATGATTTGCTTGGAATGTTCAATAGCTGAAGTTGATGAGCAGTTTAGGTAGACTAATTTTTCTTAGTAAAATTCGTTCTTCATCTAAATCCTTCTTAAAACCTTTAAATTCAATATAGCCTTTCAGCCTGAATAGCAAGTATAGTTTTATTCCAATAAATCCAATAAAAGTAAGGCATTTTCCGTGAATGAAATTCATAATTTGATCAAGTCCGTGTTGCTTCGAGCTAAAAATTTTTTTTTTTTGTTTCTTCTGTTTTTATTCAATAATATTTCAAAATTTTCCAAAAAATTCAAATGTATTTCACTAAGAATACAATTTTGTATTTTATTTTATATTCAACGTGAATTATTTAAAAGTGAAGATGTTAAAAATATTTATAGAAAATCCCTTCAGATTAAAATAATAGTTCAAATTTTGAAAAAGTTCCCTCCAATATTTTGCACGAATGATGACTTGCAACGAAATTTAGTAGATCTAGACTTTGCCATATGCAGCACATGAGAAAATTACTTAGTTTATTTTTAGTTATTAATACAAAAATAAAAATAAATGCGATAAACAATGTTTCTAAAAGGTTTATTGAATAGGAAGCATCTATTAGCTACATTATTTCATAGAGGTATAAACACTTTGTTTTTACCAAAACTTTTCTCCAATACTCTGTCAACATTATAAAAGAAATAAGGACATCGAGCTGCTGAAAAATCAATATAAATTATTTAACTATTACATACAAATTTATAATGTTTAAAATTTAATATAAATTTTAAATTTTTAACTGCATAAACAAGCATAAAGCATTTGAAAATATTTATAACTTCCTTAAAATATTATTTTTTATTAAAAAGTATTTTAATAAAGATAATGAAAAAAGGGGTGTATTTACTATTAAAGGTTTGCGTACAAATATTCAACTTATTGTAATTGATGAATATTTCTACAAGATGAATATCTAAGAAATATCCTTTTTTTTTTTTTTAAAGCATATTTCACACTTTTTAAAACATTTTCTTGACATTTTTCATATATGTTCGATTTTTTAATTTGTAATTATTCTAGAACATATAAAATTATTTATTACCTTATGGATTTTGTGTAAAAATTTGAGTTTCCCTTTAAATTAGTTATTGACATCCGCTTTTGCTTATGTGATAATTTTGGTATGTTCTTCTCCCAAAAACAAATAATCCTCTTTCAAGTTTCTTTAAAATAGTATGCTAATATTTATTGTAAATAACGAAATGCTAATACAGTAATAGTTGTGTTATTGTCAGGGGCAATTTAACCATCATATGACAGGTCTTTTTAATATTTCTAAAATTAACTGACATTTTTATGTTAAAGAATCGTGTCGACACTTTTATTTGCCTATAGGAATTTTATAAATTTCATAAATATATGCCAGCATCATCTTTCGAAGAAGAAAATCTATATTCTATCCTTGACCTGTTATATTTATAGTATGAAGTAATCATACATCGAAAAGGCCACTGTTTTTCTTCAAAAAATATGCTCTTTTACGATCATTTTCCACGGACGGTTTTTTCAAAGTTCGAAAATCTTAGATCGAGACTTTAACCTCATAGTTACCATAAAAAAAACTTCCGAATCAAGCTGTAAAAATACATATAAATCTATTTTACATGTAGTAAATTGTTCTATTGTTCTTTATCTTGGACAATTTATTCCACTACGGCGTATTTACTTTTCTTGGCAAGAACGGCGATAAATTTCCATAGAGAAGTTAACACTTTGACCCGGATCTTCTTCGAAAAGTTATATAGATATGTAAATGGTATACTATTCTTCTATGTTACAAAAATGACTTCTGAGAACTTCGTAAGTCTCCGAATTTTTCGATCAAAATATAACGTAAGATATTTATGGAAATATACTTTTCTAAGCCGTTTTTATAACTAGATAAATATAAATTTTCCTCCCAGTTGCTGAAACAAAAGCTCTGGAGGTATTTCTAGATGCATTTATGAAACTGTCGAAGCATAATATTTCATAACTCAGACATCGATAAGAATAAAAAAAAAGCTGGTGACATTCAGTTGTTTTTACCATGCTCCTGCGATTAGCTGGTACATTGAACTGGAACTTGGCTATAAAAAATAAACACTTTGAACCCTTTGAACTTTTTTTTTAGATTTTTATTACATAAGAAATATTTCTAAAATTATATAAAAATACTTATTTTTTGAATAACAAAAAAGTGGTATAAATAGAAATTTTTTTTATAAAAAGTACTAATAAAAAATTGTGGGCTAATATGTAGGTTACTCCTATTTAGAATATAATGCAAGAATTAAAAAGCATAATAGAAAACTTAAAAAATAAAAAACTATAGAATTCCAAACGATTTTCTTCTTTTTTAAAAATCTTATTCAATTCCTTCTATTAGCTCACACTCTCCCTATATATATATCTTGTTCAAACTTTCAATCGTTCATAAAATACTTCTTATTCATCCACTCGAGTACAAATACATTTTTTTTTGAACTTGTAGTGGATGACACTGGATGTTAATACAGTTTTTTCAAATATTAATTCAGTAATTAAATTTAATTAATTAATTTTAGTTTTTTTTAGATTTAAGTTACATACATCTACCAATACATGGCGCCAGATAAACTTAAAAAAATGAATGAAAATTATTTATAAAGGACTTTCTGCAATAGAGTGAAAAAAAAGGAGGAATTGACTTTTAAATTTTTTTTTATATTACTTGTTTTCATTTTGAAATAAAATTGTCTTTGCTTTTACCAGACAATCTTTTAAAACTATTTCACATTAATTTTTTTTTACTGAATTATTTCATAATTACTCAATTATTTTGTAAATAAATATTATATATATAAAAGGCTCGTGAAAGAAATTAAAAAATAAATTACAAATTTCAGTGAGTGTCCAAAATTGAAATTAGTCAAGGACACGTAAAACCCCGATCCCCATAACAATACCCATATATTTTACGGGTAAAAAAAAATATCAATAAAAAATTCAAATTAAATCGTTTCTTTAAACTTTTTTGTTCTTTTAGGAACAAATTTTAATTATTAATTTTAAATTATTCTAGATTTATAATTCTGGATTAATAGAAAGTTCTTGCCAAATCTATTCAATAGTATTTTTTATGAGACTAAATCTGAATATCCCGAAAATATTTTCATAACTTTTTTAACATTTATAAAAAGATAAAAGATGTTTTGGATTGACTGAATAATTTTATAAACTTATAGATTTTGTTGCCATATTTTCATATTGTTTTGGATTCTTTTTTCACATTGTTAATTAGTTACCTTGATCAATATTATTTTCATTTAATAACAAAATAACAAATATTTTGTTGAATTTCTTCATGGTATTACACTACTAATGGATATTATAAATAACAGTAAATTTTTGATGCAAATTGGTCACTCAACGCGAAGTTCTACTTTAGGTAATTTCTAAAATTTGTGTTTCGCCTCTATATATTTTTAATTAGTTTCAAAAAAATTATCAATATTTGTATTTTAAAGTTATAGCACAAAAACGAAGTTACGAGTAAAGAACACAAAATTTAAAAACTGTTACAGCTTCATGTTTATAAAAATTTAAATTATCTGAAGAATTAGATATTAGATTTAAGAACGTTTTCAATATCATTTAAATTAACTTAAAAATGTGGAAGTTAAGCTAATTTAAATTAGTAGAAATTCATATGCGTTTAAAATATTTATAAAATTAAATTGATTCCTACATTAATTAAATTAAAATTTTCAAATTTCATACAACAAAATTGCAAACTTTCATTTCAAACATTCATTTCATTATTTTTCAATGACTCTAGCATTCACGTTGTATTCCTTTCTTTTTCTTTTGTAAAACAAAGATTTAATTAATATTAAAAATACAATTGCGAATACTATGCTTATTAAGACTGATTTTTAACCTCAATTATGTCTTTACGAATGATCAGAACTTATATATTTTAGACATCTAGAATTTCGTTCAAATAAATAAAATAATAATGCCTTTCAATTAAAAATTGAAGAAAACATACATACCAAATAAAATGGTGCCTGTATAGAATTTATAACATTGAAATCTAGACAAAATCAGAAGTAATAATCGATCCCATATATGAATAAATATTTTGCTATTGAGTTCATAAATGAAGAAAGTTCTGATGCGAGGCTTATTAAATACCAAACGATTCTTTTATGCAGCTGCCAATTTTCGAATTCTAATCTTCATTGGATTAACCATTTTTATTTTCTAAAACTAATTTAATTAATTAATGTTTCAAACATAAGTTGTTGAATTTAGTTTTTCTTATAAAAAAACAATGGAAAGGGGAAAAAAAAAAAAAAAAAAAAAAAAAAAACCTTCAATACAAAACGTATAAACAGAATTTTATTGTTCATTTGATTAAAAAATCGGTCCTCTTCTTTTCCTAGAAAGAAACTGTAATATGCCATTATTATGTTTGAAACGTGAAGTAAATGTCATTCCGAAAAAGAAATTCTTTCTTGTAAATCATTCAAATGCAAACGAACTTATTGATAAATTTAAAAAATATATTTTTGAAATAGAAACGAATAGTGAATAATAAGTACGTATCATTGTACATGTACTGGAAAAAGTTTTAACATTCATTGAAGTTATTAATTTTATTTGATTATTTGTTTTTCTGGTATTTATTTTCTTAACAATTAGGAACATCTGACGTTTTTTTTAAAACACTTAAAAATTACTGAACAAGAAAAAATTATCGTAGAATTTATACTATTTCTCTTTGAGCGTAAATATATATAAATACTTGGAAATAAAATATTAAAAACGCATTGGATAGGAAATAAAATATGATAATGGCAAAGTATTATTACAAGTTTAATTATACTAACCTCATACTTTGCCTTAAAAATAATGTTATACTATTAAATGTAACTCAACAACTAATGTATCAATTATTATGTATAATAGTAAATTAATTGCATAATAATGATCCATACTAACTATTACAAGAATATTATCCCAATAAAAATACATTATATCTGATCTAGAAAAAAAAGTGTTTAATCTAATAAGTATGTTTCTTGTTTCGATGAAATATATTATTCTTAATCGAGGGTAATTATTTTAATTACTTAATATTTGAGATATGTTTAATAAATTAATTATATATATATATATATATATATATATATACAAACTAAGAGTAATAACGATAAAAGTTAATTTATGGTAAATTGTTTTTATTTAGATATAAAACTTAATTTATTTACAATAATCTTCTTAAATGAGCCTAAAATAAAAGAAAATGCTAAATGAAATCTGATATAAAAATAAATATTTTATATTTATGTATTTTTTCAGTTAAAATTAAAATTATCTTTTTTCGAAGAATGATAGATACAGTTAGATTATGGTTCTCTTTTTATTTTTCACAACAAATAAAAAAATATTAAACTAGAATGCATAACCAAAAACATATATTTTTATTTTCATTCATTATTTTAAAGCGTTTTTAATAATGATTTTAGAAATATAGTAAAAATATCAGAATTTTCTACTGAAAAGTTCATTAAAATTTAAAAAATGTTTACAGTTTTATTTTTCATAGTGCAGAGATTTCGTTAATTTTTTCCTTCTAGAACTACCCCCAAAAAAATCGTTTGAATAATATCTGTGTTACAAACTATACAATTAATTATTCTGTCGCATGACTGCGATTTGAAATAAATAGCAGAGGAAACATTTTAGATTATTTTTTGCATCATAACAAAAAATATAAAAAATAATCAGCTGGTCCGATGTACAGGTTACCCATAAAATTTAGAATTTAATATCAAAATGCATAACAGTTATCTTAAGCAAACAAAGAAAGAAAAAGTATTAATAAATCATATTCAGGCAATAAATTAAGTTTCATCTGTTATCGTTCGAAACTGCAAAAAGAAAGCACATTATAAATAAAAAACAAGTAATATATAAAAAAAAAATTTTAAAGTCAATTTCTGCTTTTTTTTCACTCTATTGCAGAAAGTCCTTTGTAAATAATTTTCATTTTTTTTTTTTTTGAGTTTATCTGGCTATTGGCTACTTTCTATTGGTAGATATATGCAACCTAAATCTAAAAAAACTAAAATTAATTAATTAATTAAATTTAATGAATGAATTAATATTTGAAAAAACTGTATTAACATCAAGTGTCCTCCACTACAAGTTAAAAAAAATGTATTTCAACTTCAGTGGATGAATAAAAAGTATTTTGTGAACGATTGAAAATTTGAACAAGATATATATATAGGGAGACTAGAAGACCCGGCCACGCGTTGCTGTGCCTTTCTTGTATTTCGTTCAATTATTAGATACTATAATTGGTATTGTTAAGGAAGTGATTGGTAAAGAATGATGAAAAGATCAAATTAAGCTTCAACGAATAGAAAATGTTTAACTTTTATTAATTTAATGAATGAGGTAGATAATGTTGATTTTTATGAGTGGATGAATAAAAAGTATTTTATGAACGATTGAAAATTTGAACAAGATATGTAGATTATGAGCTAATAGAAGGAATTGAATGAAAAAGAAAGCACATTAAATAAAAAATAACTTACTGTAGTATTCCGAACCATTTTTAAAAAAGCATGTACACGAAATTTAATAAAATAAAGAAACTATAAATCCTAAATGATTTTATAAAAAAAGCATACGAAAGAAATTTATAACGGTACATGAAAGTAATTTAAATAAACAATTAAGAATAGATTGTGAAATAAATAAACCAATAAGAAACGTTGAAAGTGGATATTGCTGACATACTCTCCCCAAAATAATACCCATATATTTTATGGATAAAAAAGTAAAAAAATTGTAAATTGGCATAATATCGAATACAAACAAAATCAACAACTGTTTTTATTTAAAGGAACAGTTCTAAAAACATTATTTTCTCAAGCTTCATAATTATTTATCCTTTAACAGTTCCCTTTATCTCCCATATGCAGTCCCTTTCATTAAATTAATTCTGATCCATGAGAAAACTGATCTAGAAAAATGAAACCTTCGTTCTGGAAATTAAATAAAGAAGTTGAATTAAAGAATGGCTTCAATTAATGTGAAGCAACAAAAAATATCAATTTTTCAATCAGTAATACTAGTACATAACACCTAGATTTCTCACGTGGAATTTATAAGTAATTTTTTATTATTTAGATCTAAGATGTTGCATTTTAAATTTTAAATGTATTTGTTTTTAATCTATCAAAATTATTTTTATATTATGAAATTCTTTTTTAATAATATGAACATATAATAAGATACGCATTTGTAATCACTAATCTTTTATTTAGTTTTAAAAGCTGTTCCATCTATTTAGAGCACCTAGTACTTAAAAATCCATGAAATTAAATACATTCTTAAGAACAATTCTGACAAAATGTTGCATGACGTACTGCAGCAATGCCTTCTGAGATTGAAGACGAATTCAGAATCTTAAATAAATCGGTAATTGTCTCCCATCCGTCACGCTTTAAACACACGAAACTGTAATCCTTTTTTGACCCTTCACAATCTGGATTATCCACATCACTTTCACGTTCAATGAAGTAAAATAGAACACTGCCAGGTCATTCTTGAATTGTTGCTGTTACATCTGACCTTGAAATTCAAACCGTTCCATTGTTCTTGGAAGAGATCTGCAAACGAGATTTAACAAATCGTTCTTCGTATCGGAATGACGAAACCGCTCCTTTTTATTTTGCTTTTTGTTCCACACATAACGGTCTAAAATCAGTATAAAGTAAATAACCCGTTTAATACTTATTTTGAACAAAATTATAGCACCTGCTGTTTATCAGATCGCAACTGGTATATTTATATATATATATTTTTTGTAAGATCCGGTAACTTTGTTTTTGGCAGCATTGTTCAATTTTCAATGGATGTATTTTAAGATTATAATCAGCGAATAAAATTATGATTCAAAAAGCAAATTCTTGGAAAAGAAAAATTGAAGCACGGATAAGAATTTTATTCGAGTAAAATGCAGTCTTTTTCGATCGCGCATGTTATCTTTCTCAAAATCAAGATATTGCTAAATTGTCCCTCGTGTGCAACATATTAAGATTTAATCTTTTATTGTCTGACGACCTTGAAGTAGTTTTTCATAATTTATCATAAAAAAAATTCTTATTTTTTTATAGACCAACTCAATTATTACAAATTTATAACCTTAAAAAATTTAAATTAAAAAAATATAGGGTAATTGGTTAAGAATAAGGTAATAAAATTTTGTGCAATATTTAAATACTAATTATGTTGGTGATATATTAAAAATTTCTAAACTACTCGAAGTTTAATATTTTAACGGTTATCAGTTATTTCAAGGATTCGTATTTTATAGAATTTTTTATTCCATTTAAATATTTGAATAATTATCAAAGAATAACAACTTTATTCTAATTTTATTTTATGATGGTATTTAATTAAATTGGGAAGTATAGCTCGGGTACCTTTATTATTTTTAAGCATGGTGTATTTCCAATATATATATATAATGATTGTTATTTCTTGTACATCTTTGAAAATTTTTCAATTCCTACTATTAGTTCCCACTCTCCCTATATATATTTATATATCTTGTTCAAATTTTCGATCGTTAATAAAATACTTTTTATTTATCAACTCAAGTTCAAATACATTTTTTTAAACTTGTAGTTGATGACACTCGATGTTAATACAATTTTTTCAAATATTAATTCATTAATTAAATTTAATTAATTTTAATTTTATATGGGAGAAAAAAGTTCTCTTATATAAGATATTTAGCAGCATATAAATTTAGGAATAAATACCGTCAGTGGCGAAGCGTGTAGATCGCTGGAAAAAAATTTCTTTTTCAAATTCTTTTTTCATTCAAAGTTCTAGCCTGAGTCAAGGAGGGAACAATATGGAAAATGAAACGTGTGAATAAATTAATGAGAGAGATGTGTGGGTGTGAGAGAGAAAAAGTGTGAGTGAGAGAGATAGAATTTTTTCCAACTTAAAAAAATGAATGAAAATTATTTATAATGGACTTTCTGCAATATAGTGAAAAAAAAGTAGGAATTCACTTAAAAAATTTTTTTTTTATATTACTTGTTTAAAATAGTGTCGAAGAATTATGTAACGGAATGTAAAAAAAAGCATGACAAATATTTTTCAACAACGCTCTTTGTGAGATTTCTGCCAACAAATTCATACTCATTGCTTTCTTTTATACAGTTTGTTGAGGGCTTTGATCGGAAAAGTGAAAACCAATTTAGTGTTTACATGGAGCAATAATGCAGGGACAATACAAAAAGGTAAAAACCTCAAATCACTAGTTGTGGAATATGTCATCATTAGAAGTTATATTTTTTTATTCCAACAATTTTCCACTTCAGTCACCACACCGTTCGAATAGAATGATTTTTCAAAGACTTTTCTAAATAAAAAAAAAAAAGGGTATTTCAAAATGGTTTCAAGAGTTTGACGAAGGCCAAATCATCCAATCATTTTGTTTGTCTAAAACGATTCTTGAAAAAAAAATTTCTTTTATCAAAGTTCGTGACTTTTCGTGAATTAAATTGCATCTTGGTTTGCCTCGACATTAATTCCGTAGAATGTTTTGAATTTGATTTTAATTCACTTCATGTAGATTTTCATTCAAGTATGCGAAATTCGTTTCAGGATTTTTTTGGATAATTTTTGCACAACAAAATTCTATAGTGCACTAAAATTGTAGTACATGTTGTAATGCATGTCTTTGGTATAAAGATGAAAGTAATTATATTTTATTGTTGTATCTTCAAATCTGCAACGAAGAAATATTTTTAAATCCATTTGCAACAGATTAGGAAAAGATAAATATTTTTTAAATGATTTTGGAGAATATATATAATATTACATGTTACCATCAAAAGCACTAATATTCCATATTTTTTATTTACTCATAAAAAACAGTACTGATAACATTAATTTTTCGCATGATGGAATACTCATGAATTAACAATCAATACTGAACAATTTTGAACTTGTAGTTACACAATTTTAGAACACAATAGAAATTATAGTTATACATTTTGATGTATACACTAAAGATTTTTAATTCAATTTAACATATTGTGTAAATTAAAATCACAAACAAAATTATTCTTATGCATCGATATAAAATGTTTATATTTCTTGGCAAATTTAGAAATTTAATTGAATTTCTTATATTCGCCACTTGAGAATTTGTTATTTTTAAGTCACAGAAAATAAAATAAAGCAATATTTTATTTTTGAACGAATCTCCTACATACACATTTCAGAAAATAAATAAACATGAACAATTTTACCTATAAGATTATCCAGTAGTCCACATCCAACTTTATTCTTAAATAACAATTCTTTTCTTTCAAGAAGGCCGAATTCATCATAACTTCTCAAACTTCATCTTATACTATCATCAAACTGCATAATTTTATTCCTTTGCCACATCGGATGATGTAATACTCGCTTACAATGTAATTTAAAAAATAGAGTTGCTCTTTAAAAAAGAAGCAAATACGAAGAAAGTTATGCAAAATAGTCACAGAAATATAAATTAAATTTTTTTTACTTGGGGTGTCTAAGGTGAGCTTTGGCTTTTATTTAAAATTTGATTCGTTTTTCAGTCACTTATTTGTGCAACAAAAGTCATATTCTGAAGCGAAAATTCTACAGATAATTCGTAAGGAGAAAAAAAAATGGAATTAAGAATCGTTTGAATTTTTAATCGATTAAAAAAAACGAACAAGAATTTTTTTGGCAACATATTAAATTTTTATCTAAATTTACAAATAATTATTTTCCAAATGTCGTTTTTTGCAATCAGCAATGTTTATTATTTAATTTCTTGGAATAAATACTGGAATTTATAAGGTTGTAAATCTCTCTCCATTTTGTTTCAAATCGATTTAAAATTTTCTTGGCGAAAATGGCGTTAATAATTATGAAGAAAAAATTTCAAGTCAATCAGTGTAAATATATTTGAATTTATTAGAAAATCGATTAAATAATCTTTGCCAAAAATATTATCTTCTTGTGTTAAAAATAATTAAGTAATTAACTATATTTTTACTCTGGTAATTACAATTAGTCTGATTTGAAAAAAAGAACAATATGAAGATTATTAATATCCAAACTTTATCGAAGTTTCTAAATCATTTTAAATTTAGAAATACTTATTTATTAGTTAAAGCATTTTGACTGATTTAATATTGCTAATCGATTTAAGACAGTGATTTTGTTAGAATAGTCTATAAAGCAATTTGATTATATATAGATCATTTGATACAATTAATTTCAGAAATTTTTAATAGTGTTAAATAATATTTCCAGTAATAAAAAATATATATGTTAAATTCTTAGGCATTCGAAAACAACAAATATATTTTTATGAATTAAAAACTTTATTGTTGCACGTAATATTAATAAACTATTTTAAGGATTGTAATAGGTAATTGTTATGAATTAACTTGTAATGGCGTACAAGTAAAAAAAAAAAAAAAAAAAAAAAAAAAACTTCTAAGAGAATTCTCATGTGTTTAGAGCTAAAAAATACAAATGTTGTATCTTCTTTAAAACTAATTAATTATGTAATAGTGAAATTTAATAATTTTAGTAAATCATTTTAAGGTACATTATCCTTTTTTATTTTTAAAATATATAATATTTTAATTATTTTAACTTTTGAGAAAGCTAATCTGGTTTTTTATGAAGATTCTTTTTTAGTATAGGATGGAATTCTCTATAACCTAAGAACCATGTTTTACAAGGGAATGCATAGCATTTCGCATGAATATTTATGCATAGCATTTCGATTCAAATCACTTATGCTTTTCTATAAGCTACCTATGTGCAATTGAGGTTATTATTCAAAATTACGGTAATTTTAACAGACCACCATGGCACTAAATTACAACAACTGGATAAAAAAATCTGTACTAGTTATTTTATGGACAGAATAATTCGTGCCACAGCCATATTAGGAATGCCTATTATTAAAATTTATTACTTATAATAACTTAGAATTATATTTATGCTTTGATACAGAAGTTAATACCTCCCAAGTCGGTTTTAAACTGTCTCAATTTTTTTGGGACATGAGCCATTGGAATCTGTAAAGGTTAATTTCAAGATCAAGAATAATAACACATTTTGTTTTATCAACAATTTTTAAAAAGTTCTTCTGAAAAGAAAAACAGAACAAAAGAAAAACGTGATTGTGACATTAAAAAAATTGCTCTAATGTGTCGTTTCTTTTTGCATTGAAACTTGAGTTAGTAATATATCTCTAGCAAAGTAAGTTTCTCTTCTTTTTTTATCATGTGTGAACATGATGTTGTCCTTGGTCAGGGGCTCGAGGCGTAATACAAAATGTGCAGCAAGCAAATAAAACTCCATTCCAAATTTGCAAATTTTGGCGAAAAAAATGGTAGCTTGGGCCACTTAACTCTTGAAATGATTCATGAATAACGTTAATCCTCAGGAGAATTTGGCTTTTGCTTGAAGTGTTTTGTAGTATGGTTTTGAAGCACTTTTCACGTTCTGGCTTGGGGTTTTAAACATTTGTATACCCAATGGCTATAAGTACTCATAGTGGGTTGATCAATTCCTGCTTGAAGTTTCATATTTATCACTTTTGGCATTTCCCCATGCTTATTGAGCTGTATAGTGCTTCTTATTGTATTTGGAATACTTCATTCTTCACTTATGCCTAGAATTTTCAAACTTTGATACATTTTCTTGGCTATTGAACGTGATAGTGATTCTTGTAGAATTGAGAATACTTCATTCTTCATTTATGCCTAGATATATTCATTCGAAAATTATAACTTTGATATATTCACTTGACTATTGAATGTCAAAGCATTTCTTGTAGAATTTGGAATACTTCATTCTTCATTTACGACGATATTTATCTTAGTTTTGTATATTCTTTCAGAGATTCATTTTTCAGGAAGTTCTTGATATCTATTCAACATTGCTATATTCATGTGGCTATTGATTTGACCATTCTTGTAATATTCCAATCAATTGTTTCATATATCTCGTGCATTATTAAACATTGGCATATTCCTGAGTTTATTCATCTGTTCTCGAATGTTCACACATGATGAGTTGAAATTTGCCGAGCAGATTTTTTTTTTTTTTTTTTTTAGATTTTTCAAAGAATTATTATGCATGCCAAAAATGATATAATTATATACATTTGAGTGACTTAATTATCGTTGTGATTGTATCTATACTATTTGTAACATTTTAATATTAAGTTACATTTAAATTTATAAAAATAATAAATCTGAACATATACAATGTTTTCGTAACGCACAATTGATGAAGTGTACAAACACAAATAAAACCAATATACCCTCAATATTATCAAAAGTGATTCAAAATGTTCCTTTCGAATTCCAACACTTTTAACAAAAGGAGATTTTCTATTAGAACAGCAGATTTGTAACAAATTCAGCGTTACCTGGGCTACAACACGAAGATGGTAGGGAGCAACTACTCTGAACTACATTTTGATATCATTATTTTCAACATACAAACCTCCAGAGATGACGATGGCTTAACCCTTTAAAGGATTATCCCTAGTACATAAAGCAAACACGGATTCATTGTTTATTCCATATTTTAATAAAAAAATTATTCTAAATACCTTGCCGTAAATGGGTTAACCTTTTAACACATTATCTCGAATATACTTGTTTTTCACATTTGTATCTTTTCGGAACAGCGGGGGTTAACTCCTTCAAAAATTTTTTTAAAATTCTGAACTAAAATGAGAATTTTGAACTACCTTGAATTATTCTAAAGCGAGCGAGACTTCACTCTTTATTCGATATTTTACCAAGAAAAATTATTCTAAATTATCTTGCTGTAAATGGTTTAAATTCTCAACGAATTATCCTGAGTATACTCATTTCTCACATTTGCATCTTTTCGGAACATCACGATTTGTTTCACTCGAAAATTATTTTTTTAATTCTGAACTAAAATGAATATTTTGAGCTACATTGATTATTATTCTTTGTAATATTTATTCGAAAATGATTTTTAATAAACTAAAATGAGTACCTTGCATTTTTATTCTACTTTGTATAAAAATATTTAATCGTAAATTCTTTTTAATTCTGAATTAAAACGAGTATTTTTAACTACCTTGTATTATTCTGAGACAAACATGACGATATTAAAAAAAATTGATTCGATTTAAAAAAAAAAAAATATTATGAAACAAAATGTATTTGGAAAAAAAAAATGACCATTTCAGTGATTAAAAAAAAATGCGAAAATCAATGTACGATTACATAACACAGGAAAATTAATCTATATATAATTTGATTTCTCGGAAAATATATTGAACTTATCAACACGCCAAATGGATTTGTTAATTAATTACCTTGTGATTTTTAATTTGGGTTTTCGTAATAGAACTGGATCTATATAAAAATCTTCTAATCATGAGAAAACTTTTAGTTCAATGACCTTGAAATGGAGAACAACTCACGCAATAAAAAAATGGCGGAGTGAAATTCGATTTTCTTCACATTAGCGTAAATGCCTGGCAGACGTATATATCATTTCCAACAACCATTAAATTTTACTTTGCAACGAAGAGAACCTTTAACAGTAGTTACCTTGTTAGCAAAAATGGCTCCAGACCACAAAGCAGAGTCAATGTATTGCGAAATCAATTAACGAACTGAAAAAAAAGTAATCAAAATTCTTTGTTTATGCAGTGTTTATGGGAATCCAAAAGTAATCGGTAATTAGGTAAAGAATTATCAATCTACTGGCTTAAGAGACAGTAATCCAAATATTTATGTTAGTCTTCAAGTCAACCTTGTTGTAAATTCGTTTACTGGTTTCACTAGAACAGAGCACCTTTATGTTTGGGATTTTTTTTTTCTTATTTCGAACTCTTAAATATTCCTTTTCATGTAATTATATTTGACTTTCATGCACTTTTTTTGTGTTTAAAAAAATAGTTTGAGAAATCTATGTAGACGTATTTATTCCTTTTTCTATCCAGTAAGATTATAAAGCATCTATAAATTGATGTGATTATGATAATTCCTAAAATGAAACATCACTTTTGGTAAGAGAGTCTTTATAGATAAAAATAATTTAGGCTTAATACAATTAAAAAAATTACCAGAAACTATTTTTATTCGTATAATATGTTTGTTCTTTTATAAATTAATTACACCATTCAATGGAAGAAAAATTGTACAAAAAAAGAACAATTCTTTTCTAATTTAAAAATGGAATTTAATATTTTTTATTTTTCTGATATTAAAAATTTTTATTTTATAAAATGTCAAAATTTAATATAATTTGATCACATTAACACTGTTTTTTTTTTAAATTGTATATATTTTGCAATCAGTCAATTGTGTAAAATACAACATAATACGAATTTCTATTTACATACCAGCTTTTGATATGCATATGTAAAAATCTCCAAAAACTTATTTTTGAAAAATTTTTTTCATTAATTTGGTTTATAATAGTTTTTAATTTGAATTTATTTTAATTTAAATCAAACAAAAATTAAAAAAAAAAAAAACCTATAATATATAACCAACAAAGCCTAAATATTATATAACCGATATTAGAAATTATTTAGATCACTTTCCGTTAACTTTCGTCACATTCTGTTTTTTTTTTTTTTTTCCCTTTGCTTAAAAACTGCTTGAATCCTTAGAAAGTCAATAAATTTGAATTTTTAAACTTTTGGCTAAAACATTGATTAATTTGTTTATTGAATGAGGGCCAAAAATTTCTTAAATGATAATTATCTAGTAATTTATATGGAAATTCCAAAACTAATAAAAAGTGAAATTATTCAAAAAATAAAAAAAATAAAGATTAAAAAACACTTATCGGATACATTGCCAGAAGTTTAAAAACATTCTTAAATTTATATATTAATGAAAGTCTTTTTTACATGAGTTATGAAACAAAACAAAAAACTGTGTTATGGTTCAATATAAAATGAATGATTTCGTTTCCACATCACCCAGGAGGTAGAAATCTCGATGCGTTTTTTTTTAGAGAGGTGTCGCCAGGAGCCCTAGTCCTCTTCTTTTTATGCCAAGAATTGATGGGGTACTTAGCTTAGAAGTGTATAAACTATTTCATATCTGCTTGGTGTAGGAAGATCAAATATTGCAACTATAATTTTTCTTTTTATACATTTGTAAATGTAGTTAGGTTTTCTTGATATAGAGTTCCAGTATTTTCGTATTGTTAAAAGCTCCTTGAAATATTAATTTTTGAGGAAGCTTAGCTTGGCTTTTACAGCATCCCACGAATTTAGGTGGTCTTTAATAGCATCTGCAATAACCCCAGTTATTAGGAGGGTAAATATTGGCTGCCAACGAATAAAAATCATAAAAAAAGTGCCAATATACGATGAGCACAATACATCCGTATCCAAGTAATTCGACTTCAAAGGGATCTCTCTGATTCCAATCATAGTCAGTCCAGTCATAGCCAGAATCTTTCATCTTTTTACCGATAAACCCAATCAGTAAAAAAAATCACACTTCAATCAAATCCACTGCAAACCAATTCATAAAAAACATCGCTGTCAAAATGAAGAAACTCAGTTTCCCCAAAAACCGTTTGCCTTCCTCAATGAAATTCACCCTTAATCAGTTTGAAATATCCAACAGAAATCAATAAATCTTTTTCCTCTTCAAAAGAGACTATGAAATTACAATATCTCACAAGTTATCCGCTCTTTTCACAGAAAATAGTCAGTATATATATGAAATAGCAATCGAAATAATCACGGTTCGCTCAAATGGCCACGAACGCAACATGAATAACAAAAGAGGTTGCCTACAACTATGATATATCATAACAATGTCTTTATGTTGTTATTAAAGAATAAAATCTATTCTATTGTTACGGATTGCATTATCACAATTTGTTATTATTTCTAAGAAATATTATTATTTCTAACATCTTTAATTTAAATCACAATTAAAATGGATACCTATTAGTTTTAAAAACTTTCAATAAAAACACATTTTTCATTTTTATTTTTGGATTTTAAGTTTTTTAATCTATTTGAATGAATTTGCCATTTAACAATATAAAACTGACCATAGTTGAATTCAAATTTTGGTAAATAAATTTCAAACACTTATGTTTGTTATTGTCATCTTTTGAAGTAAACATGGTTTGCTTTTTATTTAAATGTCATGCCATGTTCTTATCAGAGGACGCAAAAGTTATACTAGAGTTGACATAAATAAGTTTAGTTTCAACAACATTTTTTCTACAGTTCTGACGTTAAGTTCAATTTCGCAACAAAAATAATTTCAAGAAATTTTATTTGGTGAAAGCATAACATTTTTTTATCAACTTGAATAAATTATGTCTGTGTATCCAGCTGAGATTAGGCTAAGGAAATCTTCCGCTTAGTTTACCTGGTCACATAAGTTATCACTGACTGATTAGGCAATAAACAATTCTCTTTTAGCAGACAATTTTTTTCAGAACATGAGTGTGTTCCTGTATCTGCTGATCTATTCAAAAAGATTTAATTTGGCATTAAATATTGGCTTTGGTTTAAATCATTTTACCAATAGTGTAGATCAATACTTGTATGCCTTCTACTTTATTACAATATGCAATGGCAAGGTAGTTTCACCCGTAATGTACTGATGACAGACATGCATGCTTTTGAAAGTATGATGTATTTAAAGCACTCAATTTAAGTATAACTAAAATCAAACCATATGTTTCTATCAATCGACTTGCATCAGAAAGAGCAAGCTGTGAAGAGTCACTTATAAAGACAATCATTTAATAACTCTTCATTTATTAGGGTGAATCTTGTGGATGTGAGCCGATACAGAAAAGACACCAAAAGTCTTGCCAAACAATTATTTTAGATACCTTGGCATATGAATATGTATAGCTTTGGCTTGCTGGTCGCGCCAAATGTTCACGCCAAATCAGAAATAATAATTATTCTACAAGTTGATTAAAACTGTTTGAAACACGTTTACTTCAAACTAAACGACTTGCACAATGACTTGCAGATTGTCATATTTTTGTATGCATTTCATTCATATGAGCAATATTCGTAGATAATAATGTTGATATAAAAAAAAAAAGCATCTAAGTTTCATCGTCAAACAATTTTAAATAGTGATAAAAATATATCATGTTCAGAAAACGAGGTCTTATTAGAGAAAAAAAAATGCTGCCGTTGAAAGAAATCAAAACATTGAAAAAATTATTATTTTCCTTTTTCTTTGTAAATCATGTTTATGTTAATTTAATACGTCATTTTTATGTTAATTTAATAGAGAATGATTTGAAAAGCAAATATTGTATTTATTTACCAAGGTAATGTCATGTTTCAACAACGTGATACATTGGAGTTGTATACCATAAAATCCCTTGGTGGAATGGGGAAATAAGGTTATTTTTAATGGGCCCAAGTTATGTAGCAATTATTTATTGTACAGGATGATTATAAAAAATTTTCTCGGTATATGAGTCTGTAGAGGATGCTACATCACAAATAATTATTTCTTTGTTTTAAAATAAATAACTTTTCACTACTATATTTTAAAGAAGATTAATTATTTAATTCCTACTATTAGTTCACACTCTCCCTATATATATTTATATATCTCGTTTAAATTTTCGATCGCTCATAAAATACTTTTTATTCATCCACTCAAGTTCAAATACATTTTTTAAAACTTGTAGTGGATGACACTGGATGTTAATACAGTTTTTTCAAATATTAATTCAGTAATTAAATTAAATTAATTAATTTTAGTTTTATATGGGAGAAAAAAATTCTCTTATGTAAGATATTTAGCAGGATATAAATTTAGGAATAAATACCGTCAGTGGCGAAGCGTGTGGATCGCTGGAAAAAAAAATTTCTTTTTCAGATTCTTTTTTCATTCTGTGTTCTAGTCTGAGTCAAGGAGGGAACAAAGTGGAAAATGAAACATGTGAATAAATTAGTGAGAGAGGGAAAGTGTGTGAGTGAGTGAGAATTTTTTTAACTTAAAAAAATGAATGAAAATTATCTATAAACGACTTTCTGCAATAGAGTGGAAAAAAAAGTAGGAATTGACTTAAAAATTTTTTTATATTACTTGTTTTTTTTTTTAAAGACATTGTTCTTCTTAAAACAATATTATTCTAATTACACATTTTCTTACTACTAACTTAAGCAGTCCACCTAAGGTGTTCAGAAAAAAAAATATTATATATTTGTAGGGGAAGGTTACAAGTCCTTAGCTTATCGTACTATTAACAGAAACTGAAAGGAAATTGTAGTTTAAATTACTCTGAGCGCTCAAGAATCACATAAAAACAACATTAAAACTCTAATAGTTACGGTTACAATGGCACGATATCGAAGAGTTCAAATAGCAACATCTACTTTTTTTTAAATTGGAATGTAATCTCCATAGTGAAAAATCATCAATAGCGTTGGAACGGTACCTGTAGCACGAAATCGCCGGTGCTAGAGAGACGAAAAGTGAAAACCAATAAAGGCAGCGAAGCGATAGAAAGCAAAACATTTTAATGTGTTTCACAAATTTTCCACGAGACTTCTTTCACCCACGATGACACTTTGCAGGTGACAGATGATGGACAGCACTGAAGCCCGTGCCATGTTAAGAAGAACCTGTTGATTCTGACGTCTGATGGCCTTTTTGAAATCAGAAGAAGTTTGCATATTAAATGCATACACTTTAGATTTCAGGTATCCCCACAGCCAGAAATTAATTGGAGGGAGATTGGGGAAACTTGGCTGCTACGGAAACAGGAAATGGCAGAAAAAAAATGATTCTGTCACCAAACTGTTGTGTTAAGAAACGTTTGACAGAAGACCTCACAAATGGGAGAGTGACATCTTGCATTCACGCTACATCAGTTAGAGCATTTCTCTGTAAGGATACCTGACCTCTAAAGAGTACGCATTTAATCCGCAAACTGCAACTGATGTGAAAGATTCAAGAATTTTCAAGATTCCTCTTGCCATGGTACGTACTTCAGTGCTATCTGCCATCTGCAGCATGCAAAATGTCATTGCGTGTGAAGGAAGTCTAGTGAGAAAATTTGTGAAACACATTAAAACGTTTTGCTTCTCTGTCTTTATTTGTTGTTTTCACTTTTTTTCTCAGTCTGTCTAGCGCCAACGATTTTCGTGCTACAGGTATCGTTCCAACGTTGTTTATGGGTTTTCACTATGAAGATCACATTCCAATAAAAATAAAAGTAGGTGTTGACATTTGAAATTTTCGAAATCGTGTCACTGTAACTTTAATTTTCACTATAGCGTATTAATAATTTTGAGATAGCGTATTAATGGTTTAATGATTAATTAATGGTTTATGGTATTAATGTTTACATAATTCATGCCCAACATACTTCAAAAGATTCAACATCTAAGAAGATCATTTCTTATCCTGTGGAGAAACTGTAGAACCATTCCGCTGTGCAACTACTTGTCCTCTTACGGAATCATGGTATCTTAAAATCCCCACTCAACATTTTACCGTTAAATTGCACAGAAACATAATATACAACTTATGGGTTAGAGGGAAAATAACCCATTTAATAAATTTTATAGACAAAAAGGAACATTTAATCATCCCAAGAAACCATTATCCCTGAAATAGTTATTGAATTCTCTGAGCCCATTCTTTCCCTTAAAAAAAAGCATTTTGACATTTTATACTCAATAGACGTTGTCATACTATTTTACATACCATGCAATATTATATTTATCATGTTATGTTTGTAACCTGGGGCCTGAATGGTCGAGTGGCTAGCGCTCTGGCGCTCGGTACCATAGGTTTCGGGTTTGAGTCCCGGCGGTGCCATGGATATTTGTAGTGGTTCGGAATCCACTTTAAACCGTAGGTCCGGGTCCTAATAGGATCGTAGAGCGTTGTGGGGGCATTGTTACTCCGCGTCCGTATCTTTAAGTTACACGCGCCCCCTGGGTAATGCAAAGTGAGTGACGTCTGTGCAGCGTTTGCCTTAAGGCATCCAAGACCAAGCTGTCTAAAGCGTTTGCCAGCTGCATTGGAACAAAAAAATAAAAAAATGTTTGTAACCTTTATCTATTCTTTCTGTATTGTATAATTTTCATTTCACCCATGCTTATGTTAGTAATTTAGCATATTTTTTCCCCTCTGTATTATAATTTATTGTACTGTAATTAATTGTTTTCTGTTAATTTTATTATTTTAAATATTATTTTACCACACTCATCTATTTCATACTAATAATCAAATGAGGTGAGACCCATATTTGACGTTTGGAATGTGGTTCTTTCAGAGCAATCCCCCACCTTCTGGTTCGAGATGGGTCAAGAGGACCTCCAGGATTCTCTGCGAGTGGTGCCCAACACGCACATCGCCAAGAACCTCATCATCTTCGTGGGCGACGGCATGGGTCTGAGCAATGTCATGGCCGCCAGAGTATTCCAAGGCCAGGGCGAAGGTCGCCCAGGAGAGGATAGTCAACTCAGTTTCGAGAAGTTCCCCTACGTCGCGCTGTCCAAAGTAAGCCTCCGTTTTCTCTGTTGTTTTTTTTTCATCCGTTATTTATTTAAAGTATGTGGCGTGCCAAAGCTTTTCTAACGGCGTATCATATCAGGCGATCGTTTTACTTTAAAAAAAAATGACATGCAACTTTTTTAGAAAGATTTTTTTAGTGTTTGGTGAAAGATTTAAGTATTGAATATGATCTAATCTTAGTTTAGCAAAAAAATAAATAAATAAATAAATAAGTTATTCATTATTTTGGAAGGTAAAAAAGTTATTATTTTTTATTTTATTAAACACTAGAGAAAGATCTCTAAACAACAGTCCGCGGGCCAAAGCGACTCGCAAACAGATTATTTAAATTACATTGTAAATATTTCAATGTAAGTAAATCACACAAAATAACTATCAAATACTTTAGTGTGACGACCAGCTAAGAAATGCAATAACTGGCATAATGAAATATATCATTTTAACTGTAATTAATGATATGAGATTTATCCTAAAAACTTACAATAAGTGGCGTACATAGGTAATTCACGTAATAAAATAAACATTATAATTATGATTAAAGAGATTCCTGTGCTGTAATTTTAAAATGAAAATTTTTTGTAATTGCCAGTGGAAAGTGTAGCTCTGCTATTTGCTACAAAATGTCATTATATACTTCGATTAACCAGTATAATTATCGATTTTACGTAATTCTGCCGCTCCCCAGGAGATGACACTGTGCTATTGTAGCAGAAGATGGCATTTTTGCCGGAATGGCATTTGCCCATAATTGCGAACGTAGATACCTCCCTCAACAGTTAGTTCCGAAACGAAAATTTGTACATGATTCAAAAATACAATATGTTGGTATAATGAGCTAGCTAAGTCTTGGGACTTGGTGGAGGAGTCAGTGTGGGGTTTAGGCCAAAACATTTTTAGACCCCTGCTCTAGAGGGTCAGACCTTGTCTCAATAATGCAAGAACCATATTTATGTGCAATTTTGTATGCAATTTTTTTCTATTTCTGTGATAATGTCCCCTTTTAAAAGGGCTCGAAACACAGTATACGTGGTTATTACTAGATAATACATTAAAATAAGCAATCCTGTCTACATCAAGTAATATTTGGAGATCAAACATGTTTAGTCGTGAATACCTAAAAAAACTCGATAAATAAAAACCGTTTGTCACTTGGTACTTGGTGACTGCAAATTTCGAACTAAATACTAAAACACTGATTTAATTAATGAAATACAAAACATCGCATTATGTTTTTTCTTATGTTTATTTTTATATAGATAAATACAAAGAAATTAAAATATATATGTTAGATAGTTTTCGAGGGTTTTTTTTATGTAGCCTGCGATCAAGTTACACGCGGTTAGTTATAAGTTAAGTAAAGTTACAGCGTAAAGTAAATTATCAAGTTACTACGCAAGAGTACACGCGACCTTCAGAAGTCTGCTCATCCCTGCATCATAGCTTAAAATATGGGTATAGATCTCAGAGTTCATTGACCGTAGCCCGCCGCCGTTCTGTGTCAATTTTACTTTAAAAAGTCATATGACAAGCAACTTATTTTTCTTTCGAAAACTTTGAGGTTTTCATGAAAAATGAATGCAGGAAATCTGATCTGATATTCATTTATTAAAAACAGTAAACGCCTAAGTGTTAGATTAATATTTTATTCGGTATTTTTTATTTTCAAATTAAGAGAAGAAAAACTTTGATTAATATCATGGCAGCCATGATGCAGGTCTGCCTTTCTTTCATTAGATTATTCATTGATTACAATCGAACATCGCTGAGCCTCTTGTTTCACTTATATGGGTCACGAACAACCCACTGATGGCAAAACCTTCTGAGAGGACTTTTACGAGTAACCCCCCTCTTTTCACATTTAATTTAAGATTAATTCTCAGAATGTTGTGAAAAAAAAATAAATAGGAATTATTTTTATAAAAAAAGTCGGGAGTCAGATTTGTTATACCGAGTCCTTGGTCCCGACTGCGACTCGTTACCTCTGATACGAACTAATTAACTGAAATTTCAAAATAGCTATAGATTATTCTCTGATGAATTTGCCAATTTTATATCTGAAAACATTTAACATTGAAGATCTACGATCACAGAAACGTATTTATGAGAGAATCTTTTTTTTTTAAGTTGGTTATTATCAGATAAAATCGAAATGAAATATTTTCTAATATGTGAAACTTTTCTGATAATATACCATGCTTTGATTCAAAGATCTTAAACAACAGACCACCCATTTCATTGACTCACTATGGAACTTAAATATTCGGGGTTTATTTTAAGTAAGAAATTTAACGTTTGCTAATAAGCAATACAATTCAATACACATATTAGCTAATTGTAGTAATCCATAATAATTTTTTTTTTTGCCGGCTAATACTTTGAATATAGTGAATAAGTTTTTATTCCATTAGTCATCAAGGTTTTTATGACATTTAATGATGAGATTGTGATATAAATAATCGTGTTAAGGAAAACATTTTATTGTATGGATCTCATACAAGTCTATTCACTTGAATAGGAGTGAAAAACAATGAATTTTTATGACCTCTAACATTTGCATCTGCTATTGCTCCTTTCTAATGCCTAGTATGAGGTCATTTGTAGCTTTAAAAGCATCTATATAAGATATAATCCAAATTACGCCATACGAGTTATGCTATTATATGTGCAAATTAAATGTCGGAATGATCACAATGTAAAGAGCGTATCTAGGCATTTCACCTTTTTTTTCCCCCATCAGTAGAAATGTTGTTGTTGTTATCGTGTCCATGGATTTAAAATATAATTATCAAAGTTAGATCAATTCAAAAGTCTTCACGATACCGGCCGCTAGCAATGGCGCCGCTTCACTATACATGACTTCTCTTAAGTTGGCCTCGATTGGCACCATACCCAAATGCAAAACATGGGGAGTGAGTGCTGGGCACTCTAGAATGTGCTTAGGTGTTAGGAAAGCGTTGGGGCAATTTCTGCAGGGGATGTATTCCCTGGTCTTGTCTGGGAGAATCTTCATCCCTCTGTAATGATTAGTTCTGAGTCTGCTAATAACTGATGTCAACTTCCTAGGGCAGTTGAAGTCCGTGATGAGTGGCTTCTTAAAGTTATGAGGAATGAGTCGGCTTTTGACAACTGCGTTAGCATCTGCAAGTGTGATAGTAGTCCTGGAATGTCCCTCAGTAGAAATCTTTACTCTTTATAGATATTCCCCATTTCTGGTTTACTATCAGTTCGTCATCAATTGTAAGCGATAAGGTAAGATAGGAAAGTCTCTTCGACAAAGACTTTAAAAATATGATGAGAAAACGTATCTAGATTTGTCTTAATTTAGTTTGTCTAGATTTGTCTAGATTGTTTAGATTTGTCTAGATTTGTCTTTGAAGCCTAAAAATGTGTAGTTTAAAAAGGATAGTTGTCGAAAAACATCAAGTGACTGTTAGAAGACACTATACAATCATATACAACAATAATACTCCTTATGTCCCATAATACAGCAGCAAAAAAAAGAAATAAATGTAGAACGCAACATTTAATACAAAAAAAAAAAAAATAGATTAAATTAAACAATAAATTAAAAATATTGTTCCAGATTTTTATTTTGAGTGTCCCATATAGTTTCTGGATTTTTCAAAGATTTCGTTGTGGCATTTTAAACTTGTAGGATCTGTTGGCTGCAAAGCTCTGCTTTCCCTATATGCGCGAGCTTAAAATGGATATGAATTTATGGATTTTGGATATGAATTTCGAATTATTATGTTAATTAAATGGAAATGAATTTTGAATTATGTTTTATGGATTTTCCATTTTTTAACAATTCGAAATAATGCATATCTGGGAACTTCAATGGCTGATCTTATGGTGCCTCTTCTGATAACAGGAATATGCTTACGTTTATTCCTATAATCTTTGCAGTTATGCCCACGGTTTCGTCTTTTCAAGAATCAACATTAACATAAGATTCACCTTGGCAATTACCTTCGGAAGCAAGTTTTCGAATTCTTGATAGGATTATTCTATTGCAGATAAGTTATTTTTCAGCTTAAGGTAATTGCCCCTTTCTGCAATCTTTTCGTTTCTCTTTTAATGCATCAAGAACTGGACAATCGCATCTCGATCTTTTCTTGAAAACTCTCTTTTTTCAATTTTTCTATTAGTTCACACTCTCCCTATATATATCTTGTTTAAATTTTCAATCGTTCACAAAATACTTTTTATTCATCCCCTCAAGTTCAAATACATTTTTTTTAACTTGTAGTGGATGACACCTGATGTTAAAGCAGTTTTTTCAAATATTAATTCAGCAATTAAATTTAATTAACTAATTTTAGTTTTTTTTAGATTTAAGTTGCATGTATCTACCAATAGTTGTCGGGGCATGTAAGAGTAAAATTTCTACTTGAAATGAAAACCTTTCTTTTTCATTCAATTCCTACTATTAGTTCACACTCTCCCTATATATATTTTTATATATTGTTCAAATTTTCAATCATTAATAAAATACTTCTTATTCATCCACTCAAAAAGAATGAGCATTATTTATTAAGGACTTTCTGCAATAGAGTGAAAAAAAAGTAGGAATTAACTTAAAATTTTTTTTTTTTTTTATATTACTTATTTTCATCTACAATGGCTTGAGATTCAACTGGATTGAAACGATTTCGATCAGCGGATTAGAAAATAGTTACAATTCATATTAGTTAAGTTAACGTGATGTAAAAATTGGAAGTTGTGTCAAAACAATTGGCATGTCATGAAATATTGATTTTGATTGAAAGCTTCACAATTTTGCTCTACAACATAGCTTACAGCTGCATTTTCAAATAATTCTTGTTTAAATATTCACTTGATACTATTATTATGGGACAGAGGAAGTGTGCTTTTTGTTTTATTTTTATCTTTTATGGAAGTTCTGTACTTTTTTTTTCCAGACGTACAGTGTGAGTCACCAAGTCCCCGACTCCGCCTCCACCGCCACAGCCCTGTTCAGCGGCACCAAGACCAACTCCGCCACCATCGGGGTGTCCGCTCGAGCCAAGGTCAACGACTGCGATTCGCTATTCGGAAACGAACTCACCTCCATCTTAGACTGGGCTCAGGAATCGGGTGAGTGTTCTATTAATATATTCTTTGAAATTTATTACATGAGTATCACTCATGTGCGTAACAGACAGTGATAAGTGAAGTATGGTAATAAGGAAATTAAAATTAAAAAAATAATAATTACAATCCAACACGAGTATTATTTATGAAAACAAAATTTTTTTTTAAATATATATAATTATAATATTTTCCTCAAATTGATGTTTTTATTATTTATAAAAATTGTAGTATATATATTTTCGTTTGTTTGAGCAGCTTCAATTGAGTATGGCCAAAACGAGTCCCAAACCAAATAACATATTTATTTTGACGCGCGCAAGTATCCTAATTACATACAATATTTGAATTGAATTGAATGTTCTTTAAATATACATAGTATGTATATTTAAAGAGCATTCAATTAGTGATTTAGTGGAAGGATTCCACTTCTAGCTCTCGGGATGAGAGATTGTTATTTTGTGCCAGTTGCGCCTTGCGTCCTCTCGCGAGAGAGTCGGGCCAACTGACGATTTCTTCTGTCCGCCGCAAGGGGCGCTCTTGCAATGCGTAGGAGGAAACATGGTTGAGTAGGTGGAACCACGGTTAAAAACTGTATTTTATTTTATTATGACACTGTAAGCACATTTTTTTCTTAGACATGAGTTGTATTAACTTATGCACATAATTTATCCTTTAAAATGCTTAGTTGTTTGACAATTGAACGATTAATAGTTGAAAATTAAAAAGTTTTAATTAAAAATAAAATTGAAACTGAAATCCGCTAATGATTTTCAATTTGTCATTTGTAAGTACGATCTTTTCACTGTACTGAAAATTATGACACTTTTATAAAGCCACAAATTTTTTGAAAACATAACAGTAGTCATTTTATTTCATATCGAAACGTCTATCAATCTCCACGCGGGGGTCACAGAAATACAATACAATACAAGACTTACAGAGGTAAGTCGTTACCAAGTCTTACTGGTACGAGTGATTATAACGGCGCAAATATAAAAAACTGCTATAGTTAAAATGTATTTTCTTCGCCATTAAATATTTTACATGTTTTCTCACAGTTTAATGTGCTCTTTATTTATTTTTTTTTCTTTAAAACTGACGTGTCTTAAATTATTATTTTTTAAAAGTTATTTATAATTAGGTTATACAGGATAACAAAAGAAATATCCTTATTAATTCAGATTAGTAGTAATCAACAATAGAATTTTTGTTTCACACTTTTCCATAAATAATGGATTAAAAGATAATGCCTGGATTAAATTTCACTCATAGAAGTTCTTAAAATATATAATTATTCAACTTCTTTTTCAATTACGCAACTGCTCATTGTGGACTAAGTCCTTCTGCCTACTGGCATATTCCGAAACATGAGATGTTTTCTTTTTACGGGGTAGGTTTGTCAACCCTATGCCCAACGCTCTACAATTATATTAAAGCGGGATCTACTATTTAAAGTGGATACCGAACCACTACAAACATCCATGACGCCACTGAGACTCGAAAAACGTATAATTAAAACAGAAAAATGTTTCTTATTATTCCACTTTACATTTTTGAAAATACTGTCCACCCTATCAGATTTGAAAATGTTACTATCACACCTCTCCTCTTTGACTAACTCTTGACTGCATTTTTCTCCCTCTACAATCAGGCAAGGCCACTGGCCTGGTGACCACCACCAGGGTGACGCACGCCACCCCCGCCGCCCTGTACGGACACAGTCCCCATCGGGACTGGGAGAGCGACTCCAAGATGCCCAAGAACGCCACTCGGTGCAAGGACCTGGCCAGGCAGCTCATGGAAGACTTGCCGGGGAGAGATCTCAGGGTGCCCACTTCTTTTTTTTTTTTTTTTTTCTATTTACAGAATTGCACTTGAAAAACACTCGAAACTAATTACTTGTAATTTAAATAATTTAATTTAGCGCATCCATATCTTGTATGCATCTACGCCTCAGGCGTGCTATTTACAAACCCGAATGGAACCTTGTTTACAGTGTTGAGACATATGTCCACGGAAGTGAGGTTTGAACACTGACCAACAACGGAGCCACTCTTTGGACCGTAGGGTGAAGGTTCACTTTAAAGCAGGGATGTGCAAATTACGGCCCGCCGGAAGGTACTATTCGGCCCACGGATAGAATTTTAATTTGCCTGTCCGAGACAAATTAAAAGAAATATATATTTATATATTATATATCCATCTCCTTTACTTGGATTAAATATTTTTTTTTTCAAAGGACTGACGATCTTTTTACTTTCTCTATTTTTGTTCTACAAAACATAAATCGACGGAAATAGCAAGCACAGACAGCTTTCAATCGGCAAAGTGTTAAAAGCGGAAGTTCTTTGTTAGTTATAGCTGTAGATTGGCACCAACAAGCGTTATCTCTTTCTCGGGGAGAAGGCATATGGGAATCCAATATAGAGGAATTAGACCTCACATGTGGCATACTGCGCATTTTAAGCTCCAGACAGCGGCTTTTTCTTTTGGCGCGAGTTCTAATATTATTGACTGCGTATGGAACGATTGCGGACATATGACATCATTGTGAATAGTAGTGAAATTATTAAAAGTATAGCGTAACTAGTGCTCGTTTGGATTATTCGTAAGATATTTCAATCCCAAAATAGTTACTAAAAAACGTAAAGTTGAATCAGAATGCCGTGCTTTTAGTGATGAATGGACCTGGAAATATTTTTTGACAGTTGTAAAGGATAAACCAGCGTGTCTCATCACAAATTCATTCATGTCATTAACATATTTAAATTGTAATACTTGTATATTGTTTTTAAAATTTCAGAAAAATTTATCTTGGCCCGCCAAACTTTTTTTTTTTTTTTTTTTTTTTTTTTCGATTTTTGGCCCGCGACCGAAAAAATTTGTCCATCCCTGTCTCAAACACAGAACGATGTAGAATCGAGTGGGCATGAGCGCGGAGATAACGGAACTCTTAGCAGAGTTTTTGGACAACCATTTCAGGGGAGGAAATGGTTCCTGTCATCTCGCCCCTTGTGTCCATAGCTTGGACGCCGCAGGCCTCACCGCTTAAGTGTTGTTTCAACGTTTTAATTACATGCATCCATAGCTTAATCGGTTTCGTCATCCTTGTGAAACGTGCGGTGGAAGATGTTATGAATTCGATTTTCTTTCTCTTCTCTGGCGCCATTTAAAATGGTGCTCTGACACGTGCTTTGGCAACATGCTTCATTGTCAATGATCCATGCTGCTTTTGTATTCTTCTGGCGTGTAACGTAGGGAACCAGTTACCCTTTCAACGATGTGAAAACACATGGTGTTGTAAACGATTGAGTATTAAACTATACACTAAATCTTTTACAACAAGAGCAAATGACGTAAGTGATAATTAATGGCGTTTGACGTTTTTATGATTTCAAAAAAAGAAAGCTTTTGTTTCTTAGCAATACGACACGTATTGTATAAAAATACTAAACTAGCACTGATCAGAAGCGATTACTTGTTACAAATATGTTCTCAACTTAAGTCACTTAACTGCGAATTTTCAGAAAACGTTACTCTGCTTATAAATCCATAAGCTCCCTGGTTGTAATTCTGTAATAAATTTTATATAATACAATTGGATATGCAATTTATAAGCAATATGCCGTATTTTATAAATGGAAAAAAAATATGTGTTGAAGTTTAATAAATATTCTTAAGTAAATGAACAAACGTGACTTTTGTAAGAAATTAAAATACAAGCTGCTTTTTCAAATAATAATTACTAGAATATTGCATGTATATATGCAGTAGTTCGTCATTTAAGATAAGGGTGATGGTAATAGAATGGTAATTTATGTATTCTTTATTGGAGGGCCAGAGAAAACATGTCCTGATCCCACGGACTTTTATTGGGGTACTTCTAGTTTTTAAAATTTTTATCCTTAGAACACTGAACATGTTTTCAAGTCCTTTTTTGATCGTTTTTGTTCAGAATTTCTGGTCTTTCCCCATTGTAATTTTGATTTGCTTATGTTATTTTTGTTTCTACGATAAGTGGCATAAGTGCATGAGTTGTTGTGTTACTAAAAAAGCCATCGGTAACACAACAAACACACAGTTCATCATTTAATGTCTTAATTTATTGCTACATTTGTTGAGATACTTAGAATTTGTAAAATTTGTAGATAGATTTGTTGATCCATAATTGATTATTTCCAATTATTTTCTTTCTTTCTTTTATTAAATTAATTATCGACACCAAAACGTTTATTTAAACAAAAATAGTAATCAGAAGCTTCACGGAATATTTAAATTGAAGATTAAAATTCTTAAACAACTCTGTTTGACTGCAAGCAAAGCAATTCGGTTAAATTTATTCAAAACATATACAGAAAAAAAACTGACATTCTAATAATAGAATATTCTTTGTTGATATATTTGAATTATACAATAAAAAAAGAACCAAAGGCGAAAAACAATGAAACGAGCCATATGTAACAAAATTTATTAAACATGTACTGTATCTACAGAAAAATTATTATAATTGAACTGTCTTTGTTTTCTTATTTTTTATTTTAAGATGTTGTAACTATTCATGTGTTAAAAATAAGAGAGGCAGATTCACAGAAAATTATGATTGAATAATTTCTTGCACAATAAGGTTTTCTTATCACGCAGCAAAAGAATGTAATGTAATGAATTATTTAAACGAAATTAGGCAGAAAAATATGTAATCATGTTGGTTATGAAATACATTGCACAACCAACATTGTATGGTAATAAAAAAATTCTATATTTACTAGTATTAACATACATTTCATTTGCTGCCTTCTGGTAATTTTGAAGAAAAAAAATATTTTGAATTTTTATAAATCTTTCTTGTGAAAAGTTATGTTTAGTTTAAATTCCAATGCAGTCTTATTCCGTGACATCTGTAGTTGAATTAGAATTATAAAGAAATGCTGCAATCAGTTGAAATTTTAAATTAAAAATAAACCATTCATATGGGAGATGACTTTATGAAAGGAATTGGCTCCTCTATGTGTTAACTTTTCACTGCCTGTCCCATGAGAATGCATTTGAAGTTACTGTCCCGAAGTAGAAGCGGGATTTTCCCCAGAAGACAACTTACTTTTTATACTACTACGCATCACTGTACCTAGAGCTGAGTTGCCCCTATGCCGTTTGGGAATAATGTGGGTGAGAAGTCTGAATGGACTCTGTGACTCTCTACGGTCATATGAGACCGGGACCTACGGCTTAAAGTGGATTCCGAACCACTACAACATCCATGGCGCTGCCGAAATTCGAACCCGAAACCTGTAGTACCGAGCGCCAGAGTGCTAACCACTCGGCCATCAGGCCCCCTTACTGTATATTGCAAATATGATTCAGAAATGGTAAGAAAACATAATTTTGTGTTCATACTGATTACTAAGTAATATTTAGGCCTTTCATGACTTTGGCCTTTTTAACTACGCGCCAGTGCGTGAAAGACACTACAGATAAAACTATTTCCTAAATGCCACATTACGTGCTGGAGCGTAATGTGCAAAAATGTTGCAAAATATTGAAAATAAGTTACAGAATGCACTATTTTTGTATGATACTTTATCACTAGCAAATGTGTAACATAAATAAATTATTTTAGGATGGACAATCCAAAATATCATGGGCACATTGGAGAGGAATAAATTCGTCCTCGCTATCATAACTAAGATCACTCAGATACTCGTCTGAAAGCTTAGCCAAGTAATTTGCAATTTCATCTCTGTTAGAAGCATTATATTTTTTCTTTTGGGGGCGTGAAGTCTGTATATCCTCAACTTGTCTCTACAACTCATATGACAAGAATTTTTTTTAATAAATAATAAAGCTACATATTCGAAATCATATATCTTTACAATTAGCTTCTAATCTTAACTCCACGCCAAAACCGGAAGACATACCTCACATATCTTGCGGAAATCTAAATTGGAGACGGATATCTAAATTGGAGACAAAAGGTTGAGACGCAGTTCTTCCCGTGTGAATGGTTCCCAAAAGAAATATGGAACCTGTATGAGATTCCGTCGACCTAACCTCTGCCCATCCCTGCTACAGCGGGTCTATACGACCCGCGGCTTTCAGAAATCTGTGCAAACCTGATTTGCTCAATGAATCCGAACATTTCATGAAAAAATAAAATTCATCGATAGTTAATTATATGAAAAGTAACAATATAAGAATCTCCCGACCTGTTGATTCGTAACGCCAGAGGCAGAACGATTTATTATTAAACTTATGCTCTTCCGATAAACAAGGAAGAGATGCAGAACTTGCTGCATCTTCTCTCGTAGTGGAACATTTAATGATACTTGATTATATCCGCCGGCTATTAAGTTTCATATCATGTGCAATATCTGAAATGAATCTTTATAATGTAAGATTTTTTTTAGCGTGAGTTTGTTGTTTGATGATAACGTTCGCGGAAGCTTTTCTGAAGTATACACGCTGAAAGTATCACATCGCGTGATATCTATGAACTTTTGAAAATAAAAAGTTCTTAAGTTATTACTACCTTTTAGCAGCTAATTGTTGTAAAAGTAATTTATCTATATTTTCAATTTCAATCTTATTTCACACATTATCTTAAGCCCAACCGTACATAAGTCTTACGACATTTTTCAATATAAGATTAATTAATATGTGCTATCAACAACACTAGTAATGCATGGTGAAATTTTAAATAAATATGTATTATAATGAACTAAGCTTAAGCAAAATGTATTTCTTTAATAGGTTTTGTCTAGAATTTTAATTTAGTTATGTATAAGAAGTTAGTTATACATATACTTTGAAGGGTGGTACGGCTCCCTAAAACATACACTTTTGTATATGAATGTAGGGTGGAAAGTGATGCGTTGAGGAACACACATACTTTCAAACAAATTTCTCTCAACAGCTAAGCGCAATACACCAAATTATCACGTGACAAGTTACTGGTAACCGCGAAGTGCAGTCTATTTTACCTTTATTCTGTGCCTTTATTCTGTGCTTTCATTTACGAGACTCCATTGAGGGCCTCGTTGCTCGACTATCCATTGCGGCTGCAAGCGTGCTCGAAATGCCTCAGCACCTTTGGAACTGTTCGCCAATCATTTCTTCGATACTAATGAACATGTATTATTGTTACTGGTGGCCATTTTGTGTATATATTGTAAACAATGTATCAAAGAAGCACTTTGCAATGATGTTGTCAATAATGTGCCCCTTTACATGTTTCATTGTTTGTGTCTTAATGCTTCACATGCGACTTTACATCGCTATACAATGTATGTGTATATATATAGCGGGGTTGTACTACCCAAGTTAAAAAAAAATGTCTCGACAGCTGATTAATTATTGATTCTGATAGTTTACCAATGGAGAAATCAGAGAGTCGATAACTATGCAAACATGATTAAAAAGCATCTCGAATACTAAATTAAATATTTTATTTGAAGTGCTATTGTATAGTAAAAAAAAAAAAAAAAAAAAAAAAAAAAAAAAAAAAAAAAACTGAATGGCTGACTTTTTTTTTTAAATGTAGGTGATTTTCGGGGGTGGACGAAGGCAATTCAAGCCCATCACTCACATGGACTCGGTGGCGAACAAGACGGGCACTCGACTGGACGGTTTGGACCTCATCGATTATTGGCTGAAGGAGAAGAAGAACAGGAACGCCAGGGCCAAGTACATCACCACGGCCGCGGAACTTGCCGCCCTCAACAAAATATCTGTTGACTACGTACTAGGTAAGGACAGGGGGAGGAGACAACAAATCGAATGGTAAAGATTTTTGATAATGCCCCACTATACATAAAGTTTAAAAATAATATCGTTCACAAGAACTCTGTCAATGATGTTCCGAAAAATGTTTTTGCTTTATGAAACAAATGAGATTTCCCTAAATTTGATGTAGGGACCTTGTGTTTTTCCTAATTCTTAAACTATATTACGATTGAAAATGTTGTGTTATAGGAGTTTTCTCAAATCATGTTGGATCGAAATTATGTTGTTGAAATGCCGTATAGTGGCAGATTTTTCATAAATTTCAGCCAAGTTATAGTTTAAGTGATTGAAAATGCCGTGTTGTAGAAATTTTCTCGAATTATGCTGTAGCGGAATCGTGTTGTAGGATTGTTCTGTTAGAAGGAGGTTTTCCCTAATTTTTGAACCGTATTAAGTGATTGAAAATGCGCTTAACAGAAGTTTTCTAAAATCATGTTACGGAGGAATTGTATTATAAGAATTCGTGTTATGGAGGATTGAAATATTTGACTCAAATGATTTGTAATTTGATTGTAATTGTTTTTGAATATTATAGTTGTTTTTTTTCAAAAAAGTTTTTAAAATGAAACATTACAATTGAATTTTCCTAGATTTTCAAGACTTGGAATCAAGATTCCTCTGAATCTTTCTCATAAGAGTTGAGTAAATACGTTCTGGAACTAAGATCTAAATTTTCAAAAGGTGGTAAAATAATGTCATGCTAAATAAATTGAAGTAGTGTTTCATTTTTTGATAATCCTGAAATTGCACCTTTACATTGCTTGGTTTTAATTACTATTTAAAATTGTTTTATTCAAAAATTGAGATTTTTCCTTTTTGCCCAAACTGCATTTGCTCAAAAAATTTAGGAAATATATAAATTAGTATCAATTTTTTTTTTAATTCAATGAGCAATCACACATAATTTTAATTATGTGTGATTCATTGTTCATTGAATTATGTGCGATTCATCGTCTCATTTTTTCTTGATTTTCTTACAAAAGTAAAGAAAATAAGTTTTTAATTTTCTTTACTTTTGTATGTCTTTTATAAAAATGAATTATTCATTTTGCTTAGAAACATATCAAAGAAAGTTCAAATGTATTTCAGTCCATCCTTTTATGATTTTGAAAAATTGTTTAAATTTGGTGCAAAAACTGTAGAAACTTATAATTCCCTTTTCCGTTATTAACCACCACTTACTCATTCATTTACATAGACTGTTCCTCTACTCAAAGTTTATCGTATCTAGGGCAACACATAGAACCATTCCATCAAATCTCCAGAAGTCCCAAATTTAAAATGCCGTTTTTGACATATTTGATGATAATCTTTAGAAATATCAGGTTGGTGCAAAAATTCTAGTTATCTTTAATTATCAACTTAAAAAATAAAGTTTATTAATAAAAATAAGAGTCATTAGAATCTATATATCTTTGCCAACAGGAAACAAATCTATTAATTCCGTCAACATAGAATTCTGGGATTTTAGAAACGACGAATTTTTCCAAAAGCATTTGAGCTGCTGCTTGGTTGTTGAAGAAAAAGTTGTGAGGAACTGAAAAAGTGGTAATCGTTCGGTGAGAGGTGTGATAATTAAGCTGGGCGAGGTATATTTTCGTATTCAAGTTCGTTCAATTTCTGCGCAGTCATTTGTAATGCATGCTATCTGGCGTTGTCGTGCAGAAGAATGAGCCCTGCCGGGCATAAATGTTGAAGTTTTTGGTGGATTTTGTCAATTTCCTGGCAATACTTCTCTCATGTGATGGTTTTGCCAAGATTCAAGAAGTTGACCGAACAACTTTTGAATGGTCAACGTTTAGTTTTTCTACAACTTTTCGTTGTTTTGCCTGTGCACACTTCAATAATAGCCCTCAGTTCACTGTCATTAATCGCAGAAGAACGTTCGTGATCCTTTGCATCTTCAAGGCTCTCGTCTCCATTGCGACATTTTTTAAACCAATGTTGAGCTATGTGGTCCCTGACGGTCCCCTGGTCAAATGCTTGGTTTATGTTGGTGAGAAATTACTGTTGCTTTACGTCTCATTTTGAACTCGTACATAAGATAGCTCTTAATCTGCTTTATTACCATCATTACTTTGACAGCCTAAAATGCACAATTAAAAACACTGGCAAAAAAGAAATCAGTACAGCGAAATTCGCTCTTAAAAATACTATATTACACGAATACAAACGAATAAAACTTTGTTGCAAAATAAGATTCGAAGCTCGAAATAAGAAAAAACACAATTATTTTTGCAGCAATTCGATACGTCAATTAATTGATAACAAATAAAGTGCATTATAGAAAACATTTAAATGAATTTTCTTTTCTCTAGGTCTTTTCAATCACAACCATATGAAATTCGAAATGGACAAGAAGAAAGACCAAGTGGAAGAACCCTCTTTGACAGACATGACGCGAGCTGCCATTAATATCCTCCAAAAGAACAACAAGGGATTTTTTTTGATGGTCGAAGGTAACGAAAAGCTAAGCATAAAAAAAAATTAGATTTTTTCTAAACTCTCATATTCTTTCATAATTTCAATCCTTTAAATTAATAAATAATTATCTAATATTAAATTATTAAATAATTAATAAATTAATTTTTAATTGCAAATTTAACTAAAAACCTAAACATCAATATTATTGCGAATGAGAGACCTGATTGCCGAGTGATTGTTTCTCGGTGCCGCAGGCTTCGGATTCGAATCCCGGCGGTGCTATTGATGTTAGTAGGGGTTCAAAATTCCTTTTAAACCATAGGTCACGGTCTAATATGATTTTAGAGCGTGAAGCATATCTGGCAACCCTACTCCGTAAAAAGAAAACATCTTCTGTCTCAGAATCTGCTTTGGTCTCATGGCCAATTGGCTAGAGCTCTGATATTTGGTACCAAAGTTTTTTGGTACCTAGCACTTGGTACCACAGTACTATAATACCTCTTTGGTAATTATAGGTTTCAGGTTCTATTCTTGGCGATGACATGGATGTTTGTTAATGGTTCGGAATCTATCTTAAATTGTAGGTCCCGTCTAGTTAGACCAAAGTGTGCAATAAATGACCGTAGAACGATAAATCAAACTCACAAACTCTGTCTCGGAATCTGCCAGTAGGCAGGCGGCCTTGGCCTACCATAAGCTTTAGTGCCGGGAAGTTAGTTTTAGTTACTTATTATTACGAATGATTTAGTTAGAAAATATATTGACCAACATCGTGCTTTTATTTATTAGAGATTTATTCGAATTTATGCAACATAATTATATTATTACGATTTTTAAATGAATTATGTAAATTTTTCAATGGACTTCGTAAACTGATAATTCATTTTGTAAAACAAAAAATTTACTTTAAAAGAAAAAATTTGTATACAAATACAATTTTTTTTTTTTTTTTTTTTTTTTTTTGTAAAGTTTTTTTGTTTGTTTTAAAAAAGAATTTTTTTTTTTATTATAAAAGATTTCATTTTTCTAATTACTAGTATATTTTCGTAAATGATCCGAAAAGCATAATCAGATTTCTTCTAAATACTTTCCTTATTCGTGATGAAAGTTTTGTGATACTTGATTAAATTACAATGTTTTCCTACTTCCTTCGGAAGTGATCAGAGAGGGGGGAGGATCATTTCTTTCATCCGAAATAAGGAAACCGATATCTGTAATTGATGTCTAAACTTCCCGAGAGATCACGAAGCTCGACGACGCTCGCATAAAAGATGATCTTCCGTGGTTGAATGTTTCGGAAAAATTACAAATCATGAATCGCAATTACACATTAGGTAATTTAATTAATCGATGTATATTTGATTTTAATTATGTCATTAGTGATTGTTCTTTACGTAACGCATGAAATAGTTTTTAACTGTTGTTTTCTAATACCAGACATTTTGATCCAAATAATTATCCACTAGAATGACTATGTAGCACACTTAGTGTTACTCATGGTGTGTGCTATACTTTATTTACATTTTTGCCATCAGAACTTTCAACAGATACCCACAAAGGGGTTGGGTTCTCACCCTCCTCCTTCATCCCAACAGCGAGTTGTTCCTGTTTAAAGATTTGTAGTTCCCATCTTGGCATCGACTCATAAACTTTAAATTCTACCTTGTGTGTCATATTTTCTACCCTGGCTCCTCTGATTCGAAAAATTCAAACCATCAAATCGCTCCGACTCATCATAATTCTTGAATAACAGAAGAAATAATCTTAGGTTCGGATATAAAATACAAATGTAACAATCTACATTTAACTTTTCACTTATCTAAAGGTTATTCAACATTGATGAGATAGATTGTTATAGCAGATCAAACATTTGGTGCGTCATGTTGAAGACTAAGGTATAATTTATTAGACTCCACACTCAGTAATGCATAATTATTGAGTCTTTGGACAAGGTTTTTCCGATAAGAATATAATAGTAAATAAACACCTAAATATTTCAAATACATAAGTAAACAATAATATGACGCAACATATTCCGCACATAATGATGTTTCAAGAAAAATATTTATTATTATTCGTGAATTAGAACTAGTCAAAAATATTTCTTGAGTCAGATTTTTGTGAATTTCAAAAATCTTTAGCTCTTTTCTTATTTGAGCTGCTTTCGGGAAAGCTTTCCAAACCGGTTTGTTTCAGTGTGAACAAAAAATGAAAAACTTACGCGAGCGTTCGCGAACTCTTACTGAAGGTAAATCTCCGCTCCAGATAGAGTCGGTTCTTGGTCCCGCATATTCCGAATTTCGCTGGTAAAGGGCGATAAGGAGACTCGTTTATCGAGGTCATACTAAAATGTTTCTGAAAGACAATTCGCATGCGAACACTAGCATTTCATAGATTCAAATCTAGAAGCGGATATTAACTTGCAAGTTTTTTTCCTTTATCCTGTGTTTATCTCATAAAATTAAATTATGTTTTAACTTTTCAGGCGGAAGGATAGACCACGCCCACCACCTGAACAACGCCAAGCGCGCCCTCTCTGAGACCGTTTCCATGGCAGATGCCGTACAAGCTGCCATCAACATGACCTCCTCCAAGGACACCCTGGTGGTAGTGACCGCCGATCACTCTCACGTGCTGACCGTCAACGGCTATCCAAAAAGAGGGAATCCCATCTTGGGGGTGGCTGGCACATCCAACAAGGACAACCTCACGTATACCACATTGCTGTATACAAATGGACCTTCTTACCATATGATCAATGGCAGAAGACGGAATTTAAACGGCACTGATACAGGTATATTGTTTATGATATGAACCTGTCAATAGATAAATAATCTACAAAATTATTTTTAGTTATACATATGTTAACACGGATAGAGGGATAATTAGGATATAAATTAATTTGGCAATTTGATTCAGAATATTCTGAAGTTTGGCAAACATTAAGGCATAAACTATATTCTATTTATCACACATAAGGGACTGATTTCAGAACTTTATTTTAAAAAATATATATTATTGATTTTTTTATATCTTTAAAAAATATCTTCAATCATAAAAGAATTCTTTTATTTTAGAAAAACAAATATTATAAATATCGCCATTTAATTTTATAAATTTAATGTCCTATAGTTAATTATAAAACATTAAAGATTACTTAAATGCAAAAAGATTCATTTTTGAGTTTCGTCCATAATTTAATAATTTTTTTTATCGAACATGCTGATTTTAACATTATAGTATCTGAGAGGAAAGTTCTCTTTTCGATCCCGAGTTCTTTCAATTACATTATTCCAACGATTCCCCTTACAAATTATTCTAGTAATTGACTTGTTAAAGGACACTAATCGGAGGTGAAAACTGCAATTAACTTCTCACGCTAATGTAGATTAACCATGTAATGATGCTGACCCCAGCGTAACCCAACATTTTCAGACACTCCAATCTGCCCAGTAATTGAAGAGTCACAAACTTGACTTAACCTCGGCAACAATCGATCTTGTTGCAGTTCAGCATTACGTGAGAAATTTGCTTCATTATCCATTTAACCTTCGCTTGGTTTGTTGACATCGAACTTTCGTCATTAGCAGTTTTTGTGCTATGAAATTTTATTCAAGTTTCAGTTCCATCGTCACGTTTTTTAAATTGCTATTCGTCGACTTGCTCTTAGTGTAAAACACAATTCGTGATATAGCTGTTAAAGTTCATTCTTTTTTTAACAAAAATTTGAGGGGAAATTTTCATATGGCTTTCTCTTTTAATAGTAATTGATAAAGAATGTATGCAGGACGAAAGGTTATCATAAAAAGTCTTATGTAATAAATTAGTGAGCCACCACTTAATTTTGCACTTAATGCTTCATCTAATTCACTTTTCTATTTTTTAAAGTAAAATCTTTCACTTAATTTAAATCTCGAATGGGAGCGCTACACATTTTAGGAAAATTTACAGAAACCAATCAATCTCAGTTGTTGAAATATTCAAATATTTCGTGAGATATTTTCATTAATAGAATAAATATAGGAATTTTTTGGCAAAGGATTAAAATTTATCTCTTTAAATGTATACATAACGGGGATTTTTAGCGTAATTCTACTTTTTATATGAAAATAACTTATAGAAAGTAAAATTTTTATTTATAATTTAACGGTCAATAATAATTTCATCATGCCTATAGTTCTAGAATTGCAAGTACTGAAGTAACAAAAGTATCCCAAATCCCCTGGAGAAAAAAAATTCAACCAGTGACATGTAATATCTATGTATAAACTGACAAAAAACAAGTAATATAAAAAAAAAAAAAATTTATATCAATTCTTACTTTTTTTTTTACTATATTGCAGAAAGTCCTTTATAAATAATTTTCATTCATTTTTTAAAGTTTATTTGGCGCCATCTATTGGTAGATATATGAACTTAGATCTAAAAAAAAGCTAAAATTAATTAATTACATTTAATTACTGAATTAATATTTGTAAAAATTGTATTAACATCGAGTGTCATCCGCTACAAGTTCAAACAAAATGTATTTGAACTTGAGTGGATGAATAAAAAGTATTTCATGAACGATTGAAAATTTGAACAAGATATATATAGGGGGAGTGTGAGCTAAAAGAAGGAATTGAATAAGTTCAAAATATAATTATTAAGATGCACAGTGTCGTTCTTTTCTACCTTTAACGAGGAGAGAAGGACGCATACCTACCTTAACACTTTCGTTGCCGATTTCACGACAGTGCGTGGTGGGAAGTGATTTCTCAGTAGCCAGTCACGCGATCGTGCGGGACGAAGTGCGACTCCACATTTATTCTTCGCTTCAATTGACAACATAAGTTAGGAGTGTCTGCTAATATTGGCGTGGAGTAAAGGTTAGAAGCTAGTTGTTAAGGTATGGGGTTTCGAATTCATCTTTATTAGTTATTTAAAAAAAATTCCTATAATATGAGTTATAGAGATGATAATTCTGCAGGGACTTCACGCCCTCGAAAAAAAATCTAATTGGTCTCTAACATATGAAATTGCAAATGCGTTGGCTGAACTTTCGAACGAATAACCAAAGGATGTTAGTTATGACAGCGATGAAGAATCCATTCCTCCTCAAAGTTTACAGAAATAATATCATTGTAATCAACTTAATACAATTTATTTGTATTAAATAGTTGTTAGTGATAAAGCATCATACATAAATAATGCATTTTGTCAATTATTTTCATTATTTCATTTCTTTTTTACCCATCATGAGCTAGCACGTAATTAAAAAATAATTTTATCTCTAATACCTATCACGCACTGGAGCATGGTCAAAAATCAGGAAAAGCCTAAATATTACCTAGTAATCAATATGACACACATAATTATGTTTTATTGCCATTTTTCAATCACATTTGTTATAAAAAACAAATTGCCTTCTGGATAAAACCCATTTCTACGGCGGGGCAATAACCATCAACACATACTCACATGGCAGGCAGTCAAAATGTTAAAAATTATCAAAACAATTGTCCCATGTTTGTTTGTATTGTAGAAGAAAATTAGGGAAAACTACCATCAGGCAACAGTATAGTGATCGATAAGCGATATTGTGCTGCAATCATAGAGTAGCCTGATGGCCAATTGGCTAGCGCTCTGATCTTTGGTACCACAGGCTTCATATTCGAATACTGGCGATGGCATGGATGTTTGTTAAAGTTTTGGAACCCACGTTAAGCTGTAGGTCCCTGTCTAATTAGCCTAAAGTGTTCACAAAATGACATTAGAGCAACAAACCAAAACCAAAAAAAGGCTACAATCGTTGACTGTTGCATCTACTCAGTTTACAAAATAAGTAAAGTTTGTGATTAACGAATGAGTAATTATTAGTTTTCCCACACTACCGTTTGACCATCAATGGAGCTTTCAGATTTACGGCTGATTATTATTATTTGTCAAGTGAATTACCTTATTTTTATTATTATTATTGTTTTTTAGGTTCAAAAAACTTCTTCCAAGACGTCCTCGTCCCTTTGTCAGACGAAACCCACGCCGGTGAAGATGTTCCCATCTACGCGACAGGACCTATGGCCCACCTATTCCGTGGGGTGGTCGAGCAGAGTTATGTCGCCCACGTGATGGCCTACGCTGCGTGTATTGGCAGGAACAAGCAGCACTGCCAACGCATAGGGGACCGGCTGCCCCTGACAGCCGCAAGCGAAAGTTCTGCCAGCCTTCTGACTTCACCTGTATTCACTATAATGTACCAAATATTTATTTTCATCATCCTTTTTAACAGACGTTAATGGATTTGCGCATCTCTTTATTTTAGTGTCCCCAAAACTTGTCTCAGGATTTTGTTTGTTGTACATTTTCGTCATTATGACGTGGAAGGCATTGGGGAATTGAAATTTCTGTGGGGTTTTTTTTTTTTTTTTTTTTTTTACTAGCTCTCTGACTGTGGTAGGGGTTGATATCTCATTTCGACTTTTTGTATATTTTCTACGATACCATAAATACAGAAATGCTCCTTTCTTTTTATCAAAGATTCTAATTTTTTCTCTAATTCCGTATTTCTCTATTTTCTCTAATTTTCTTTTATTCGTATTTTTTTAGTCGAATAAAAAACGAATAAAAAAAAAAATACGAATACGAACGAACCAAATATAAAAAAAAAAAAAATGTATATTTCGTTCGAGAAAGAAAACTTAAAACGAGAAAACGAAATGAGAAAAAAATATATATATATATATACGAATACGAACGAAAAATAAAAAAAATTTTTAAAAACGAATTTTATCATAGCCTTTTCTCTAAAATTATGACAAGATTCGTATTTTTTTTTATTCTTTTTTGTTGAAAAATTTTTTTAATTGAATCTTCACAAAAAAAAAATTCGTATTTAAAAAATTTAGATTTTATCTCAAAATATCAGAGAGAAAATATTATTACATAATTTTTACGTGCTATATATATATATATATATATATATATATGTGTAAATTTATTTAAAATAATGATATTTTTTTCTATGATTGGTGAATTTTAATTATTCCCACAAAATATACTGATATTTCAAATATTTTAATACATTAAAAAAAGAATGTATATACTTTAATTAATATATTGCAACAATTGAACCCTGTTATAAAAACATGAATTAACACATAGTCTATTTTTAAAAATAAAAAATCTTTTTTTCGTTCTTTCGGCATATAGTAGATTTCTATATCATATGGGATAACACAGATTCCTGACTGTATAGTTATTGTTTCGAGTAGTTTATAATCAAATTCCAGATAAAATCATTCAATCGTAAAGCATTATTTACTATTGAATGATTTAATTATTATATAGAAATCTGAAAAATTTTATTTAATATAATTTACTGCAATTTACATCATACTAATATTTTTTAAAAATTTAAGAACGTAAAATACATAACATAACAGCTTGAAAGATTACAGAATAATAAATTGTAATTCGCCATTCCTTATATTGATAAAAAAAAATTATGGATTTCCACAGATCAAATCAGGTGGTGTTTTGGTGAATGTTACTGTTAGAAGTATTATGGTATCATCTTATTTCATCTAATTTTTAGGGTTAGTTCTTAGGATTTGAAATCTCTCTTTTTTTTTTTTTAAACATTCCATTATGTAATCATCATCAAGATGGCGTTACGCAGAAACTTAGATTTAATAGAAGGATTTTTAAAGACTAAATTTATTTTAAATATTAATTTATAGCATTTATTTTATTGGAGTAAGTGTTTCATGTTGTTACTAATGCTTACCTGAATAGTAATCATTGATTTATGGTTGATACTGAAATAAATAAGAACCAGTATCTCATGAATATTGTTTTACAAAGCGAATTAAATACGAATATTCTGTAAAAGATTTTACAGAAAGTAATCATTATTTTTTTTTCTGTAGCTTTCTTTCACCATCTTAGAAATGTTTGAGTTGTCGTAGGAAATAGAACTATCATGCAATCTCATGTTCTGAATTACAATTTTTTTTACTTAACTTTTTTAAAATAAATTCAACATACCGATTTTTGTTATTTCTCTGTTAATGATTAAAAAAAATAAAATTAACGCTTAGAATGCACGGCCAACTATCTGGCGAGATTTACATGTATTGCCAAATTTGATTAAAACAATTCGCCCAGCATTTAATAATATTTAAAATGTATAGATTTGTCAACGCAAGTATTCCTTGAAGTGTCACAATTGTAATATTTGGTGCCAAAGGGGCTTTTTTCAAATTCTTGGCTAAACTAAATTAGATTCCTATCGCCAATCATCGCCAATCGGAATGCTTTAGTAGTGTAACTATACAAACTTTTTTTTTCACCTTCATACTTCACTGAATGTTATGTATTATGTGTAAAAAAAAATGCTCATTTACTTGTTTTTATCATTATCCATTAATTTTAAGGAATGAAATTACACGCACATTTCGGCATTTTCTTAATCACATTTTTGTTCTAAAAAAGTTTGTCATTGCATACTTATTAATTTATTTGAATAAAAATGTTTTTTTTTTCCTGTCACTTATTTTTATTGTTTTTATTTAACTGAAATTCGTCACTGATGTAGAATTTCTAACAAAGAACACTATATATATTTTTTTTGTTTTATATTAAAATAAATATAAATGTACTAAAATTCAAATTGATTGTACTTATTCATTTAGACTTTTTAAAAATCATTTATTTGAAATTAGTAAACAAAATAACGTGATATATCTATAAAAAAAAAATCAGTAAATGCATTATTAATGAATATTTTAAAAGAAGTTTATAGTATATGACCTAATGATGTGAAAATTATTAATTACAATTAAAGACATTCACAAATTTGTAAGTATATCTTTACATATACAATGGAATCTTTATTCTTTCTATTCTATAAGGTGTTATGAACATACATGTTTAAGTGTACAATATTTATTAAAGTGAATTATATCGCTGACTGGCTATTTTCACATAATAATTGATATAAAATGAAAATTTGTCTGCGAACAATACAGGGTGATTATAAAAAAAATTGTCTCGATATATGAGTGCCTAGCTATTGAAGGGTATAATAGCTATATGAGCTATTATACCCTTCACACAAATTGAATGAAATTTTGGTTTCAGGTGAGGAATGCACTCAAAAATTATATGAAAAACAAAAGTTAAATTCTAACACTTACTGTCGACAAACTTTCGAAAATTTCAAATGGCAACAACTACTTTTTTTATTGGAATGTGTCTCCATAGCGAAAAACCATACATAGCTTTGGAATATTACATGTAGCACGAAACTCGGTGGTGCTAGGCAGACAAAGAAGAAAAGAAAAAACTACTGCGGTGCTCACCAGAGCACGATTTTCTTTTCTAATGACGTCACATTTCCCCCCATGTCTTCGGCTGTGATACCAGACTACTGAATATCCTTCGAAACGAAAAGAGATCAAGGTATACAGTTTCCTGATTCAATGCTAGAACCGTTATGACAGGCGTATGTGAGATACGTACCGCGTATTTTGCCTTCTTGCACTCTGAGCAACATGCCACTTGCAAGAAAACGGAAAAATTGTAAAGATTTATTACTTGAACGGACAAAATGCAACAGATGTATTGAGTTTCCTTCCGAAACCAGGTGCCACACCGAGGCGAATGTAGAGTAAAAGCTGTACGACACTTGATACGCAAATTTAAAGAAACTGTCGGCACTGGTCACGATCGATCTTGGCATGGGAGATCTTCCGTTCTTGGTGAGGCTGTTGCAGAAATCCATGAGTCGGCAAGCGAAGTTCGTCTTGCAAGCGCATGGGGGGTGTATCCGCATTCTGCAACTGCCGAATTCTGCGCTGTGTTCTCCATACGTTTCCATATCGCTTTCAACTTGCCCAGATGTTTCAAACGGGTGATAATGAACTACGCGATCGAATTTCTCATCAGATAAGAAGATAATCGCTTTTTAGGCATTCTGTGGATGGACGAGGCCCATTTCTAATTTGAAGAACCGCCATCATTGAGCAGACGATAATCCCCATGATGTGGTCGTACTTCCGTTATGAGAAGAAAAAATTATTATATGGAGCGGTATGAAAAGCATCTTTTACAAATGTGTACAGTAACTAGTATATTTGCTATATAAAAATGTTGACTAATTCTCTATTTGCAACAGCGAAGTGCTCCTCTATCTGACGTCGTGCGGATGCAAGATGGCACTCCGCAACATGTAGGATCTTCTGTCAAACGTTTCTTAACACAGCAATTTGGTGACAGAGTTATCTCAAGCTATTTCACGCTTTCGTAGCCGTCAAGGTACTAAGATCATTCCAATAGATTTCTGGCTGTGGAAATATCTGAAATCCAAAGTGTATGTATTTAATACACAAACTGCATCTGATTTGAAAAATGATGCCACCTGACATCAGGTTCAACACATTACTCTTGCAATGGTATATATATTTCAGTGTTATCCACCATCTGCCGCGTTCAAAATGCAATAGTGTGTAAAGGACATCATGTGGAAAATTTGTGAAACGCAATAAAATATTTTGCTTTCTTTTATTGCTTCTCAGTTCTTTATTCGATCAATATCCACTAAAGTTGAATATTGCTTTTTAAGCGATACTGAAAGTGGTTTTTCAGACAAAGCGCTTCTTGGCTTATTTAAAAATCAAGCCAAGAAGCATCAAATCAGTCGACTTGGAACATTGAAATAAACATTGAATGTGATATTAACAAAAATAAATTTAAATAAATATGACATGTATCCAACACAATATATTTAATAAGCATTAAATACAGAACAATATCATTAAACGATTTACACTTGATGATATCCCAATATTGTAAAAATGCAAGCCAATTGATATTTTTTTCATATATGCGATAAACAGATTGCGCTAATTCTGAAATGGAGGTTGATTCTGTGTAGTGATCTATTCATAGTTCTTTTTTTATATTATATTACAGTGCATAATAATAACTAATGACTGAAACATCTGATAGTTCTGATGTCTAAGTTCTACCTTATACTTGATTAAAGGTTATATTTGGTAGTATCCAACTCAATAATTAGGTGAAGTAAAAAAAAAAGTGATAAAACTAAAACTGTAAAAAGAGAGCTAGAAATGTTACAAATGCAATAAAATTTAAACTCAAAAAGCTTATTGTGGAAGTACAAATTTTACAATTAAATTTAATATAAATATTGCACATAGTGGTATGGATAATTTTGTGTAAATTTATTTAATACAAATCATAATTCACAATGACTGCAAAATAAACTGTAAGAACTTTGATTTGCTTTTAATTTCAATTGATTATATTTTCATCTCTTAATTTATTTATTTCATTCTTTTCATGAAAACAAATTATATTGAATGAGAACAATTATTTAGTTCGTTTTGCTTTTCAACTGATTCATCTATGTTATATTTTCTGACGTTTTAACATTAAAAAATTATATTCACAAATTTACAAAAGATATTAAAAAAAAAAAAAAGAATTTGTTTGAGTTAGCGCAAAACTATAACTTAACTGAAAAATAAAAAATTATCATTAAGAGAATATGCAATAATTTAGCCAGATAGTATATCAGCTGCAATTTGCAAAAAGGGATAAAGCCGTTGTATGGTAACCCGTATGCCATATCATTTAATTTTTTTTTTTTTTTTTTAAAGATCCGTATTGAAAGATTTGTATCAAAGAAAATTTCTATATCGAAATGCCGTCTACTACTATCAGAGAATATAACAGGTTAAAATAATTCATTAGCGAGTGCATATGGTATTTTTATATAAATTTTTCAAAACTCTTTTCCAAAAATATATTGAATCTATACAGTTAAAAGTTTCTACAATGACTATATATGAACATTAAATTAATTTCAAATTTTATTAATATTTGCCATTTGTACACCAACATATACATAATTTTTTCTCGTCCATTCTAATTTTTTTTTAATTTCCAATATTTGCTGATTTTTCTCTTTATTATCTGGTAAAGCACCTTCTTCTTTATTATCTTGTAAAATATCAAATTTTAAAATAATTTTTATTTTAGTTAAAATTTACATATTAGCTGTAGATGTGATTCGCTTGACTAGAAGAATTGAAGCAATTTTTTTTTATTTCCGATTTATTGCTTGAATTAAATTTTGTATGCTGCATTCTTTTCTTCACAGGAAATCTGCTATTTTTGTATATTTAGAAGTTCTCAAAAATAAGAGTTAACAAATCTTATTTTGGAGAATTGATAATAATTATTACAATAATAAAAATAATGTATATTTATTCAAAAACATACTTGTGATATTTATCTGTTATTTACCTATATACATATAATTGTTAATTCTTAATATGTATGACATATTGCTTTTTTTTTTTACAATTTTCTGTTTTTCTGAAAATTGGATTCATCTAATTTTAGTTATTTTAAAATTTAAAAAAACAAAACAATGCTTTTGTTTATGTAAATAAATAACTTATAACAAACATATTAACATTGTTTTCTTCAAAACTCATACATCATTTGATACTTTTTTTAGGTCAAAACACATTTGATATATCATTTGATATTTTTAAAATTTAAATGAACTATACTACTACTATACATCTGAATAATTCTTAATTCAGTTAAACTACATATTTAATGTGAAGATAGCATGTCAAAACGAAATTCAGAGAACAATTTAATATTTTTTCTATTAAAGAATTAAATAATTATACTCTTATCTCAAAAAAATCCATTAAAAATTTATATTATATTCCCGATAAAATATCCAATGCTAAGAATTCTAAAAAAAATTCGAAACTGTACAAAGAATAATTATTTATAAGTAAGAATAATTTACTTGCCTTTAAAAAAAATGGAAATTGTATTAATAAACATATTCTTTACTGAAATGGATAGATGTTGATGAAATCAGTTGCATATAATTTAAAATAAAACAAAATTAGCAAAAGTTAAAACAGGAGTGAATCATTTTGAAACGAAATTAGATTAATCATTCGTAACTGATTTGTACTGATGATTCGTACTGATTCGCTGATTACTGATGATTCGTACTGAATGATTCGTAACTGATGTAATGATTCGTTCTATGCGAATTACATGGATTTGACCAATTTGACCCATCACTATCAAGATCACAGCTAAACATTTCACGAGGAAGTCGTCTGTGCCAAGTCTGTTATCATTCAAGAATAACTAAAATAAATTAAGACCAAAGAATGAAAAGATTTAAAAAAGAGGCATTTAATATAAATTTAAAGGTTAAAGACATTTTATGAATGGTAAAATGTCGAAATTTGAGGAGTTAATTTCCTTTTTCGTCAATTCGTAACACATTGTAAACTTTTGACATATTAAAATATTACTAAGTCTGATAATATTAATAATAAAATAGTTTTTAACTATTGCTTAGGCGTAATTGTTCAGGGTAATAAAATTAATTGCTTTTTTATTTTAGATGACTTTGACATTCTGATCTCCAGTCTTACACAAATATATACAAAAGTTACTAAATCTGGCAACACGAAGGGAAAGATAACTACAGAGAGACAAGCGTGTAGTTTTGGTATTGTTTCTTAAAAAAAATTTATATTTCAAATATTTTGCATATATTTTTATAATAATGTCCCAGCAATTAAAAGATTTTGCAAGTCGGCTACCTAAAGGAGGTGGTGGCTTAGGCACCGGTTTAAAATTGCTTGTAGCTGCTGGAGGCTTGGCTTACGGTTTATCCCAATCTGTATATACCGGTAAGTATTAAGCCTACTAATTATTATTATATTGGTTTATCGTGTAGAAACTTTTTTATGCATTAAAATAATCTCGTAGTATTTTTAATATCTTAACTTTTTTTGTTGAACAGTTCTTTGTCAACAATTATCTGTATTGCATCATATAAATTTTTTATCTCTAAATTCTGCCAAATAATAATATTAATTAAAAATTAATAATTTAAAAAGCATGTTAAATTACATAACTGTGTGTTATAAAAATTAAACTATGTATTTAATGTGCTTTTATGTATAAAATATCGCTAATTAATTTGTTACTTAATGTGTTTTTAAATTAGAAAACAATTGTGAAGAATTTTTTTATGATTAAGAGAACTACAACACATTGCTCAAGAGATGGAGATAAATGGGTAAATTGATCTAATCTGAAAATTACTTTTATGTTATTTTAAGCATAATTGCATTAATGTTGAAATGGTTCTAAAAGGTTGATGCTATGTAGTTCCAAAAATCTTGTCATGTTTCACATTCTGAAAAGATATTCCAAAAATACTAAATTCTTCATATCCAAAATAAATATAGATAAAAAAAAAATCAAACGATTCCTGTAAACTGTGATAAAATACATTTAATGAGAGTATGTGACATATTTTTTAAAATTTTATATTTCAATTTTGTTGGGTGTAGGGTCTAGTTTTTGTTTAAATTTAAATGTATGGTATAAAAAAGTTTCAGGTACCCACAATAACACCTGCTTTTAGAGCACATACACTTATAGAAGGACTAAAAGAATTGACATTCTGAAAAAATATCTTTCTAGAAGATAATTTCTCCATCTCTAAAATAAATTTGCTTAAAAAGATCAAGCAATTCTTGTAAGTTGTAATACAATACATATAAGGAGATACATACATTATTGTTAATTTTATGAAAGAAAATGTTTTTTGTGTGTTAGCTAATAAAAGTTACTTGATTTTAATTGTTAAATTTACCATTGAATGTATTTGGGAAATGTACAAATAGAAATTTTACATTTTTGTTATATTTCCTGTATCTCACATTTGCACTGATTTTTTCCGTTCATATGCACAAAATTAAATTTAATTCAATTTACTGGATTAAAATAAGTGCATTTCAATTTAGTTTCTTTTCTATAAATTTTATATTAAAAAATATTTTTAGATAGGATTTGTTGATAAAATTTTTACCTTAATGAATATGTCGATTATTTAAATAAAATGAAAGATTTATTTGTAATTATAAAAAGATAATAAAAAAATCGGTAAAATAAATAATGGTTTCAAATATGTGATTTTTTTTTCTTATTTAAATATTAATAACTTTTCTTAAATGAATTTCTGAAAATATGGCGATTATAAATTTATGCATTAAATATATCGATGTGAAATATATTCATGTTAAAAAATAACATTCTTTAGAAGAATGGGGTTTGTTTTCTCTCAATATTTCTTAATATATTGCCAACAAAGAAGTTTCATCATTGTTCAGTTTTGGTTATCATTCTTTAGTTCATCAAGGTTTGTTGAAACAAAAAAACTTAATAAAATTGATCATTTAGAATTTAAGAAATATGTATGTAATGCATAATATCATTTTATATGTATTATGATATCACAAACTTTCATATCTTTAATCAATTGGAGTAATCTCATTTGCAAAATATTCACTGTAATTTGTATTTATAATTTAATCATGCAAAAATCATTGTAAAATAATAAAATACAAAAAAGTCCAAATAATAAATAAGTAGTTAATGCTATCAATTGTTTGAAATACTCAGTAAGAGAATACTTAAGTATAAATATGCTAAACTTTTGTGTAATTAAAAATTAATGCATCAATCAATATGAGAGTTGCTTTAACCAGAATTAAATTTTGTATAACTCTGAATAATAAGTTTAATAACCTTTCTCTGTCAAAGAGTTGAATTTGTTAACAGGCAGTAAAATCAACTGTCAATATGAAATCATTATTAACCACATTGGCTGGCATCAAATTCTCCCTAGCACCATGGTTGTGAAGCACTGTTAAATTACCAACTTCACTCTCCAAAAGATTAATTTAACTACTTTGACATACAAAGTATCAACTCCAAATGCCATAGTGTCAGTACCTAATAATAAAATTAGCCACTAATTTTTTGTTTTGCCAATTGAAGTTTATCACTAATTCTCATCAATGTAGTTAAATTAACGGTTTATAGTTGCATAAGATTAGTATTTATTGAAATTTTTTTTTTTTTTTTTTTTTCTTTCAGTTGATGGTGGTCATAGAGCTATCATTTTTAGTCGTATTGGTGGTGTGAAAAATGACATTTATAGTGAAGGGCTTCATTTCAGGTAATTTTTGTTAAAATATACTTAAGCAGTAAAATAAGTAGTTAATCTTAAAAGTTTTCTTTGGAAGAAGTTTGGTATTATGAAATTGTGAAACATTTTTCAAATTCAATGTTACTAATTTTTAATGAGAAGACAATTTAAAAGTCTTTTCAGTTGCATATAGTATTTCAAGTTTTAATTGAATAGTATGTTCATGTACATGTAGCTTATGAATCAAATTAATTTTATTCTTTTTGGCATGACAATTTTTATTTTATAATTTTTCCCCCGTTTACTTCACTTTTGATGCACGCGGGCAATTGTTTTCATTCCATATTTTTGATGCAAATTCATACTGCATTTTTTTTTTTTTTTTTTTTTTTTTATAATTTTTTTTTTATCTATGTAATATCTATGTTCTTTTGTAGTTGATCTATGTAATTTCAATAAAAAAGTATAAAGATGTTAAATTTTAATTTTAGGATACCCTGGTTCCAATATCCTATTATATACGACATAAGAGCTAAGCCTCGAAAGATATCCTCTCCCACTGGTAGCAAAGGTAAGAATAATACAGTTATATTTTGTGCAACACATTTTAAATATTTATATTTTCTGTTTCTAATCCATTTATAGTTATTGAAATGTTTTGAAATTATATCTAAAAACTGTTTAGATTGAATGGGGGGGATATATCTTCATATCTTTTGGAAATTTTTGGTTTGTAAAGATAATTGATCTTCATAAAAAAAGTTTTTAAACTTATTTTAGTATGAAATTCTTTAGATCTTCAGATGGTGAATATATCTTTGAGAGTGTTAGCTCGTCCTGATGGCACTACACTTCCCCATATGTACAGAATGCTGGGAACTGATTATGATGAAAGAGTGTTGCCTTCCATTTGCAATGAGGTAGTATATATATATGTGTAACTACTTTTTAAGATTTTTTTTATAAGTTTAATATATTTTTTTTAATTTGCTTCCATACTTGTTAGTATATTAAAATAACTATACATGTGATCTTGATTCCAAAAAGTAACAAAAAATATATTTTGCTTGATGTGTAGTTTTCTTGTTTTGGCCTTTAATAAAAGATCAAATATATAATTTATAACTGTAGAATATTTTTGTTTAATTAAGATATATTTTTGCATTTAAGAAATTAGTAAGTTGAATTTTTGAATTTTGCAATCAGTTAATCTGTCAAAAAAAAAGTTTTTTTTTTTAAATCATTGTCCCTTAAATTGTTTAGAGCAGTAAAATGTTTCTAATGTTTTCCTATTTTGTGTCAAATTTTTTATGAAATAGGAAAGATTTTCATTAAATTTGCTCCGTTACTTTTTTGTTATTAATTTTTTAAAAAAATTTGTCATAGGAAATTGAATTAAAAATGGAAATAAAATTAAAAATCTATAGAATATCTGCAAAGAACTCAGAGCTCCATGCCATACACTTAAAAAATCACTGGTTTAGAAGGGAAATACGGTGCTTCTACAATTTAGTCTGATATAAATATATATATTTAAATCAATCGTGGTTGCACTAAATTGTTGTAAAGTAAAAAAAATCAATGCGTTATAAATTTCTAAAACCTATTGCACACAATTTTTTTCAATGTGTTCAACCTAGAAATTGCTTATGTTTGTATCTTGTTATAGATCTTATATTCACTGATTTTAAGTCTGATCGAGGAATGAAAAAATTAATTTTATTGAAACTTTTGAATAAAGAGCATTATGAAAAATAATTGTGTGTCTATACTTATTAATACTTCAAAAATGTATGTACTTGTTTCTAATATTGTGCCTAATTATTGAAAAAATATACCTCTCTTCAATATGGATAAGAAAAAGTACTATACATGTGATAGTCCCAAATAATAAATATATTGAAAATTCCCCATCTATCTGGATTTTACCATGAATCAGAATCTAAACTCCTTAATCATGTGTTTTTTAAAAATTTTTTACTTTTTGACTATATAATAATTCTGTGAATAAATTCAAAATAAGGTATGATTACTAATCACCCCCCACCCTTCTGTTGATCTAACAAATTAATCTATATTAAAAAAAAAAAAATGTAGTTTAACTAAAGATTTCTTTTTAAGTGTAAAATTGTAGTATAATTTTTAAACCTGCTGCTAATTATAATTTTTTAAATCTAGGTATTAAAAGGTGTTGTAGCTAAATTCAATGCTTCTCAATTAATTACTCAGCGTCAACAAGTATCATTGCTTGTTAGAAAAGAATTAATAGAACGAGCGAGAGACTTCAATATTATTTTAGATGATGTATCTATCACTGAACTCAGTTTTGGTAAAGAATACACTGCTGCAGTTGAAGCTAAACAGGTACGAAATTTAAAAATTTATTTTTCTCGGTTTTTTTATTATTATTAGTTTTATCTTATTTTCTCCTACAATAGGGGCTTGTAAAATTTTATGAAATATACTTTCACATTGATCAGATCTTTTTTGAACTGTAACATATTTGCTTCATAAAGGATTTCCTTTTATTAAATAAATAATGTAATGATACAGTAGTAAGTTTTCAAATAGAAAAAATAGAATTTATCTGTAAAATTAAAATTATATGTTATAATCATATTATCATCCTGTATAATTTAAGAAATTTTTTTCATTATTAAAGTTGCAAAAAATGTACATTTAAACTTGTTAATTATGCTTGAATGTAGATTAATAATGCATTTTATATTTCAAAGGTTGCTTTTAAATTCAGTACAATTTTTTTTTTTTAATCAATTTGTAAGTTTTTTATTTTATGATTTCATCTATAATTTCTTTTTAATCAATCTTGAAGAATTTCAATATAAGTTAGCTGTGTTAAAGAATCGTATCGTTTCCATTTTCTGAACTTTGAGGGCTGTTTGTGAAATATTTTTGCCAAATGATGAACAAACTTAAATGATTTAATGGTTCTTGATTTATGAATCTTGGTATCAGTTTGTTCAAGCTTTCACTGATGCTGTAAACATAAATCTAAATTGATTGCAAGGCACTAAAATTTTAATTGGTTTCTAAAGTTATTAAATCAATTGACACAGTGCATTGCAGACATTTTTTTTTTTTTTTTTTTTTTTCCTGTTTCAAATAAGAACCATTATATTATGATGGCGTTCTTTAGTAATCTGATGGCAATATTTCCATTCTATTGTACTTGCAATAAAAAGTTTAATTATGCAAATTCAGTGGCAGAAGTATATATATATAGATTGCACATGTCATTGAATGTACAAAAAAAAAAAAAAAAAAAAATGCTTATACTTAGGCCACATCCTTTTTTTTTTTTTTTTTTTTTTTTCCCCATACTGTCTAGACTGATAGTAAACATCCGGATTAACTGTGGAAACAGACAAATTTGAAGACTTCTTAGGGGTGCTAGCCAAATGCACACTGTTAGAGCTGCTTTAAAAGAAAAAATTCTGTAGTTAGTGTGGAATTGTTATCTAGTTTGTCATTTTAATAATATGTCATCTGAAATTTGAATTGCTAAAAGCTAAAACTCTTTTTAATGCAATTAAAATTCCTCCTCAATGATATTCTCGACCGTATAAAACTAGCTTGTCAAATTTCCACAAGATCTGTGGTTGGACTATATCTTATTTATAAATGATCTTTTTTATGCATTAAAAAAATTAACTTTCTGAAAATGTTTACAGTAAGAATCTTATGTTAAAAAAAGAAAAAAAAAATGCAAGTCGATTGCAAAAGCAAATTAGTGAATCACAGATACATTAATTTATGTAAATCAAAATGGATTTTATTAATTTTTCAATAATTCATGTATGTTTTGTAGTTTTTATAGCCATTTTAAAAACAATACAGCTTGAAACAATATTTTAATGTTTTATGTCTAGGGCTATTAGTTTATTTCAATGCAGTGTAAATTTCGCCAATCTGTAGAACTTGTAAATTTATGTGTAAACTGTATTGATCGGAATCACTTAAGCAATGCAAATGTACTTTCGTTGAACAGTAACGCTCTTCTGTATTTTTTCTTGTCTTAGAGAGTTTGCCATATTTTGTTTTAATGATTGTATATTAATTTTTTTCTGTGTTTATTAATATAAGATTATTCAATTAAATTAATATTCACTGTATGCATTTTAGAACTTTTCTGATAATCTAAATAATAAATTGTATATAAATAGATTCTAACGGTAAAATTGAAAGCAATTTATAAAATTATTTGAGTACTCTCAAGCGTGTTTAGGAAACTATTACAAGGTTTTTTTTTTTTTTTTTTAATATAAATGTATAAAGAATAAGCTTTCAAGAAATTTCTTTTAAAAATATTACGTTTGGTTTTAAAGTGCCCCCCCCCTCCCCACATTTAAAAATTGTTTTTGTGAATGTAAATTTAAAATTGACCAAAAAGACATTGTTATAGTAAACATTTGAAGACCTAACTTTCAGAATTATGCTTGCCAATTAGCTGTTTTATCTTGAATTATCCTATTTCAGCTTGATAAAGAATAAAATAAAAAAATATCTATTTTATACTTGAATTTACTTAATATGAATAGGGATTGCAATATCGGACCAAAGGTTCAATACTGGTATTCAGTATTTTTTTTTTTATCTTTATACCGGTAGTAGAAATGTCATTGGTGCTGTCATTTTACTTATAATTTCATCCAAATTATCTTTTTTTCAAAATGATCTAAAATCCCTAATGGCTTGGGCTTAGAACTGAGCTTAAGTTTGTATATTCATCACAATTAGATTCTTTCCTCTTTAACAAATTTGTATCATGTTTCGCTTTTAAATGTGTATGGAGTCTGCTTTTACTTCATCCACTTTAATAACTCTTGAACATTTTTTTACATTGAGCCACCATATTTTTTTCATCATATAAATAATGAAACCAAACTGAAATATTATCAACTGATTTTTTATGTTCTTTAAAGTTATTCTTATTCGTTATTATGAGGTATTATTTATGAGTGTATATGTAATAAATCTGAAAAATGTTTTGATTTCTAAAGTATGATATGCAAATACAATATGAATAACAGACTCCCCAATTAAAAAAAATATCGAAATATTACACACTTCCTTCACAACTACAACCTTGTTTTCACATATCAGAATTTTGAATAAGAATTCTAAATTTCTAGTAAATACCGAAAAAACCGGTATTTAAACTTGTGAATACTGGTAATACAAAATTGTACAAATGGCTCAAAATACAGGTATTGCAATCCCTAAATATGAATACTGAATTCACTTAATTTTTAATTGAATGTGCAAATAATACCCAATTTAAATTTCTTATGTATAAATTCTTATTAAGAAATTTGAAAAAGCTAATATGAAACTTGCATAATATTTGTACTGTATAAGATTGGCACTTAGAAGTTAACTTTTATTGTAATAGTTTATTTTATTTGCAATTCTTTTTTATCCATCTTAAAGAAACATCATAAGATGAGATATTATTTTTTAAGATTTGTTTGTAGTTTTTTGAGAAAATAATTGATAAAAAAAATGTCTTTGTTTAATACTTATTGAACTATTGTATGTGCTGTTTTTTCTTTGTATTTGTAAAGGTTGCTCAACAAGAAGCCCAGAGGGCTGCCTTTGTTGTAGAACAAGCAAAACAAGAGCGTCAACAAAAAATAGTACAAGCTGAAGGAGAGGCAGAAGTAGCGAAAATGATATCCTTTCTTAATTTAGTTCTTCTACTTTAGTCCTTTTTTTTTTTTAAGCCAGTTTACTAATGTAGTATATAAATATTATATTTAATATTTGTTAAAAATGTAATGCCATTTTTTTAGGTGATTTTCCCTGTGATAATTTTTGTTTTGTTTAATGGTTTAGTAGAAGTAAAAAAAAATATGAAAATTTAAAGCAACCAATTTTTTTTTGTTACCTATTCATAATTTTCATATTTCACATTAAAGAAAACATCTTTTTTACAAAAATGTTTTCTTCTTAATCTCATAAACAAATATGCATAAAAATTTGATTTCTGTTAGCAGTGACAAAATGCAACATATTAATTATGCGGAGCGTACGAGTGATGTTTTCTATTGTATTTTATTTCATAATTTAGCTGAAGAGGTGAAGGAGGGTGTGCATATAATTTATTTCTATTAGTACCAGCAATTACCACTAAATTAAATCTGTTCATTATGATGATATGAGTCTCCATTGTATGTTGTCTTGTGAGGGAGAGGGGGATTAATAAAGCAATAGAATTAGAAAGATTGTTAAAAATTGTTTCATTATAAAAAAAAGGGGTTTTTTTCCATGATGTATTATCTAATCCATTTTGAGAACTCAAATGAGCAAGAATTAATAGGATGCTTGAATAATGACTGCAAATAGTACTTAATTTTCTTTCACAGTATTAGTCTTATTTTTTTTTTAAATCGTTTATTTTATGAAAGTTTTCAAATTAAAAAAAATCAAAATTATATTTTATAACTCATAATATTTTCCTGTAGAATTTAACAAGTTTTTCTCATTATTGAAATTGCAAAAAGTGTACGTTTAAACTTATTAATTAATGTGATTTACCCCAATAATGTGGTTTAATAATGTATTTGATTATATTTTAAAGGTTACCTTAATTCAATACAAAATATTTTAAACCAATTTGTCTTTTGTTTGAATCATAATTTCATCTATAATTTTATTTTTTAAATCAATCTTAAAAAATTTAATATATGATAGCTATGTTAAAGATTCGGATCAGTTTTGTGGTTTTCATTTTCTGAACTTTGAGGGCTGAATGAGAAATGTTTTTGCCAAATGATGAACAAACTTAAATGATTTAATGGTTCTTGATTTATGAATCTTGGTATCAGTTTGTTCAAGCTTTCACTGATGCTGTAAACATAAATCTAAATTGATTGCAAGGCTTTAAAATTTTAATTGGTTTCAAAAGTTTTTAAATCAATTGACTCAGTGCATTGCAGACATTTTTTTTTTTTTTTTTTTTTTTTTTTTCCTGTTTCAAATAAGAACCATTAATACCATGATGGCGTTCTTTAGTAATCTGATGGCAATATTTCCATTCTATTGTACTTGAAAACTTAATAATGCAAATTCAGTAGTGGCAGAAGTATATCTATAGATTGTGCATATATCACTGAATGTACAAAAAAAAGTGTTTAGTTTTTTTTTTTCCCCCATGTAGTCTAAATGGTAAACATCTGGATTAACAGTGGGAAAAGGACAATTGTTTATTTTTTAATATTTTGTAGTTCTTATAACCATTTTATAAACAATACAGCATGAAATAGTATGGTAAAATTTGATGATTTCTGTCTAGAGTAACTGTTAAAGCTATTTATTTTTTACAAATATAAATATTTATATGATTGTAGAACATTCTTTGTCATTATTTAATATTTATTAAAGTTTTTAATTTTGAATAATAATTAAGACAAAATATTCTTTGTGCACTAATTAATGAACTATTTTTTTTCTGTATACACAATCAGTTTGAGTAATTATTTTATTAGGTATGAAGACTCAATGTTCTTATTAATGAATATTAAAATACATTTTTATTTCTACTTTGCTTTTTTTAACCAAGTTGACATATGAAAAAATGTCAAGTCTCCATTAATAAATATGCGAATTTAATCACTCAAATGTGTTTCATCGTTCTATGTTATTATATTTTTATTACTAAACAGAAGTGGAGAGTTGGTAGCAAGAAATCGGAAGTTGCCATAAAAATTGGACAATTCTTTTATAAAAGTAATTTTTATTATTAATTCTAAAAATTAATGTTAATTGAAATTATGAGCAATCAGTAATTTTTGGGGCGACGCCCCATCTCTTACTAACATTGGATTCTTTGAAGTTGCCAAATGATGAAAAAACCTGTATGAATTAATGGTTCTGATTTATGAATCTTGGTATCAGTTTGTTGAAGCTTTCACTGATGCTGTAAACATAAATCTAAATCGATTGCAAAGCACACAAAACACAATTGGTTTCAGAAGTTTTTGGATCAATTGGCTGTGCATTGCATACATGAAATTTTTTTTTCCCCTGTCTTGGAACCATTAATACTATGATGCGATCTTTAGTAATCTGATGGCTATAGTTTTACATAATTAATAACTTATAATATATAACAAAAGTATTAAAAACAATTATTTAACAATGCGGTCTAGTGTTTGCCTCTTTTTTTTTTAAACGACAATTTATAAATTTTGTAAGTAGTCTCCATTTAACTAATGGCTGCATGCACTTATTCTGTATTTAAGAGTACTATTATGATGAAAATTATTATATTATAGTTTCTCTTTAAAAAAAAAAATTACTACTTTCGAACTATATTAAAACTTTTTAAAGGGATAAATGAGTGTAAATTTCAGCAATCGTATTGCTATCTATATCGTTTTTCTTGGTTTTCTACATCGTGGGGTAGTTACCTGTAAAAGTTCTCTTTCTTTTCACGAATATAGTATAACAATTTCATTAAGATATAGAAGATTCCAATATTAATCAAAATGCATCTTTTATAAAATTCTTGCTATTAAAACTAAACGATGCCTTATACTTGTGAAGAAACTAGTGAACTTAATATTAAATTCTTACATATATTTAATTGTTGGTTAGTTTTCACATTTCCTTTTTTTTTTAATCCTTCAGATTGATATGTATTGTTATATTGAGATTTTATAATTAAATATTAAACTCATTTAAGTCTTCAAAGACTAAAAGAAAAAGTTAAAAAACTGCCCCCAGAAATTATGCATGTATTTAATATTTTTTTTTTATTTTTTTATATATATATTTTTCTAAATGCTTTTAAGTGAAAATTATGATTTCTAACTGCATGTATAGTTGCGAAATAAAGTAGTTTATCCAAACTTTTCATGTATTATTCTTACGAAGATTAAGTGCCAGATGATGAAATATGAAGGGTTAATGGTTACCTTAATAATTAGCATATATTAAAGTAATTATTTTCTTATTACTCAAAATCATTAATTTTACTATAGCAATACAAATTGTTAGTTTGTTTCAAGATTTTTTTTTATATATTCAAATTTAATTGTTAAGGTAAGTTGAAAAGTTTAATTTGTAATGTACCTTATCTGATTATTAATAATTAGTGAACATAATTGTATACTAGGATTTAATTATCTTGCATTTGTTAATTAACACAAGTAGTACTGTTTAAAGTCAGCTATTATATATTTTGTATTTTAGGTACCTTGATATTAATAAGTATCTAGCCTTTTATGAATGGTAAAAGATTTTTACTTTTTCTTTAATTCAAAACTTTTTAAAGGGGGCTAAAGCAACAGTTTGCTGGTTGAAAGGTTTATTGCTATTATTACAGTAACCTCTTTTTAATCTGGCATTCAGTAGTTTGTCACATTCTATAATCTGGCACCAATCAAGCTCTTGTTTTCATATGGATTCGGGGGTTTGTTGACCTTGACTGCTAGTGGAGACAATACTGCTCGTATTCATAAAATATTATCAGAATGTGCATAAACACATTAAATGTTTAAATTCCTATGTTAGGCACGTTATCTTTGATATTCCCTTTTAAAGCTATTGTTGCTCGATAATCTGACGTGGCCAGTCCCAAACTTGCCAGATTAAAGAGAAATTACTTTACTTTTATTAGTTCAAAAATGTTTTATAGCGAAGTTTACGTAATGGTAAAATTTGGTATGGAAATACACTCAATACTCCTTAAAGGTTCTTTTTAAATTCTGTTGGATGTTCAGTAGCTTTTTTGATTGGTTATTGTTGTATGATGTAAATAATGGTATGGTTGACTCTTGTCTAATAAGAATTATACATGCCTCGAGGAAGGTTTTCTTTTGTCTTACTGCTGCGTTTTGATGTTGCATCGAACTGAGTCGGTTATCCAATAGAAAGTGATGTATTTACTATATTTATCTCATAAAAGGATGCAGTCCCTATACTGATGTACTGAGAAGAATCAAATAAGTTTAATATGTTGTAAAGGGTCAGAATTGTGACAAAATACATACTATATATTGCCATTTTGTTCAGCCAATTTTTTTAATTACTTAATAAACTTCAAAGAAGTATTATTATACAGTAAGAAATATTTCAGAACTGTAAAGTTTATACTTTATTAGAATTTAGCAGGGTAATTGTTGCCTAAAGCTTCTCCAAGGTTCTTTCGACTGTTTGTTGCTGCATGGTGTACATAATAGTACGGCTGATTCTTGTATCGATTGGTTATGGATGATTGATTCCTGTTCAACGTAGTAGTGTGCTCTTATTTGTGCTGTTTGACAGTGATTGTTTCTATTTATGCTGCAAATCCAATGGTATGTTTGGTTTTTGTGTAAATAAATAGTAGTTGATTCTTATACAATTGGCAGATGGTTGATTTTGGTATGGTATTAAAGAATAAGTGGACTGATCCTTCTTAACCATAATTATGCAATCATCACATAGTAACAGTGATCATTTATCCAGGTCTATAGCTAAGTTTTAAGGTAAAGTAGATTTGCTTAAATAGTTCAGGTGGAATATAGGTTATAATGATGATTTAAATGTTTCATTGAATTCCTGTTTCTTGGTTAAGTGGAACTTTTTGTAAAATATGTATGTTTATTGTGAGCTGAAATCAATGGAATTTTTTCTGTTTAAACTAAGTACATCTTCTAGTTATTATAAATAATTTGAAATAATATTGGAAATGGCAAGGACCACTATATGTTAAGGAAAAATTGACAGTGACATAGTAAGAATTTTTAGAAATTACTAGGTCTCACGATTCTGCTACCTTTATAATGAAGAGGGTTCTTTGAATAAGAAGCTTTGTGCCCAGTCTACTTTCTTTTTTAGAGATATTAAATATGGAACATTAAATTTACCTGGGAAGTATTTTCAGATTGTAATTGGTGTATCATATTGTTTGTAACTTAGTATGGAAATAGATGGCCAGTGTTACTCAAAGGTTTTTATAAATTTCTATTGGGTGTTGAGCAATTCTTTTGTCTGTTTGTTGTTACATGGCGTACATAATGGTATGGCTGATCCTTTGTACTGATTGGTAATGGGTGGTTGATTCTTGTATAATATAATGTGCTCCTATTTGTACTCTGCTTTAGTTGTATGTTGCGATTTGTGCTGCAAATACAATGGTATGTTTGGTTTTTTATATGGTAGTCCTAATGAATTGTGTGGCTGACTCTTATACAGATGATTGATTTTGGTATGGTATTAAAGAATGCATTGACTGACCTCTTAAACATAACTTTGTAATTATCACATATTATCAGTATTTCTTTATGTATAAAGTTCATATTGCCTGGCCTCTATAGCTGAGAGCTAAGGAAAAGTAGGTCTGCTTAAAAAGTGCAGGGAGAAATGATGAAATAAAGAATTCTGGAATATAGGTTACAAATCAGGTGATTTATGTTTCTTATTTTTGAAAGAGTCTTGCTACTTTAAGTGCCAGTTTTTATAAATATTTATTCTTTATACTAAGAACTGAAGTCAATTTTTTAAAATTAAGTATACTTTTTAATTATTACAAGTGTGAAAAATGCAGCGATTACTCAGTATGGCACAATAAATAACGTCATAGTAAGAATTTTCTAATTGCAGTCCGATCTGAATCTTTATTCAGTTACTGTTTTAACAAAAAGGTTCGTTAAATAAAATGTCGTGCCTGATTTGCTTTCTTTGTGAGGTATATGGTTTGATATAATAACATATTATGGAACATCAAATTTATGGAGGTATTTATAAGGTAGTGTTTATTAAGATGGTGTACATATTGATATTCAAGTGTCTTAAATAAAGCGAAATGTAAGTTAGAAAGAAAAAAAAATGAAGTAACTCATGTTCTCCTAAAGTAAGGGATTTATCTGTTTTATGCAAGTAAAAGGAAATTTTGCATTGAATAGATTTTTTTTTTTTAAATATGTTTTCAGTATCAAACCAACATCAAGAGTTGAAGTTTTTTTTTAAAAAGTACATTTATTTTTATTTCTGGAAATTTCACATGTTATACAAGTCTAGTGTAATGTGGTCGGTAAAAAATTTTTCTTTAGAGATCTCGCCTCTCTTCTAAAATGAAGAATTACAATTAAGTGATTGATAATGTTTATTATTTTTAGAATACCATAAAGAAGTATTATAAGTATAATGCATTGTTATTAATTCTATGAATTTAAGTGCTGACATTATTTTACTTATTTAATTAGTTCTGAATGTTGCATTAATTTTAAAAACAAGTAGTTTATTTCTCAATAGTTCATATATTTAAAATAAATAATAAAGTTAAATTTTCTTTGTGAACCATTAACATTCATGTGCTTATGCATATAATATTTCTGATGGCAATAATAAAAATAAATTATTTGTTTATATCTGTGTTATGCAAATGGAAATAATTAGTTGTGAAATCCTTAATTCGAATTACTTGGGAGATGCTATTTCTAAAAATCCTGGTTACTTGAAGCTAAGGAAACTACGAGCGGCACAGAACATTGCTCGTACTGTAAGTATATTTTTGGTTTTTTTTCTGTCAATTTTAGTATGTTGATTTTATAAAAATTGGTTTGGATCAAATAATTGTATTTAGTGTCATATGAAGCCATCTTTAACTATTTAGAGACAAAGCATCGAATTTATAAGCATTCACTTTTATTGGTGACTATGAAATGGTTTTAATCTAACATCTTTTGTATTATCTTCAAATAAAGTTAATCAGATTTAGTTGAAGCATTGTACAGAATATTGCCATCATTATCATATTGCCAAAAATTGCACAATTACTGAAATTATTATTTTTTTTTATTATCCAAGGTGGTGTTCTGTGGAAACCATATCTGAAAAAGTAGCAATGTTCCTTTCTCAAATGTAGAATTAATATACTTGTTGAGATTGATCTACAGAATTAAAAAGGAAACTTTTTTTTTTATTGTAAGTACTGTGTTGTCTTCTCACTGAAGGATGCACAGGCAAAAATATAGTCAGGGCTATTTCTATGGAAAAAAAACGTATTGGGCCATCTGACATGGCGATAGATGATGGGAAAGTAGAAAATCTCTGGCTGTAACAAGCTGACATGATCACATTGGCGAGTTTCAAAAAAAGCAAATTGCTTTACAAGCCTACATAGTTATGATATTATATGTATATATATATATTTAGAAGTATACAAGCTGAACTTAATTTTATAGAAGTTCTATAAATGTTTTTATAGCGTCTGATAAAATCAAGTTTATGATCGAGAAACTAGATTTTTGGAATCTAGTATTAAAAAAAAAATAAGAATATGAAACTTTTGAGAAACAAACTTCCATATTTTTCCTTTTTTTTTTAGTCTGAAAATGAGCTGGAATGTCAAAAGAAATGAAATATTGTTATGTTAAACATTGCTACACATTGTTTTAATGATTTATTGATGTAGTTAATAAACAGTAATTAATATTTGCTAAAATGACATAGAATTTCATTTTTTTAGCAAATTTATTCTCTATATCTAAAATACAAATTTTTAAATGGTTATCATCTAAAAATTTTATTTATATTTTATTCTAGATTGCCAATTCCCAGAACAGAGTCTACGTAAATGCCAATGCTTTGATGTTGAACATTGCAGACAAAGATTTCGATTTGGTGGATTTGTCTGTCAAAAAATGAACTCATTTCAAATTATAAATATTTTATCAAATTGGAATTTATGAAATAAAATAGTCTTGTAGCCCAAGATTGTGAAATGACCTTGACTTGTTAGGTTATAAGCATGTTTTGTTAATAAAATTAAATCAAAACAATATTTTTGTATAATTCTTTATTTCTTATTACAAATGCACCATCTGAAAAAAGCTAAAGCCATGGTAAATACATAAAACATCAAATTACGACTAGAAATAGTTTTTATCACAGGTATGATAAATAATGAATATTATACCAAATCTACAAAGACAGGTTTTCTTTTAAACATTGAATAAATATATGGGAGGAAAAAAATTAGAACACATGTTCTCGAGGATTTTCATGCTAAAGATATACTTTTTCATGAAAGGTTTTTTTAAAATTTATTTTAAGCCACATACAGCGCATATTAGACAATACTTATTGCAGATTTGTATAAAACTTTAATGAGAAAACTAATATTTTATGTAAAAAGCTAAAATGGCAGTGAAAATGCTTTGTGTGAAATAGTTAATAAAATACATACTGAGTATGCAATAGGTTTTTTTAAATTATATGAAACAAAACCTCTTAAACCGAGATTTAACAATTTTGTGTATGTTTAAAAATCACAATGAAAATTGAATTTATTTATGTTTTTTAAAAAGCATTTATTGAAACATATTTCTTGAATGATGAATTTGTACTGATATTTGTAACTTTGAACATGTTTTGGCAATTCATTTTTTAAGATATTTAATTGAAATTCAAATTATTTATTAAATAAATACAATAAATAGTAAAAAGAAAAAAATGATTAATTTATAACTGAAATTTTATGTATTTATCTAATTGAGCATTTTAAAATGGGTTGCTTTGATGTAGTTAATTTATCTAAAATGCAAAAATAATTTTTTATGCATTCATATTCAATGTTTATTTACTTATGTTTTTATATCAGCAGGACAAAATAAGCCTTTTTCTTTTTCAAAATTTATTTATAATATATTTTTATTGTCAAATCCTTTTGAAAGTAAAAATTCTTTAACCTTCTAATTATGACTTTTAAAAATTTGTTACAAGGTTTTATTGTTAAGATAGAAATAAATATTTGTCAGTTCAAGCTAGCATTGCACAATTGCTGCATACAAATATAGTAGAGTGAATGTATGATCAACAATATGCTTCATAAAGTGATGGTTTTTAAAAAAAATAAATAAATTTCTGTTAAATTATCTTTAATTTCACATTTTTAGTAAATGCTTTTAATGATATATGAAATTCGATGTCTAATATTTAATTATTCTAAGCATAAAATTATTCTTAACCATTTAAATATGGATATATATCCATATTACATTAACTATTTAAAACTATATCTAAAGTAAAAAAACTCTTCGAAAACTTTTGAATTCAAAAGCTTTGTTTTTACTCGGCTATTTATTAAATTAGCACCTTTAACTAAGACACTTTTAAAATGAAACTCATTTGTAGAAAAGAAAACTTCAAACAATTTAATGAAGTAAATAATTTTTAAATTACAGTTTTTGAAAACTGATTAAAATACTATGTTTCAAATTTTAATTTATGATTGAGATTTTTTTTTCTCTTTTCTAAATTCAAAATAAACAAAGCAATTTGTTTAACTTAAGCCACTAAACATTTTTTTTTTATTTAAATTTTTAAAAAATGTATCAATTTATCTATTATACAATAATTGTGGAAATAGAAAGTAATTAACAATGAGATTTGGTGCTTATTTTTATAAAATGCCAAAAATAATCAGTTTATAGTAGAAAAAAAAATTTTTTTTTGTTTAGATTATATTTTAGATAAGACTTTTCAATTATGTACTGTTTTTGGAAATTTTAAAAATTAATTGCTAATTGAAAGGTATCAAAAACCTTTCAAGGTAACAACTAAGCACTTCACATTGTTGAGATCTAATTCACAACTTCTGTACAGTTAAAACATAAAAGTAATGAAAGCTACATTTACAATATTTAAAACCTAATGGATGATTACAAAAAAAAAAAAAAAAAATGAAGTCATGTACACATGCACCAAAAAAATGTTGCTGCATAGAGACAAAGCCACACTTCAAGCTGAAGATGGAATCGACAGAATCTTGTTATGCTGTACTCCATTGAATAGCATTCAACTCTGAATCTTGAGTCCAGTATGCAAAACTAGTTTATGAATTTGCAAACATCTGTTTGATAAAGAATGAACACTTTTGTTTATATCAGCTGCTTTAAAATTCCCATTCAGATAAATATTAATTGAATTTTACTGAGTAAAACCATTTTGAAAGGAATGTTGTCATCGATTTCTTCGTGATGTAGCAAAGCCTTCAATGAATGAGAATGTGACTTCAATGTTTTGAGATCATGCGAAAAGACATTTGACGGTGATCTTTTCTGTAAAATAATGCCTTTTATTTAAAAAAAAAACCCAATTATTTGTGTGATAAAGGAAAATTTCTGATGGGTTAATGTCCTGTGAAAAGTGCAGTTTGTATTTTAATGAAATAAAGTTCATGTACTATGCAATATTACATCTTGGATAAAACTTGGCAAGAGTATTTTTTTTTTTGTCATTTTTATTTTCATTCGTGATTATATGATATAATTAATATATATCATGGCATAAAAATTTTCATATATGGCATAATTAATATTTTGTTTTTCATGAGATGATGGTATGATGTTTTATATTGTATTTAAATTGGAGATAATGTTGGATATTTGAAGGGACATTTCGAAGAAACTAGTTGGCGTAAGTGTCCATACACATGATATGCCACATGCATATAAAAACTCAATGCCTTCCAAATGTATTGTCAATTTTTCCAATGTAATATCAAGCAAAGAGCACACACGGTGTTTCCACTATCTGGATAAAGCAGTAAATATTTTCCAAAGATCATTAATGAGAAATTGAAGCATGTAAGAGGCACCGTCAAATGTTTTTGAACATTAAAAAAAATCTTTTTCTGCTGTAGATAGTTAGCTAAAAACAATTACGTATACTTTCAGTTCGCAAATGATGGGTGAAACGTCACCACGCATCCATCCGTGAAAACGCTGAATCTACTATGTACAGAAGAGCGCGCGTTCTCACGCGCCGTCCGACGAGAGTATGCGCTCCAGGTTCGGACACTCCAGGACCGTGGCTCCTATGCTGCTCCGCCTGAGGTTCATGGAGGTGACAAGCATCCACTTGTTATGCCGGGGGTCGTACCTCTCGACTGTACTGAGGCTCGAGCTGCCATCGTTCCCTCCGATGGCGTACAGGTATCCCTCCGCCTCCACCACTTCATGGGTGGTTCTGGAGTGAGAGGAAGAAACAATGACTTTAGTTGTGCGTGTAAAATCATTCCCATCATGTTTTATCTCAATGTTATGGTCCCCGGTTTCTTATTTTTTGTCGGAGCGACTTGGTGAATTAGAGATAATAATGCTGGATATTTGAAGAAATTAGCCTAAGGATCGGGCTGGATTAAAAAACAGACAAGGAGAGCCAAGACGTAAGTTTCCGTGTCTATGCCGGGAATGGACACGATAAATCTGCCAAAAAAGCTTTTCATTTGTTTAGAAGTAAAGTAAAGGAGGGTGGGATGATTAATTCTTAACTTGGGGTCCCAATCCCCACTGGAAGGGGATTAAAATACAAGTTGGAAAATTTCCCTCTTTTTAATTTTTTATTATTAATATATTTTTGTTATTTTTTTCTATTATATATATAGATAGATAGATAGATATTTTACTTAACAATGTTTTGCAAGTACAATAGTCATTTTATTTTAGTTTTTTGTACTTAGTGATTTTTGACATTTATATTTTCAAAGATAGTTTATTACATTAATGTAATAAAATAAATGTTGTTTTCTTTTTTTTTTTTTTTTTTTTTCGCCCCATATCGATGAGGGGAATTATTGGAAATTTTGAAATTTGGTATTATCAACAAATCTTACTAAAGAGAAAGGTATAATTTATTAGGGCACTACTTTATATCAGTTTAAAGTAATTAATCATTATCTTCGTTGCTCTGAACGGAAAATAACCGGCTAATTATAATGTTTCTGTATTGATTGTATAAATTAGGCGGGCCAAAACTAATGATACAGTTGGGAAAACGTAAATACTAATAATTCGTTTTCTTTCTTTTCAAAAACCGCGACGGCCATTTTATCTACTTGGCGATTTGATACAAATTTGGAACAAGGAGTAGATTTTCATCATAATCAGACACAAATTCTGAAAAGATTCTTTTTCGGAATTCAATTCAATGCGAAGCAAATGAAAGCAATCGACAACTGCATCGTGTTGAAGCGATCCTTATTCTGATAAAACTGAAAGATTCCTACTCTATCCATGTAAGTAGGAAGTGACGATATGCGTACAAAATGTGCCAAATAGCCCCACCCACTTTCATAACAAAAAAGCGTCGGACTTGCTACCTCTATCTTCAAAAAAAGTTTGTGTATCTATATATCCTACATATGCCTTAAAAGTAGTACGTAAAGAAATGCTATTATTAATGAATCAATCCTCGATATATTTTTGTGAATTACATACGTAAACTCGACACTTATCAATACTTGATAGTTTAGACCTATCTACGGTCATGATCGGCTATTGGTTATAAGTTACATTTTATATGCCTACCCGGAAATTAATTTTATGCAACAGATGAAACATATACGAACAGTTTTTCTATATTTTCTTCACTTCTTTTCCCATTTTTATATCTTTACTGCCCCCTTATTCTTATTAGCCCTCCATCGTTGCACTGACTTCTAAAGGGCTTTTTGGGAAGCGAAAGACCCAACAGAAACTCACCTCCTGGTGTGCATGGACGCCATGGCCTCCCAGGTTCCCTTGACGGGGTCGAACCTCTCCACGCTGCACATGCAGAGGCTGCCGTCGTTGCCGCCCACCACGTACAGCATGCCGTCCAGGGCGGCCACACCACAGCTGCTTCGACGGTTGATCATGTGCGGCATCTGCTGCCACTTGCCCTCCTGCGGGAAGAGCACGACTTGAGAATGCACGGACATGGGATAAAATTCAATTACATTTCCGATTATCAAATGTTCGCTCACAGCATGAAATATTTCGACTTCTTTTTCGTGGTCTGTGCTTAAAAACCGCATCCAGACGAGAGAGCGAGTTAAGCGGATAGTTCTCACTCCGAGTGTCCTCGAGAAATCCCGTTGACGTACTGAAAAAGAACGACTCTGGCAGGAGCGGAGAGAGATAGTTGATTCACTCTGAGCTTTCCCTCCACACTGAGACAAACCAGTTTATAATGGGTTCGCGACAATTATCCACTTGTCTCGTTCTCTCGTTTGGACGCGACTTAACTCGTGACCTATTGGTAATGCATAAAAATGCTCAGATGGCTGATGACGTCTGTTCCAGTTACTGCTTTTAGCAACGAGGAGACTCGATAGCGGTTTTGACAATGTGTACAAGCATTCGTAGTCAGACTGCCTGATGGGAGTTTATCGTGTTTTCTCCCATGCTACATGCAAATGCCGGCACTTACCCCTAAAAGTCCTCTCGGGTGACAATGCTCTTCTTCTTCAGCGTCACCCCGCCACTTTTGTTTTTAAGAGCCCCCGTAGCTTTCCGTCTCTGACTACGTTACATATCACATAGAGGTATTTCGCAACTCCTTTTATTTATCAGGGGGGAAAAAAAAGGCTAATTGAAATTTGGGCTGTTTTTTTTGAATGCTTACATAAATAAAAAAAATAATGCATTAAAGGTAAAAGTTATTTTCTATTTGCAGTTTTGCTAATAAAATAAAGTTTATAAATTTTGTTAGTAATAAAAACTAATTGAAACTTTGTAAAATTTATAAATTTTGTTAATAAACTTTTAAAGTTTTTCCAGTTTATAATTTCGGATCTCCGCTGTCAGAAATTTATGTAAAGTCGATATTTTCAATTATTAATAGTAGTTTTCATTTTTGTTGATGCTGATTTTATTCTGAAAGTATATTTATCTAAGATCTTATTTATCTAGATCTATCTTTATTTATTATAATAAAATATTTCCAATTGGATGATAGGATTGCACTAAATCTGGCAGCAATAATGACATTTTTAGAAGTTCTTAACATATATTATTAGTTGGCAGCACTACGAAATATTCTTAAAATTAAATGGCTTTAAACAGCAACAGCAACAGCAATTTCCAATTTTTTTTTTTTTTTTTTTTTTTCCAAAAGTTCAGCAACAGACAATTTTTTTAAAAAAATATAAGAACTTTGGTTCATAATACGAAAAAATTAAATTAAAATTTTTTTTCAATTAAATGGAAATCTGCTGACGAGGAACAAAAATAGTCACATTAAAAAAAAAATTTCCAGTTCACAAAATTTAGACGTACCCTCGGATCGAGTCTTTCTACCGATGACACGTAATTCACTCCATCATAACCTCCCACAGCATAAATGGAGCCATCTGAAATGTAAAAAAATAAATATTTTTAAAGTTATTATTTAGAATTCAGTACAATTTGTAATCATAATACAGTACTGAAGTAATTTTTTTCCATCTAAAATGCTTAGAACACTAAAATTGCTAAGAATAATTTTACAATTGAAACATAATAAAATTTTTAAAGGTAAAAATGAAAAAAAAAAAAACCCTTAAATGTAGCATGTATATAAATAATGCATCAAAATTTCTATCATCCTAAATGAGTAAGTTTTGTTGTTCTAATGCAGCTGGCAATACAGAATCAGTTAATTTTTATGCTATAAATAAGCGCCTCTGCTACTCATTTAGCACTACCTAAAGGGTACGTGTAGCTTGCTCCGTAGCAAAATATGCTACGGATGCGAGTAACACTACCCCCACAACGCTCTACGATCCTATTAGACCGGGACCCACGGTTTAAAGTGGATTCCGAACCACTACAAACATCCATGGCACCGCCGGTTTTCCAACCCGAAACCTGTGGTACCGAGCGGCAGAGCGTTAGCCACTCGGCCATCAGGCCCCATGAGTAAGTTTTAAAGATGCAAGTTTGGGATTATTAGTAAAGAAAGTGTATTGAATTGCTGTATACTTGACTTACGAAAATTTACTGATTTGACATATAAAGCTCTATTCTCACCAGATACTAAAATCACATATCGTAGAATCTCAGCCAATCACAAATCTGTATTGGCATGAGATTGGAATTGTGATGAGTTGACGTTCTGTGGCGTGTTATCTTAGCATCTGGTGGGAACTCAGCTCAAGAGATCCAGTATTACAAAGCAACGGAAATATAAAATTCCCTCATTTGTGCCACAGCAAATTTGGGAATGTAAAGCCGACTCGTAAGCCAACGGTAATGACGTCTCAGACTCTAATTCATTGGAGGCGTGCGTTGCAGTCACTGCTTTCAGAAATGAGAAGAATCGATGGTAGTTGTGACAATGTGTGCAAAGCATGTCGTATCAACAGTCAAGCGGCCTGGTGAAAGTTTTTATTGATGGGGGGGGGGTCTCTGTATGCCACCTAAATACAGTGATCTCTAAAAGTCCTACAAGAAATGATTAGTTCGTAGCATACATAAATGAAATGCGAGGCTCATCGATGTTGAAAAGCATTAAAAATCTGTGGACATCCATCCGCGGAGGTGTTAACAGCCTCCACCCTCTGTCTTGAACTCTATAGTGAAGTTTCTTCGACTTATTCTTCGTGCCTTTCCCTGGCATAAACACAGGAACTTTCGGTTCTACTTGCTTAAAAGATTTCGATTTCAGCTCCTTAGTTGATCAGATCCTTAATAGATCCTTAGTAGGAAGCCAAACGAGCAAACCAATACGTCGCTTTAGGCTTTTTTTTAAAACAAAATTCATTGAATTTCAGCATATTTGTTGTTTTAACATCAATTGTTATATTAATAACATAAAACATAAAATTTCAGCACACACACAAAATTCTACTCAAACACATTGCAACATAAAATTTCAGCATATTTGTTGGGTTTTTGAAAGAATATAACTCATGCTTTTTTTTTTTGTCAGAATATTTTAATTATAATTTTTATAATCATAATTATTATTCAATTTATGTATTTATTTTTACTAAAACTGCTTAAAGGGAAAGGGGGACGAATAATTTTCATTTGATGTCCAAAGAACAATTGAATTAGTAAACGAATTGCAACGCATTCATTTTCTTTAAAATTGAACCAAGTCTTTTTTTATTTCCTTGTAGCTGATAACTCAGTATTTAATAAAAATTCTAATATTTTACATAATTGAATCACTGCCATTTTTTCTTCCCATGAAGATGCAAAGAATTCCAGGCATATTTCGACCTCTCCCAGTTAATTGAATATCAAGGCCATTTACTGTTATTTATTGTCTCTGTCATCTGTGATTGCGACCGACAGTAACACACACTTGGATCAGCATTAAAAAAGAATCAGACACATGTTTTACAACATAACACGACATAATAACCATCAGTTCATTGAAAGATTAAAAAAAAAGGAAAAAAGTGAATAGCTCTTATTCAGTTGCGCTATTCTTTTTTTATTGGACATTATATTCTAATGCAGTATTTATGAAATTAAATTACGCGAATTGTGAAGGAAGCATTTATTTTTCAAAGATATAAATATGTTGTACATTATATAAAAATAATAGTTGAAAAGGGGAAAAAAAAAATCAACTTCTTTTTATTATCCTTCCATTTTAATTATAAAATTAAACAATAAAAATTAGAACTCGAATAATGTGCAATAACCTTAAATAACAATAAAAGTTCTAAAAACAGTGTAAATGAATTATAATAATAGTTATTATTATAACAAAATAGCAATTTTTTAAAAATAATTTATTAAAATATAAGAAGTTATTTTGCTGGAATATTAGCTGCACATAATAAATCATTCGAATTTCAATATGCACCTATGCACTTTGGGTAACATTTATAAATAAAAAATTAATTGTAAGAAATAAAAGTATAAATAACAGGACAACATCAAATCTAATTTACTTAACATTTAAAAAAAATCATTTTATTTTAATTCATAAAGTTTGAAAAAACATAAATAAAAGCAAATGATTCTTTTTTTAAAAAATTGAAGTCATTTAATAGTTTATCAATAAAAAAAAACAATTTTTTTTAAGAATGTTTTCGTTCTTTTTGTTTTATACACGAGACTTGGAAAATTATAAATAAATAAATAAATAAAATTTTTTAAAGAGGGGATCCAGTAAAAATATTAATATAACCCTCAGTATTCTGGTGACAGCATTGTTGTAGTCACTGTTTTCAGAAAAGAGAAGACTCGATGGCAATTGGAACAATATGTGTAAAAAGCATATCGCATCAATAACCGGCTGGCTGGTGGGAGCTATCTGTTTTTTTTTTTTTTTCTTTTTCATACGACACTCAAATGCAAGTCAGTTATCTTAGAAGTCCCCCGAAAGGATTTTTGTTCCCTTCATTGCCCGTGAGTGGGCTGTTCGGGAGATACATTAGTGGTACATGAGACTCACCAATGTTGCATACACACACATATAAAACCTTCGGAGTTTAATATTCAACGAAATAAAGATAAACAGGCCTTCTACTTCATACATTAAATTTCATTAAACAAGCAATGTGACCAGCGCTCTGACGCTAAATGCCACGGTTTCGGGTTCGAGTCCCGACGGTGCCATGGGTATTTGTAGTGGTTCGGAATCAACTTTACCGGCATAATATGACTCTAGAGCATTGAGTGTAGGGCTAAAAACACTAAGAAGTAAAAAGAAAACATCTCATGTTTCGAAATGTGCCAGTAGGCAGACGCCCTTGTCCCACCATGAGGCTGTCGCGCCTTTGAAGAAGAAGCAGTACGATTAATGAAGACAGAAAATTATAAAAAATGTTGACCTGAAGTTATTTAGTATTGGAACAGCAGATTTGTGGTACGTTATCCAGGGTGGGAGTAAGAGGTGATTGCAGTACTGCAAGCCATATTTTGGCGCTGTAGTTATGAAAGTGTAACCATTTCTTTTGTATATCTGGCAACATATATTGTAGAGTATCAACAGCGCCCTCTTTTATACTGACCGAACTTCATCAGCAGTGGCCAAGATCTCTCCTTGTAAGGTTGAATGTTCCACCGTTCTTTTTATTTTTACAGATACTTTCGTATATCTGACAACACTTACTGTAGAACATCGGTAGCGCCCTCTTTATACTGACCAAACTTCCTCAGTAGCGGCCAAAATCTATCCTTGTCACACGTTTCTTTTTTTTATTGTAACCGCTCCTTTCGTATATCTGGCCACGCCTACAGAAGCGTCTTCTTTATGCTGACGACTGAACTTCCTCAGTAGTGTCCAAGATCTGTCCTTGTGAAGTTGAATGACACACTTTTCTTTTTTATTTGCATTATTAACTTTTGATATTTGTGCATATGTAATTTAAAATATTATAAATAATTGTTACATAATTTGGACCCATCCTAATTAACCTTTTTTTTTTCTAATGCAGCTGGGAAATACAAGACATAAGCAAGGACTGCACCGACATTAATCACTTAGCACTACCCAGGGGGTGCGTGTAGCTTGAAGATAAGCCACGGACGAGGAGTAACAATACTCCCGCAATGCTCTACCATCATGTTAGACCGTGACCTACTACTTAAAGTGGATTCCGAACCACTACAAACATCCATGGCACCGCTGGGACTGTGGTACCGAAACTGCATCCTGTACCGAAACCCGAAACCTGGGGTATCGAGCGCCAGAGCGCTAGCCACTCGGCAATCAGGTTTCTCGACAATTAGCCTAATTTCCCCCTTTCACAAACGAACATTATACAAGAACCTTTTTTTTTTTTCGAGGTCAATCAAAGGTATATGAATATGAATATATTAGAGGCCAATCAAAGGTATATGAATATGAATATATTAGAGGCCAATCAAAGGTATACGAATTTGTTGTGCACGGCAATCACATGAGTCAGTTGGATTCGATTTCGCCTGCAGTGTTTTGAGATTCAAGCACACGCCATTCCGGCCCCTTGATCATTATATGAATTCTTCTCATTTAAAACAAACACGAATTAGCGTCATTGAAAAAGAGAATCATGCAGTTCTCTTAAAGGGTCACGCAACATCGCAGCGAGAGCTATAAATAGCTTCCATTTCAAGAGAGCTTAATGAACGCTTTGGTCCAAAAGAAGGAGAAGTGATTGAATGGCACGAATTAGCTGTGACTGTGAACGCTGAATGCTATTCCTAATCACTGTAGTGAATTGATGACGACGACAAGCAGAAAAAAAAATTGTAAAGGACTGTGATTTTCATTTTGAAAACGCAAATAGAAATATAAAATCCAAAGGAGAACTAATAAGGGGTGATTTAGAAACACGACCATTTGGCACGAAAAAAGTCACCACTGATATTCACTACACGCAAACTGTGTAACAAGTCCATCTTAACATTCGCAATACAAAAACCCAGAAGTGCCTTACATACAGACTTCAGGAAAAAATAAAAGAAAGAGAATAAGATTCGAAGTGCGCATACGCTACGACAACGAAACTGAATATCATTTAATAAACATAAAAAATCAAAAGGTTGAACGGCAAAAACTCCATTAGTAGATCAAGAAATTTGTACAAAATTAGTATACAACAGAGTGTGAAAACATGTTGTAAGGGAAATCCGTAAAATCCGAAAGAAATTAGTAAACCCAAAGGAAGTTAAATATAACATCTATAACTTTAAAGAGAGATAACTTTAAAGAGAAAAATGCTCCCTCAGGATATTATAAACGATGTTATTTCTGTAATGACTGAATCCAAATCAAAGATATATCTAGCGATGTATTCCGATAACATGGACTAAATAGATTAACGTTTTGTTTAAAGCCTTTAAGGTTTAGGAACATATATAAGATCATAAATCCATAAGAACACAGCATATGAATATAAAAGAACAAAAAAGAAAAATAACAAAATGGCATTCAGTTTAAAGCTGGCAAGGTATAGGATTGAAGAAGAAAAACCGCTATATATAAATATATATATATATATATTGTTCGTAAATATATCAACGTAGGTATCTTTATTCAGTTGTTTTTTTATCGTATTCCGAATTTAATGCGCATTTTAAATATTTGATTCATCATTTTCTTATTAGATAAGGACCAGAATATGTTTTAAGACTGAATTTGTTTTCAAATTAATAATTCTAAATTTTTAATAGATCTAAAATCTTTAGTATTTATTTACTATTGTTTTATGTACGGTGAAAATTTAAATCTATACAGGCCCGCACCCAGGGAGTGGTTTGCTAGAAATCACAATGATATTTTCTACCAGACGCAGTAATAATAAAATCGTTCAAAAAAATCACATTGATGTGATTTTCTACACATCTCTAATTCATAGCAATGCTGAACATGCAATAAAAAAGAAATACTAAAAGAACTGCTACGGACACTCACTTACTGGAGTTTTCCGGGTTTTCACTTCTATGACATGCCAATGTAGAGCAGTTAACTGTAAAAGCTCTTACGGAAAGCAATATTTTCCCCTCAACATCGTCATATTGACAGTGTCCGTTGCAGTCACCGCTTTCAGATACGAGGAAACACAACAACGATTGTAGCATGTGTAAAATGTCTCGCATGAATAGTTAGACTTCTTGGCAGGTGATTTCCGGTTTTCTTCCATAAAACATGCACATTCGAGACAAAGGCAAAGGTTGTGTGATTGTGTCTCAGTTAGACGCTCTGTCCACCTCTCATCACACTGTTCGTGACATACATAGGTGAAAAAAAAGCCATGATGTTTCTTGTAGATTTCCATGATCTCCCCCCCACACACACACAAAAAATGTTCTTCATCATTAAACCTCGATATGCAGCAAAAGAAAAAAAAGGTATACTGACCCAGCACTCCCATCCTGCAGTACCTCCTCCTGGTCTCCATGGCGATGACCGACGACCAGGTGGTGACGAGGGGGTCGTACCTCTCGACGCTGTTGAGGCACGACGCCCCGTCGTATCCCCCGGCCACGTACAGCAGGCCGTTGAGGGAGGCGACGCCCAGGCAGCTCCTCTTCGTCCCCATCGGGGGCACGGGGGACCACTTGTTGGTCAGGGGGTTGTAGCACTCCACGGAGGACAGGTCCTTCGAACCGTCGTAACTGCAAATGGAAGACATGTTTCTTATAAACAAGTAATAAAAAAAAATATATATTTAAGTCAATTCCTACTTTTTTTTCACTTTATTGCAGAAAGTCCTTTATAAATAATTTTCATTCATTTTTTTAAGTTTATCGGGCGTCATCTATTGCAACTTAAATTTTAAAAAAAATCTAAAATGAATTAATTAAATTTAATTAACGAATTAATATTTGAACAAACTGTATTAACATCCAATGTCCTCCACTACAAGTTAAAAAAAAAAATGTATTTGAACTTGAGTGGTTATAAAAAAAGTATTTTATGAACGATTGAAAATGTGAACTAGATATATATAGGGAGAGTGGCAGCTAATAGAAGGAATTGAATAAAAAGGAAATGAAAATAATTTTAATATTTTTAAATTGAATAGTGCTATCAATAATTTGAGAGTTTTAATAGATTTGTCCTAGATAGTACCTGGGAGTTTATTGGGTATTGGTAATGCAATATATTTCAACTCTCAAAGTGAAGATCAAAATGACCATTTTGAAAAAATGAAATTCATGCAGGCAGTCATCAAAATAATGGAAACACCTTAGAGTTATAAGGAATCCTTTACTAATATGACGTAGGACAGTCTTTGGTATGTAATACAGTTTAAGAATCGAATCAGACAAGTGTTGAATAGTGTTTAGAGGAATACAGAACCATTCTTCATGGGGAAAAATGAAAGTTCCGGGAGAGATGCCAGTGGAAGATATTTATTCTGGATTGATCGTTATAAAATGACCATAACGGTTCGTTATTATTGAGGTCGGGGAACTGTGGGAGCCAAGGAAAATGTTTCACTTCATCCTCATATTCATCAAACCATGACTGGACAGGTCCCGCTGCATGATTAGAAGCATTATCATCCTTGGATATTCATCTCCTGCAGGAAACAAATTTGCATCATAGGATGGACTTGGTCAGCTACAATTTCTCTATACTTCTCCGCAGTGATCCTTCCTTTTAGGGTTACGATTGGCCCCGTAGAAACCCAATACACGTCTGCCCATATCATGACAGATCCACCTCCATGCTTGACAGTTGGAAGGAGACAATTACGATCATACGCTTGTGCAGGTGTTCCCCAAACGTACACCTGTTCTGTTGTAGGGAAAAGTGTGAAAGACGATTCGTCAGACCATATTATTTTCTTCCACTTATCAATCGACCAGGTTTTGTGAGTGTGGCATCACTGTAGACAACGTTTGGCATTAACATCTGTTACAAGTGACTTGGGAATTGCTGCTCTGGCGTAAATGTCCTGTTTATGAAGGTGTCTTCTAACTGTAATGGTTGACACTGGAGAATCTAGATGCTGATTGAGCTTTGAGATCACTTTTGCTGCAGCGGTTCGCTTTTGAGACATCACAATCCGCTTCAATACCCGTCGGTCTCTTTCACTGAGCTTCTATATCAAATGGTGAATATGATTGAGTTTTTTTATTGATTCTGTAAGCGTTTACTGTTTTATTTCCCTAAAAATGCCTCCGAGGAAACATAATTATCCAGGAAATGCCGGCTAAACAGCTACTATCTGTATAAGATTGTATTAGGTTTCCATCAAATAGCTCTTATACACAGTCCAGTCACATTAATGTGACCACCTGTCAAAAGTCATAACCTTTTAATACTCCATAAGTATATAAAGGATTTATATTAGTAAGGATTTAGCATAAGTATATAAAGGATGCCCTAGGACATCCTTTATATACACTCCACTGCAATGTTCTGCCACCTGCCTTTTGTGATTGGTTATTTCACGTTGACGTCGAAAGTAGGTGGTGGTCACATTAATGTGGCTGGACTGTGTACTTTCGAAAGACAATTGATGGGCGATTCAGGAATCCTGGACAAGAATAACAATTATTTAAAAATATCTTCTTTCTGTTTATTCCTTTACAAAAAAACAGCATAGTGGATAGATTGGGGAGAACTCACCCTCCGACCGCGTAGACCAGCCTTCCCACTCCTGCCACCCCCGCCCTGGACCTCCTGTGCGACGTGGAGGCGATCGGCGACCACCTGTCCGTCCTGGGGTTGTAGTACTCACATTCGCAGTGGATGGCGAACAAGGATCCACCACCTGCAATCGGAACAACCTGCTTATTTTTGAAATTGGCAAAAACACAGGGGCCTAAAAAAAGGAAAAGTTCATCTCCGTCAACAAAACACTACCATTCACTGCACCAGTCAAATGCACTCTAGCAACCTTAGCCGATTTTTTTTTTTTTTTTTTTTGCTTTTTTTTTTAATACCGTCTCAGATTTATATTTTTCTCCAGTAAGAATCCTCACACTTTCTCTCCTTCGACCGACAATGGCATAAAGCAATGCGAGTGGTGTAAAGAGAAAATAACTACTAAACTAAAAATTTATTTATTTTTATTTTTAACTTTTGAATATTAAAATAGCTACAAATTTTTAAATATCTCCGTAATGTATAGTTTTCTATTATAAATTTTAGTATATTTAATTTTTTTAACATTATATTGAGCCCTCCGGTATGATACAGAAAGCAAAGCATAAATTATTTTTTTAAGCATAAATTTATCTACTTGGATATCATATTAGAATCAGAACTATAAATCTCTGATTCATCGACAGTGCCTTCGAGATCCCCTTTTACAATACATCGCTGCTATTATCACTCAAAAATATTTTACTTTGCCGCATTTTGAAAAAAATAATGGTTGGTCATAACAGTTAACAACTCGCTCCATCTTTTGGTTACTGAAAGAGTAAAATGTCTGAAATCGCGATAGAAGAGCTGTTGACAGATATCACGAACGAACTCGTGTTTGATTTAGAATAATACAAAGCTTTCCAAAAAACTTTTTTTAATCCAGAAATAAGCAAATTCGTACAGTTAGTTGTTCCGAAAAGATACAAAACGGAGATACGAGTCTATTCAGGATATTTGGAGAAAATATTTGATAAAAGAGACACAATTTGGACATGGGATTTTGAGAAAAAATTTTTTAGTCTCTCTTTTTTTCATTCCGTGGAATCAAAAATGCGTTGAAAGATTATTGAAAATTTTTGATGCAGTAGAACTTTAAAAAAAAAAAAAGAACAGATCCAGAGTTTTTGTTACCTATTGCGAAGAGGTAAGGCCTGAGACCATCGGGTTTTCTGTGCGTTGTCCTGACGGACACCATGTTGTTCCTCTGCTCCGGCAGAAGGTGGTACTTCATGGCCTCGATCAGAAGGTCCTTTCCTTCGCCGCTGCTCTGTAGCAAGGGTTCATCCGCCACTTGGGCCAGCAGGAAGTCTCTTCCTGTCAGAGGCAGTCGCACGTGATACAAGAGCTGGGAAAGATTAAGGTAGGATAAAAATCAGCTTGGTCAGTTAAATTTCTATCGCACAATCACCACTTATTCTACATTTTGTTCATCGCATAAATCTTGCCATTTAAGAATAAAATTGCTTCGATTTTATTCGACAGAGTTTTGGAAATTCGTCCCCCACAAAAAATGACCTATTTTACTCCACAATTTAGAATTTCATATTTCACAAATAACAGGATATTTACTCCACAATTTAGAATTTCGTCCTTTTAGATTTTAGACCTTCATAAAAAAAATAATATATTTCACTCCGAAATTCAGAATTTCGTCTTTTACCAAAAATGCTATTCTTCCACTCCACAATTTAGAATTTCGTAGACACAAGAAGACGTAGATTTGACTCTGCTGATGGTGTGCATTACAGTCAATACTTAAAAAAAAAAAAAGGGGGGGGAAAGAAAGAAAAAACCGGTCAGAATCGACGATGATTGTGACAGAAAACTCGAATCAATAGTCGGATGCCTGTGAAAATGTTCCAAGATTTTTTTCCATTATGGCATAAATTCGAGGTAGCTACTCCTTAAGACATCTGGGGGCCTGTTGGCCCAGTGGCTAGCGCTCTGCCGCACTGTACCACAGGTTTCGGGTTCGAGTCCCGGCGGTGCCATGGGTGTTTGTAGTGGTTCGGAATCCACTTTAAACTGTAGGTCCCGGTCTGTTTAGCCTAAAAGTGTGCATAAGATGACCGTAGAGCGACAAACAAAACGAAACGAACCTTAAGACATCTTTCTTTCTAATTAGTACAGTGGAAGTCCACCATGTGAGTTTAGGCTATAGTTGAATCTACTACAATTCTATGATCGGTGAGCTGCTAGCCAGTGCATGTCACTGAGAACAAGTTCTCCTGATTTTTATAAGTTATATGAAGGACTTATCATCGAAAACTCATGAAGTACTAATGCTAGTTTCCTACAACATTATTTACACGTTTTAAAACAAGCTATATTGATTTTACTTATGACTATTTTTTTTTAAATAACAGACGGTGTTATTAGGGATTATAATCTTTTTTTTTTCTGTTATATAAGTTGCGTTTTTTTTTTTTTCTATTTTAGTAACAAGATACTTGAAGCAGTGTCCATCCACATTTTCACTTCATAATTGTTATCAAATTGTACAATGATACATGCAATACATGCAATGTACATACAATACATACTTTTGTATTATTAATATTACTACAATTGTAATATTGTTATTTTGTATTAATGAATACTCTTCAGAGAAAATAAAATGTAAACAAACAGTAAGTAGTACTTATTAGTAGATTTATCAACGACATAGAAGTAAATAAGGAAAAATAAAATTAAAAAAAAAAACAAGCAAAAGAAGAATTACCTTTCCTAGATATCTTTCTCTTGTGGTAGGATCATGGTGAATCCACGTAACAATAGATTTGTACACCACTTCTTCGGATACTACGTTTAATTGATCACTGGCAATTAAGTCGCGAACCTGTAAAAAGATGGTATAGATTAAACTGAAAGTCCTTAACGATTAAATTGAAAGTCCTGAATTTTTTAGAAAAATCATTTATAAATTGCTTTAAAAAGCTCTTTTTCCTTGATGGCTGGGAAGGGGGGGGGGTTAATCTACAAACTTTTTTTTTGTTTTGTTTTTATTTTATACAGTTAATTAAACTAATTTTGTTAGTTTAAATATAAACTATACATTTTCATCCAAATTCTTTTGAAAATCATAACACATTGCAACAAAGTGTTAAATCAGTATATAATAATATTTTTCCGAAAGACCTATTTAATAAATCTGCATTTACATTTAATAAACTGATGCATGGCCATGTGTCCATTAAAGTCATACGTAGATATTAACCAAGACTGAATAAATATTTTTTTAAATTTACCTTAATATTTTCTTTTTTTTTTATTTCAGCTTAAAAAAAAATTAGTTTAGATGAGATTTTTTAAGAATATACATGCTGTTATTAAAATAGTCTGGCTTTCTAACAAAGAATTAAAGTTTCTGCATTTATTGCGTAGTTATAAAATGAGCTTAAGTAAACTTATAATATATAATTAAGTAAACTTATAATTAAGTATATATATATATATATATAAAGGACACATACAAAAGAGAAAGGGAAAGGAATGACTGAGAAACAAAACCAAATGGCATAATAAAAATTCTCATTCGCTGCACATAAACGATCACATTCAGTCCCTCCAAAGAATGAGAAGGAAAGAAATTGTTCAATATTCGAGGTGCTCATGAGCTGCAGCAACGGAACAGACAAGCACATATATCAAAAGAGTGAAAGGCTAGAACTGCATCGACGCATAAAAACTCCCCACATATATCTACACAAAAATAAAAAATCAGCAAAACTCAAAAGAAAATCATTACAGCATCCTCAGGATAGTTTCATCAAGGAATTCGCACCCTTCTGGATATTATAAAACATGTTATTTCTCCTCACTAGATGAACGAATGGAAGTCGGGTAGGAGGGAGTCAGGGGTGATTCAACGGTCATAGGAAAAACTTTGATGTTTGGTACGACTTACTAAAACATACATTGTATAGGAATGCAGGGTCGGAAGTGTCGAGTTGAAGCCCGAACACCCCCCAAAAAAATGAAAAGAAAAACCTTTTTTATTTACATCATGGATTTAATGTTTACAATAAATGCACAGAATTGCTACTACTAACAACTATGCATGCTTGGCAACTTCGAGGGAGTGATTAGCGATGCCAGTCATTTCACGCAAGCTTGCAATAGCAATTTAGCTAACTGGTGTCTCGTAAATAAAAACGCAGTAGCAAACACAGAGTGAGAATAAAATTGAGTGTTCATCGGGGTTACCAGCAAAAAGATACGAAGCTCTTCACGGGGAGGGTATCCGTTGGGGCATTGTGCTTGGCTTTTGCGAGAAATTCATTTGAAAGCGTATTCGTACCCCCAACGCGTCCTTTCTAACCCTACATTCTATACAAAAAAAATTTATGTTTTAGTAAGTTGTAATGTTTGTAATGCTGTTTATGTATGTTCTAAAAAAGTCTGTTAAAGTCGCTATATCTGTCATCAAATGGAGATATTTGAGCATTGTGATATAATTACAAAATTATATCTAAAAAAATGATTTTTCAATATAAATAAAAATTTATGATAAATTTTACACATAAATAACAATAAAATATAACAGTAGTAAGAGGCAATGAATTAAAATTTCATGATTATGTATGTGCTTAATTTCACCGTACTTCGCAGAAGGGCAGCAGGAGGAATTCTTCGGTGAGGGCCACCTCTTGGAAGTTCTGAAGGGCGTACTTGTGGGACTTCCTGTGCAGCTCGTCGCAGGAGTGAGCGTCCGCAAAGCTCCGGATCCCCAGGCAGTTGGAGGGGTGGAGCTGTCGCAGGAGGAACTTGCAGCACGCCTCACGCACGCTCTGTACCTGCAGGAGACTGGCCACGGGAAGCAGAATCTGCGCATGAAGAAGAACATTCAAAATTATAAACTTAACAGATTCCGGTGGTGAGATCGCTGCACATCTGATTCAGTAGCACTTAGTTTGAAATTCTCCAAGCGAACCAAACTGGAGGTTTCCATGTTCATGTTGGGAACTTGCACGATGGAAAATGTCACCATGGAATCTAAGGAAGAAGATTCGAACTACTAGATGCTACCGCTAATGATTTGAGTTTTGGTGAAGCTCCGTGGCTGAACAACAGCCGTTAGCTTCTATCTTGAATTGTCCTTTGGTAAGATTAAAGAGCATGGCTGGGGAAAGAAAGCGGTAAAGACTAAAAGGAATCTTGCCCAAATACTTAAAATGTTTAATAGAGTGAGGGTTTTTTTTTTTTTTTTTAAATTTTTATTATTATTTTAATAATAAAAGATGAAAGTAATTAAAATACATGGGAGAGAATTATAATAAAATGATCGAGTAACTGAAAGAGCACAATAAGGAAGTCGCATACACTGGGTAGAGACTTTGGAAAAGAAATAAAACAGAATGATTAAATCGTTGGCTGGGTGAGAAAGAATCGCTAGATAATGTTGCGAACTTAACAGAATAAACATGCTACCGCTAAAGAGTATTCATTCCATATTATGGTGGTACGTTGAATTACCAAAGTGGTGGTATGGTTGTAAAATTGTTGTTCGTGGATTCATCGATCGGAGTATCGAAGTGTAAATGCCCTGCGATTGGAAAACATGTGTAAGACTTAAGGCTGTGATGCAAAAATAGAGAAAAAGAATTACATTAATAACTTTTATTGTAATTTTATTAGACTATAGAGGGTTTCAACACCATACTTTGATGAGGCTGGATGCGTAATGATTTTACTCGCGCATAATCCCCAAATGGATTATTTCTCTTCAATAAAAACAAAAATTTCAGGAATTCAATCTATGTACTATCCACGAATTGCCATGAATCCTGTAGTATACATTTTTGCAGCAGCCTTTTCCTGCTTGATGCACTCTAAAAAAGAACTGAATCTATTTTAAATTGCATTGTAAAACCATAAATAACTTGAGAACTATTCCAGTTGTGGTAATACACAGCCGATAAACATGAGCCATAAAAACATATCTCCCTATCTTAGGGTTCGCTGTAATGCTGTTATTCTTACATGTAACACAAATATGAACCCGTTACTCTTAGTGACATCTCTAATAAGCCAATAATTCTCCTTAGGTGCAATGTAGCATCTTAAAATTGAATCTGTTACAAATTCAACTTATTAGAAGTGATTCAAGCTTTTATTAAATAATAATCATTAATAATAATTTTCTATCATTATTTCCTTGTTGAACATCTCCACAAATGTGTTTCTTTGCACTTTTCTTCCCCATCTCCACATATGAGTATGTGTTTTCTACGAGAAAACAAAAAGTATGCTATATATTTTTTAAAAAATTACTTAAAACAGCTGTCGATTTCGAATGTCGGGAATTTTAACATAAGTCTTTCGCCAATTGAACGGCAAATATGTTGAAGATTCAAGGTTACCTAGAATGCACCACGACGGGCCTGCTACAATGCATTCCAATTTTTCTACTATAATGTTGAAAAACACGTATGAATGGTACGTATCTGACAGTTTGCAACCTCCACCTTTCATGCTTAACGAGCCTTTGCTTTTATGGTGTCCATATTCGACAAGAGGCGGGATTTTCGGTGCGGCTGTGCTTCTTGAAATTCCTAATACGGAAACTCGCTATCTATCTGGCCACTCCAACTCTACTTTAAACAGTTAAGCAATCACATGAAATAAACTTTATATACATACAGAATCTGAAGTCCACCAAAAATCATTTCGCAACCAAATTGTAGTCTACTTTTGGTTTATCATTATTGTGTTAGATGAATTGTATATTTAATCTTAATACATTCATGCTTTAGTTTATGGGAGTCATTTTTAGTATTGTGAGACATTTACGTAGGATTTAAATGAATCTCTTATTGCTGATACTTATAAATAAAAGCTGTAATGGCTTGTCTGTTATTTGTTATTTCGCATTACATATGTTGTTGGAAGTTTCATGTTTGACTGTGTCTAAAGAAATAAAATAAAGACCTTATTTATTTAGTCAATAAAGTGCAAGAGTAATAATCACTTTTAAAACTACTTCCTTATCGCCGGAAACCGTTTTAAAACGTGTATTTTTATTCGCTTCAGAATTTCGTACTGTGACAGCCCATAAACACGCCTTCGGTGATTACGAGTGAAACAAATGTTTGTTTTCAGTTTATTTCAATTTCGCTGCATGTTTTTTATTTTTGCGCATAAAACTCGCGTTAAAGTGTTTGACATAAATCATCGAAAAAATGCACAATAAAACTGTGAACAAAGACATACTTTTAGAATTTTTTTTATTATTATTATAGTGAGAAGCATTTTAACTGACCTTGAGATGAAGTAAAACATTGATTTATATTTTAACCTTATTTCAATTTTATAATAATTTTATGCATGTCCTTAAAATATTATCTACTAAATGCATAAACTGGATTTTCGTTTCTATTAGACATTGTTCATAGAATAGACATTTGGTGATTTTAAGATGTTTATTTTGAAAAAATATATGTATATAGTTTTAGAAAGAGATTTCAAAAAATCTCTTAATAATACAAGATTTTATCTTATTATATAAAGCCATTCTTCTAAAATATTTCGAATTTAGCAGTTCTTATTTTCATATATCTAGAGGACATAAGAACTCACTTACTATATGCAAATTCAACTAGAAAGCCCCACGTCATACATTCTAATGGATGTTTTTTTTTCCTATATTAATCTATCTCAACTACTTCATCAATAATTTTTTCTCTCATATATGCAATTTTATTATTTAACTAAAGGTAAAATTCATGTACCAACCTGTACATTATCTTCTGATATAAGCACTTCGCCAGTATATGCGAAGTCAACTAGAAGTTGCAAAGCTGATGGTTCCACGTCATGCATTGTAATCGATGATTTGTTTTTTTCCGACATATCACCTAAGATGCCAAACAAAAAAAATCAGAATTTAAGTTACAATTATTTTAATAATAAAATTTTTAACTAAGAATCAAAATATAATTTAAAACATTACAGAAAAAATAATTCAATTAGTTTAGAAAATAAAAGGAGCATAGCTTAAAATTTTGCTGTGAAATTAATTTTAATTAAATGAAATAATTTCATTTTATGATAAATATTTTTATTTCATCAGATAAATTCTGAATGTATTACTGGTATTTATTACTAACTTTCGATTATGAATTTAACCGTCATTTTGTTAAAATATTAGAATGGCAACTGCATTTTGAAATGGTGTAGAATGTTCTATTATATGGATTGCTGTTTGGATTCTGCTGTAACCTGTGCAATTCATGCTTCTCAACCTTCTGTACACCCATCTTTAAGCGTTCTACATCATTTAACACCATCTTCTTCTTCTTTCTCATTGGTGTAACAGCCCCATGGGGTGCCAAGGTTGTCTGCCTACTGGCAGATTTCGTGACAGGAGATGTTTTTCTTTTTACGGGGTAAGGTTATCAGCCCTACTCCTAACACTCTACAGTCATATTAGATTGGGACCTACGGTTTAAAGTAGATCCCCAACCACTCCAAATATCCACGGATCCGCCGGGACACGAACGCAAAACCTGTGGCACCGAGCTCCAGTCAATCGGCTATCAGGTCCCTTTAACACCATCTACATTCTTTAAGTGTTCTACTATATTTACCTGAAGAATTTGTAATGCGTATTAATAAACACTAACGCTTCCAAAATGGGGTCTGTGAATAACCGATAGCTGAAGATACTTAGTGCTCATGCGCAGAATGGAGAATGCTGCAGAGGACAACATTCTAAAACGGCACTTATTAAAAAATATTATTCGATTAAATTACTTAGATTAATGTGTCAACAGAACGTTTCTTCTTCTTTCAAGCTGGACAGTACAAAACAAACAATCCAAAACAAAAGGCTCGGCTTGCTCGGCAAAGGAATCGTTTTGCTTCAAGTCAATGCTCGTCCACACTGGCTGATCGAACCTATTTGAACAACTTAATCATCCTCTGTATATTTCTGTCATTTGTTCTTGCACTTAAAGAAGCTCTTTGGTACATTTGCAACGACGAAGATCACGGTGTCAAAACGAAAATGCTGGAGTAGTTAAGAAATCAGATTTATATGAGGATAAAATTCAGAAGCTGGTCGTACGATATAACATACACGTTAATATAGATGGAAGTTACGTACAAATGTATATTATGTATCCAGACTTTCATGTCGAAATAAACTTGCTAATAAAATTGCTCTTGTTTTTTTTTCATGTCGAAAAGATACTTTCTTAAAAACATTCCTCGTTTAATAGTTCTATTTTTTAATTATCGATCATAATAGATCTTTAATTTTTTTTTCTTCTCAATTTTCCTTTGTCAGCAAACTGAATTTATAAGTTTTACCATCAATAAAAGTATGTTTTAGAGAAAACTCATTAGAAAAACTCTGCTGTTAGTTAATGCAACTAAAAAAAAAATGCAATACATTAAATATATCTTTACAATATTTAAATAGAAATTGTATTTATATAAGTTATTTGTAAGGGCTACGGTCGATATTCTTCAATCATATCAACCACAGTGGAGATATTCTTTAATTATATCTCAATTATATGGGAATTATTTTTATTACATCGGCGGCCCTCATGTTCCACTCATGTATGACACGAATAGACCACCGACGGGTAATGAAAAGACCTTCTACGAAGACTTTTTGGGGGGTAACTGCCCCGCATTTGTATGTTATAAGGAAGAAAAAAAAACTCCCACTAAGCAACTTAATTGTCAATACAAAAATGTGATATGTCACATCGTCCTCTTCATTTCTGAAAGCAGTGACTGCAGTGATCGGTGGCATCGAACTTGAATCCACCTGCTCCCTAGCAGGACACTTTAACATTGGGTCATAAGTTGAGGAATTACACAGAAATTTGACTTTTATTTTCTTTTTCAGTATATATTTTTGTAAAGATGTAGTAAAAAATATGTGCTTCAGACATTCATCCTGAAATATTTTATGCTTATATTTATATATCATTTATCCTGATTGCTTATACTCATATCTGCTCATTTATGTCTTTAAATTATATGCATTGACACTTTTATAATGTGTGGTTAGAGGTTGACAAAAGACATATTCTATGTCAAAAATTATCTATAAACAAAAATTATGAATTTTTATACTCTATTGCAATTTTGTTGATTGTATTTAACAAATCAGAGTTTTCAAGTAGATTTTATGCAGATAAAAATAGATATCTTTTGCAAATCGACAAGGATTCTAATATAAATTTCATATCTCATCTCTCACTGCTCTCATAATTATTTAATAGAACGCATCAAATTAGCACAAAAAAGTTAGCGCCACTGTAACGGAATGCAAAACTCTTTAATATGTGCAAATGACCTTTTTGCATGAGTATTGTACCAGTTTCATTGTACTCAACATTTAATAAAGAAAAAAAGAAGCATATATACATAAATTTCCCCAACTCTTTAATATATACGGCATTCAGCTTCAATAAAAGGAAAATGAAAAATGAGCATTGCCTATTCTTTGGAAAGCCTTTTAAAGAAAACAGCTCCCGCGCAAAAAAAAAAAAAAAAAAAAAAAAATTCAAAGGCTGCGGTGAAGTACCGCATGAAATATTGCTTCGAGGAAGGGGATACGGAGAAGTTTGTTTAATGTCGCTCACTGTTGTTGGAAAGCCCCCCTTTCCGTTCTCCGAACATTAATTCCCCGCCCCCCAATGGCAACTTGGTCCGCCAAGATCGTAATTGTTGCTGTAATGGAAAGGATTAGGGATAGGGGAATGCTGGTGTCTATTTGTATCCCTAGTAAATGGAGACTGGTAATCTCCTGTCTTAAGGTTTAGATGTGATATTTTATCGCCAATCATTCCGCTTTAAGCCAAGTTCGCTGCGACTACTGCATGGGGTGCATAATTAAAACTGAAAGGCGTATGGATGTTTTTTATTTTTTTGCATATGGTATAGATATTTTTACCGTCTATATTTTAGAATCTGTAGTTTTCACCACATCAATAATTTTGTATATTTGAGTACATAAAAGGAAAATGAAAAATGAGCTTTCATAAATGCATGTATTTTCGTTTGTATGCATTTTTTTTATTCATGGAATTTTCTAGATAATAAATTTAATCATTAAAATATGTCTCTTTCAGGAAGATTTGGTTTGTCGCTCTAAGGTCATTTTTGTACACATTTTTAAGCTAATTTTAAACAGGGACCTACAGTTTAACGTGGATTCCGAACCACTAACAAACATCCATGCCATGCAAGTTAAAAATATAAACTTGACATTGCATATAACATTTAAAGGATTAGGGACAGGGGAAAGCTGGTTTCTATTTATATCCCTAGCAAATGGAGACTAGTAATCTCCTGTCTTAAGATTTAAATGTGATATTTTATCGCCTATCATTCCTCTTTAACTCAAGTTTGCTGCGGATACTGCATGGGGTACATGATTAAAACTGAAAGGAACATGGATGTTTTTTTTTAAATATCAATGGTATAGGAATATGGTATAGGTATCTTTACCATCTATATTTCAGAGTCTGTAATTTTCATCACAATCATTAATTTTGTATTTTTGTGTACATTTATGTGTATCTTGATAAATCCATGTATTCTTTGTTTGTATGAATTTTTTTTTTTTTTTACATAGAATTCTCTAAATAATACATTTGATCGTCAAAATATTAAAAGCTTCTTTTAGGAAAGAGTTAAAATAAAAAAAGCAATCGGAACTAATTCGGAGATATCTATGCGTATTAATTACAACGATTATATGTTGCGAGATGATTTTACTTGAAAAGGGGGCCAAAAACTTACTTTAAGTACTTACTTAAAGTAAGTTTAAAACTTTTAAACTTACTTTATCCTACTTGGTAGTGGGTAGTGGGCCACTACCAAGTGTAGTATATTGTAGACCAAGCCCACGAACCCGTGTGGTCTCATAATTGAAGGGAAAGGGAGCAGCTTCTGTTGTGATGGAGCACCCGTAGGTAGGAATTTGACTTGGCTCCGTGACGCTGACTTTAGGGTAGGGTTACTTCAAAATAGTAGCAGTATTCGTCATTTAATCATCACTTAAGCAAATGTGGCTAATTTGTGTTCACTTGTGAAGAAATTTTCCTGTCTACATGAAATGATGGCTCCCTCTAAAATGTTGTAACTTTTCGCATTTTTTTAAAATGTGTCATTACATACATTATTTAAAGATATTCTTAGCTTGATTTTTTACGGAATGCCATATAAAAATCAAGTTAACATTTCTAGGAATTTATTTAACAAAGAGTTTCATGTTTCATGTATGGATGCTTTATAAAGAGTAACTCATGTTTACTTAAAATGGATTTATACATACTTATATTGAAATGTTATTTTATGCATACTTATATATGAAATGTTATTTTATGCATACATAAGTATGCATAAAATAACATATAATAATAATAATAAATATGAAATGTTATTTTATGTGATTCCTTCTTTTAATTCATGATGCTATACGTTATATTTATTTATTTTTGAGGTTCATACTTACAGTTGAACATGGCCAAGAAGTAGGCGCTGCATGAGGCCAGCACCACCTTGTGCGCCAGGATGACGTCGCTTCCGGCGTGCAGGCTGACGTCGCAGAGCTGCCTGTTCTGTCGCATGCAGTTCATGGCGAGGAAGCCGCTGCCGTGGTGGTCCGGGTTCACGTGGTGCACGTGATGCAGTCGCACGGCAGTCGAGCTGGCAGCGTTCAGCGTGTCGATCACGTCCGCTTCCATGGCGATGCGGCGGCGACTGCAGAGGGAGAGAGAGAGAACAAAAGCCACATTATTGTCCGCTGCCACAGAGGAAGTTTGACATTGAGCACAAAAAAGAGGTGCTCGGAAAAATGCTTCTCTTCCTTGTTAATTGCCTTTATTTGGACGGGAGCTATGGCCCTTTTTTTGTGTGTGCCCAGAAGTGCGGTGACATTATTATTATTTTTTCTAGAGGCATGGTACTTACATTCAATGTATTAAATGCTTGATTCATTTTATAAATCTTGTATCAAGATGATTCTTGATTTATTTACTGTGAATAAATTAAATGTTAATACCATTAAGGGAGGGCTGTAGTGCATAGGCTCAAGAAAGTTATCTAGTTTGGGTAAAAAATTTTTGATAAAAAGCACCACATTTCTATCACTGGTCGTTTTGGACTAGAGAAAATGGACGGATGTCTTTCTGACATTATTTTTAGAAAACTTAGCCCCAATTGTGACACATTTATGAAACAAAAAAATACCCAGACACCCTGAAAGTAATGAAACACTTTGATTAAGATTACCATTTAATTACTAAGATTACTCAGTTTACCATTTGAAACGCCATTTATAAAATAAAGATTGAGATCGAATCAGCAATTCTTCTTCCGAAAAGCCTTAATCCAGATCTTGATTATGCTCCAAAACAAACATTCAACGAAGTTATCATACGAGGGCCTAGTGCTCTTGGGTTTGGTGCCACAGGTTTCGAGTGCGAATCCAGGCTATGCCATGGACATTTGCAGTGGTTCAAAATCCAATTTAAACAGTAAGATTCGGTCTATTATGACTGTAGAGCACTGGGCGTAGGGCTGACAACTGTGCCCCTTAAAAAGGTAAACATCTCTTTTTTCAAAATCTGCTGTTGCGCCTTCTGATGATGATGACGAATCAAAATATGAAGTCAATAACAATGAAGTGGCAACCACTTTTTCATGTTTAATAGGATCAAATAAATTTGATTTATGATTAATAAGGCTGAATTTATACAAAATCTTCATAAAGTCTAAAAAATTTTCTGTAACAAATGGTCGGAGTAAATGCATTCTTTGTTATTTTTGAATATTTGTTCGTGGCTAGCGCTTTGGCATTTGGTACCATAGGTTTCAGGTGGCACGGATATTTGCGAGTTCGGAGTCCACTTTAAGCTGTAGATCCCGGTCTGTTTAGCCTTCGTGTGCATAAAATGACCGTAGAGCGACAAACCAAATTAAACCCTGGCACTACAGTCCGTGATGGGCCATGGCCGTCCGCCTACTGGGAGATTTTTTCTTGTCGGAGATTTCAGCCCTACACCCAACGCTCTACAGTCATATTAGGTAAAGAATTACGGTTTAAAGGGGATTCTGAACCATTATAAAGATCCATAGCACCACTGGGACTCGAACGAGAATCCTGTGGTACCGAGCGCTAGTCACTCGGCCATCAGGCTCCCTTAAATATTAACAGTTAATGAAATGATTGACGCAAATTGTTAAATATAAATAATAACAAACCGCCGAAAGCCTATTTGTTCACAACGGCAAAAAAGATGGTTATTTTTGCAAATTGTTCGTTTAAAAATACATTGATAAACACCGATATAGGCTGATGCGGTGTTGAAATTTATGCAAAAATCCTGAACTTAACGAACGCGAAAACATATTCGTAACATCTGTGTTTGAAAGTCGTCATCAAGAGATTATTATTATTTTTTTCCACAAACATTTGACGTAAATGTCTCTTTCCCCAGACTATTATGGGGTTATAAAACGGGAGAAAAAAGAGCGTCTCGTCACCTAATTATTTTGCTTTAATTGCAGCCCATTGACATCATTAATGTAAAAAAAATATAATGAGGCACGCAATTGCATCATGCTTTTTCTAAGAAATAGATTGCGTTTCTTTACGTATTTCTCTGCCATAGACCGCTATTTGTAAACCCTTTACAGCCATTGTTACAAAGTTATATAATGTAAAACAAGCTATTGCTTTGCTCATTTAAAAAGTATCAGAGATAAAAATTAGAATCTTACGTGATGTACATCATTGTTTTGTTATAGATGATTTATGGATGAAGTTGTTATACATCTGTGTGCATTATAAATAATACATTGTCTTTAATTGTGTAACAAATTTTTATTTCTGTCTTTTATAAAAGCTTGAAGCATCCCCTGCTAAAGTTGTCTTCCTTTAAATCTATCAGCGCAATTAAGGAATTATGATTTTGTCTTTTCAACAAAATTAATTTTCCTTTAGCTTACTGGAGTAGTTCCATATTTTAAATTTTAAAATGATTATATTTTGCTCAATAAAAATGCTGTTTTAATTTTCATTAAAAATAATCGAAAAAATTATTATAAAATTACAATGAAAAAATTGCTATTATTTCGAAAGAAATTACCTAATACAAGTAATTTTAACTTGAATATTTTATTCTGGTAATAAATTGATGAGAATTGTGAAAAAATTAATATTTTTCAATTAGGCGTGTATAATTGTAAAATTGCATGTTCAAAAAGAAAAAAAAATCCTCAAAATTAAGGTTAACTACAATCCTTTTTTACATTACGGTAATTTTTTGCACACTTTAGGCTAATTAGACTGGGCCTATAGTTTAATATGGATTCCGAACCACTCACAAACATAGATGCCACCGCCACGATTCGAACCCGAGGCCTGGAGTTACAAAGGCCAGAGCGCTAGCCAATTAGCCACCTCAAAGTTAACGATTTGATTTTCTCATTGACTAGTCTTTCAAAAACAATAGAAAAATATCTACAATTATATAATAATTATCGATAAGGATTTCAGTAATTTATATAATTATAAATTTAATAAAGTAGAGTTTACTTTTAAGACATAAAAAATAAAGTATTGATGTTTAAGAATATTTTATAAATTACTGTTACCTGAAGCAAAAAGCACCATTAAATAAGGAAATAACACACAATTATTATCATTACACAATAATAATTATACTAAAATAAAGCTTTGGTTGTAATATTCTTTATAAATTCTTTTAATTATATTTTTAACATTTACAAATTAAAATCAGTTGATGTCAAAAAAAAAAAAATCTTTTCATATTAAAAAATAAGCCGATATGTTTATTTTTACACGATTTCATATTTAAATATGAACTAATAATAAACCAATTCTTAGTTTTTATTCATCAATAAATTTTACAAACAAATGTAATTAAAATGCGAAGTATGTTTTTAGTTTTCTAAGGCACACTTTTTTTTCTTGAAACAAATCATTTAAGCATTGGAATTCAAAATAATCCAAACAAAAAAAAAATAATAAATTAGAAGCAAATAACCAAAAATTAACAATTATGTACATGTATTTCGATTTTTCACGTAATTTCAGTTTCTACGAGGTAATGGTTTTCTAAAATTGTTTTCTCTGCAATTCAAATTATCGTTGTTAACAGTGGCATTCTTCAGTTACCGATAGCCTTGATTATTTTAACTCTCTAAGAAGCCATTATCTACTAAGAGAAACGAATATTCATGAGTACGTAGCACAGTCAGAGATAAGATTACAATTATTCGAATGCGTTAACACAACTTATTCTTTTAGAAAATGAAATGCGCCCCCAAAAGTTTTAATATTATCGGGTTTTTTTTTTTTTTTTTTTTTTTTTACATAATTTTATTCTTATAAGAATTTCTGAAATTACTTATTTAATAAAAATTCTTTTTATCTAGAATTATTCTTTGTGTTTTCTTCGAATTAGATCGTTGTGGAATAATTACAATAAATGACCCTACTTTCTATTGGGTTTGGTGCAAAAAAAAAAATAACGTAATGGCTCTTATTTATTTCTCCTTCAATTATTTAGTTGTAAACATAACATATAGAAAAATAAATACCGAAATAATAGTTCCTTCAAAGTTAATACAATATAGTTTAATAATAAAAATATTTATGAACTGAATCTTTTTTTATTTTTATTATTGTGTTATCTATTGACGTAAATGCAATTAATATAATAAATATTCTATTAACACATGCTGTTTAGAAAATAGCGAAGTACAGCTAAAAAATTTCGTATCATTGATAAGAAATCATTAATAGTAGCATTGTTTCAGAAATTCTTAAATTATTATTTTTATTTATTTTATAAACATATAAAAAAAAATTCAAGATTTTTTTTAAAACTTGATTTGTGATGTTTTGGAAATAACTCCGGCGAATTTGTAGAAAAAAATTATAAAGCCTTTTTATTTTCTAAAGCAAAGTTGTTCGGTCCCTAGAACGTCAGAGATTTAGTTTAACATAAAAGAACAATAAAAGTATTTATTAAAGCAAAAACCATTATTATTTTATTCGATTTGAATAAAATAAAAAGCAATATATATAACCATTCTTGTATGTATTTAATAATTTTGGTCTACAAAAAATTCTTTATTAAACTAAAAAGAACTTATGGAAAATCTTACAATTCTGAAATAGTTTTAAAAAATATAAATTAATGTTAGTCATATATATTTTTCAGGTCAAGTATCATATACACTCAAGAGCCAAAACATTATGACCACCCCTACATTTTGCAATGAACTCGCCTGGATGATGTGGAAGGCACGTGATCAGGTGGAAGTGGTATTTAACTGGTATTAAGTGGTGGTATTAATCCATGCCAAAGCGGGTTGAAGCTGTGTTGAGCGCCAAAGGTGGGCCAACTCGTTATTGACAGGTGGTCATAATGTTTTGGCTCTTGAGTGTATATATATTTTATTTTCAGGTCAATATTTTTTTACAAAAATAGATGATAAATTTATTAAACTCCTAAATTCTGTTATATAAAAAGTCTAAAATCAATAGAAAGTAAATAAATGTTTAAAAAATGTAATCGAAGTAAAAGAGAATCGTAGCGTTAAATAATAAAAGGAATACAACCAAAATTGTTTAAACCATGTTTACAAATCTCTTTATACAATTGAAAATAAACCACAGAATCCGGATACGGAAGTGCGTTTATTATTCTTACAACAAATAAAAAAACAAAGTGTTACTGATAGCGTTATGTCAACATTAGTGACCTTGTAGAATAAAGAGCGTTTTTTAAAAACCTTTTAGTGAGTTTTTAAATAATGGGACATTTGGAAACTCGTAAATTTCTCATCGATTTATCATTATAAAATTTTTTTTTCTTGCAGGGATTCGATAACAGTGTTATAGCCACAATTTACAGAACCGTTAAAAGAAATAAATTGTAAACTTTCATTAATTTGAAAAAGTAAAAGAGTTCTAAATTCTAATTTCTTTTATCAATAAAAAATTATCAAATAAAAAACATTTCTTTTTCTCTTTTTTACTACAAATTGATTTCACATTAGTTTATAATTAGAACAAATAATAAATAAAAATAAAATGCACAAGAAAATCATAGAAATTTTTAATATTAAAATGGATTTTAAAAGTATGCTAATTGGTTGAAAATACTATGCAACTTCAAATAATTTAGTAACATGACTTGCATGGCCACATTGCCCTGTCAGAAATCAAATATGATTGGAATGTTGAATTTTTTTGAAAATATTTCAGACATTAGTAATAAATTTTCTGAACTTAAAATAGTTTGCGTCATATACATAGATAGGAAGATTTTTATGTACATATATTTTGAGAATATATAACATATTATAATATATAAAATCACGAGAAAGTTATCTTTAAATTAACAGGATATATATAATTCTTTTGATGTATCATTTGTTAAATAAAATAAATAGTTCGTCAAAATAAAATTTTGGTTATAATTATTAAAATTCAGAAAAGGTATTCAGTAAGAATTAAAAGTATAATAATAGTCACAATTAACAATTAACAAAAAATTACTTTTAATTTTAAAGCACATTTATTCTTATTCAATAAAATAAAAAGCTTCGAAAACGCTTTAAAAAAATTCCATAGCTTTACGAATATTTTCCGGCATTTCCTCGACACAAAAAGTTCTTTTATAACAGTTTATTAATATTTTTTATTCCTTTTAAAGATAAGCTTTATGCTTTTATGTAGATACTAACAACGATTCTATTTTTAATATTGTCCGTTGTTCTAATTACCGCCTGATTAAATTCTATTTATTTAATTCTAAAGTTAGTATTGTGATGGATGATAAAACACAAAAGTGAGACAATTATGAAACAAAACACGGAAGCAAATACGGTAACACATGAACAAACATGAAACAAGCACATGGCACAAAACAGACATGGAACATGACATGAAACAACGCGGAATATATGATAAATGCTATACTGGCTGTTATCACATAAAAGAACAATTTCAGAATAGTGAAACTTTTATATATAAAATACTTTTTAAGAATTAAAATTCTTCTTAAGATTACCAAAAATGCTTCAAATGCAAAAAAGTTCTAACTAAACAACTTAATTTAATTAATAACAATTACATACAGTACAAAGTATTTATTTACATACCTACTTCAATTTTTAAAGTTATAGTTACAGATATTCAACATTTTAATTATTTATTTAAAAATTTTATACATAATTTTGCTAAGTAGGGTTGAAATGACGAGAAACTAATTTAAATTCCTGTTCTAAAAGTAACAGAGGATTATCAACCAAACGAATCGAATTTTCAAAATATTTTCTTTCTCATAGATGCAAACGATATTTATGACTAATTAATTTTGTTGCCAAAGACAATTGAAATTCTACTTAAAAAAATTATGTCATTTATTTTTAGCTGTATCCGTCTAAATAAACACAATTTAATTCCTATTTTTCGTTATCATCAGAATATATAAATAAAAATGTACGATCATGATATAAAATCAGTATCACACAGAATTCGAAAGAAAGAAAATAGCATCAACAACAAAGTAAAAAAAAAAAAATACGTTTGTGTTATCTTACCAGTCAATCTAATGGCTTTCTTTGATGTATGATTTGATTCTTTAAGTGATGAATTATTTCTTTATTTCATCCGAATTCCCATGTATTGTATTCAAGCAGATCGCTTATTGCAGATATTCCTGTCAAATTTCTTTGTTTTTGCGTGACATGATTTTTTTCTATCCTCAGATCACCAAAACAAAGGTCAAAACAATCATCTGTTTAAAATAGGATTCAGTTGTTTAGGAATCATATCAATAATTTTGATCTTTCGAATTATTGCTTTCAATTGGTTTTGTTTAAATTACATTAGTTGCATTTATTTACATATAAAATATTAAATAAATAAGCTTTTATATAGTAGAGAACTCCTATTTTGTGATAAAAAGAAAAATGCTATAAAAAAACAAAATAAATGGGAAAATTTTACTATATAGAATAGTTCAAAGCAAATAATTGAATAAATTTATGTACATTAATAATAACGTAATTGCAGCCATATATAGAGAGAGAGATTGAATGAATATATAAATTTATTTGAATGAATAAGTTCTAATAAAAAAATTGTTCTTGATCTTTTATTCTAAATCGCCATTATTAGTAATTGAATTTGAAAAAATAATTAATTGAATTCTATTTTTAAAAGCTTATATAAGTCTCTGCATGTATAATTTGAGTGTTAACGTATCAGTTAAAAAAAAAAGAAATTTTTTTGAATTAATAAACTGCATTAATAACTCTCGCAAAACTTACAATCAAACGATTATGCTTTTTAATAACTGGCAATTCTTTTTTGGATATCACATTTCGACTGATGATCATCATTCTTTTAACAGGGAAATAATTCTAACTAATATTGCATATGTATATCATTGAAAATCGTTATCACGTTATCATTTTGTCAAGTTTTCTTTTCTTTTTTCTTCCTTTTAAAATATTGTTCGGTTTTTCACCATGTAACAGACACCTAAATTTGTATCTTAGATCTGAAAGACAAGCAGAAGAATTTCGAGGTTATTTTTGTCGTCAAATGTGCAAGTATGAAACATTTTGAATTCATATATTTTTCCACACTTTTACGTTAAATTATTCATTGAGATATTACATCAATTTATTTTTATACAAATGTCAGGTTTGTTTGTTTTTTGTTGTGTATTTGCTTTATTGTAACGAAAGTTTTAAGGTTTAAAAATAAAAGTAATTGAAATTAATAAAAATTTGTGCAAAATTAATTAAAATGTATTAAAATATTATAATTTTTTTGTTATTTCTTCACTTACATTATTTCTTTTAATTTAATTCAAATTAATACTTATTAATATTCCTAGAATTTTTCTGTGTGTTCATTATAATTAAGATTATTATTCGTACATAAACACCTTGACACAGTTAAAAATATTTTTCAATTTTTAATGCACTCATTTTATTTTAAAATCCTTATTTACTGAAACTTCAATAATCCGCTTTTTATTTTCAAAAGTTTAATATTCCTTAGTCCGTTTTCTGGGCTGTTTATTTGGACTTTTGCGTTTACATCTAAAGCTAAGGACTTTTTAATTCTAAATGAATTTTGATGCTCCGTTTTTTTAAATTATTTAATTCTTAATTTGGGTTAAATATTTAATTAAAAATGTTTGAATCTTCTTAATAATTTTACAAACATATTATTCTATGAGGGTAATCAAATTTTTTCTACCATTTAATTTTTGCTAAACGAATATTATTTCACGAACATTTTTGCAGGATTATTCTTTTAAAATATTCCATAAAAATACAAATCCTTTCGAGCTTTCAAGAAATTGTAAATATGAATAATTCTAAGATGCAATGAACATGTTTCAAAACTATTCTCAGGATTTGATGTGTAAATTCAGATTAAGTTTGTCAATTTGGATTATTCTAAAATATCCACAAACTTAGATAATCCAACACTTAGCATTTGATAATTAATCAAAATTAGGTGGAACTTTTTAAAGAGACTATTGCACCAAACAAACATTTTTTAATACAAATTTTGTCGAATTAATGTTAAAATTACTTTACAGGGCGACCAAGCGAACATCTACAAAGGGCAGGTTTTGGACCAACAAAATTTCAACAATATTTACAAATATTGTGCAACGAGATCTTGAATCTATTATTAGAATTAAGTACTGGGGGAGTCTCAAAAGGGTCGTTTGTTTCATATATGTTCTCAAATGAAACTATTTTTAGTAAAAAGGGGGTTCGAAAAAAGTGTCCCTTTTGTGATCAGCTTTTTTGTTAATCACACTTTATACTTTATAAGCTAACTAATACATGTGATGTAGTTTTTGATTCTATTTAAGGAATAGTGAATTTTAGAAGCCTATTATTCAGGTAAAATATAAAAATACTAATGAAGTACATTTAATATATAAATTCTTTTTAGGATTCAACATATTTGTACCAGCTGCCTTTTTCAATTCCTTCTATTAGCTCACACTCTCCCTATATATATCTTATTCAAATTTTTAATCGTTCATAAAATATTTTTTATTCATCCACTCAAGTTCAAATACATTTTTTTGAACTTGTAGTGAATGACACTTGAAGTTAATACAGTTTTTTCAAATATTAATTCAGTAATTAAATTAAATTAATTAATTATTTTTTTTTTACATTTAAGTTGCATATATCTACTAATAGATGACGCCAGATAAACTTAAAAAAATGAATGAAAATTATTTATAAAGGACTTTCTGCTATAGAGTGAAAAATAAGGAGGAATTGATTTAAAATTTTTTTTTTTATATTACTTGTTTATGAAGTAAATCACCAATTTGTAATCGAAATTTTATTATCTTTGTTAACAGATACCCTCAATATGCAGAATTGTTAACAAACATTAAAGCAGATACATATTTTTAATAAACGACTTCTTCTTTTGCTTAAAATTAATTTTTACTTAGTAATTATTTCATATTATATTTACATTCCTTTTTATCCTCGGTGAATGAGAGTTTTAATTCATAAACTTTCTTGCTACTGCTACAAATCTGACGGATAAATCTCGACTGAATTTTTCTTACGGAAAATCGGTCCCAAACGAAAACAAAGTTGCTGTTTTATATACCCACCTGACTGAGCAAACGATTTCTTTTACTTTTAAGTAAATCGTCTGCACAATCTAAATGCTTCCTCATTCTTGTCAGTTCACGGGCTCATCCAAAAAGAATAGGGGGGGGAACACTCTGAAAGGCCCTCATCATTCAAAGCGAGTACATCATTGACATAATTAAGAGGGGGGGGAATATTGGTCACGTGTGAATGAAGAGCGGCCGGGGATGCTCGCGTGAGTGGTTGGCATTGTCACGGATTGAATGGCTTCTCGGATTGTTTGATGTTTTATGGGACGATGAGGATCACGCAGCGAATGATTACGAGGCAAATAGGAGATAGACAGCAGGAGGATATCGAGTGATAACGATTTGACGTGAATGTTTTATGGGATTATTGAATGGAAAACAAATGGACTTGAGAATGTGGCTGCTTCATACACATAATAAAACGATCACCTTTTTTTAAAACAATGTCTTTAAAATCGTCTTTTGAATTTGTATTATTTCCGGAATTTTTTTTTTTTTTTTTTTTCACTTTGAAATATTTCATCTGGTTCATATTAATAATAATAATTATAAAAAAAAGTTTTAAAGTAATAAAGATGTGACATTTTATGGGTTATTGCTTGGGTGAATGTTTTATGGGACTACTGAATGGAAAACAATTGTACTTCAGAATGTGGCTACTTTATACACATAATAAAACGATCATCTTTTTTAAAACAATGTCTTTAAATTAGTCTTTTGAATTTGTATTATTTCCGGAAAAATTTCTTTTTTTTTTCTCACTTTGAAATATTTCATCTGGTTCATAATAACGATAATATTAACTATAAAAAAGATGGTTATTAAGTAATATCGATTTGACGTTTTATGCGTTATTGTTTGGGTGAATATTTTATGGGATTATTGAATGTAAAACAAATGGACTTCAAAATGTGGCTACTTTATACACATAATAAAACGATTACCTTTTTATTCTAATTTGTAATATTTCCGGAAAATTTGTTTTTTTTCAATCTGACATATTTTATCTGGTTTTAAAGTAATATCGATTAGATGTGTATACTTTATAAGATTATTGAATGGAAAACAAACGAATTTAAGAAGAATGTAGCCTCTTTATATATATATAATGAGATGATTACTTTTTAAAACTAAAGAATAATTTTTAAATTCGGCTTTCAAAATTTATATCAATTCTGAAATATTCCATTTTCTTTCATTTTGAAATATTCCGAATACAATGTTTTCAATATCAATCAAATTTAATTTGTTGCACAATCTTAAAACTTTTTTTAAGACTGAAAAATATGAATATATTCTAATAGAGAAAAATATTTAATTCAATACTTCTTTTATGATTTTAATTGAATTATATTACTTATGTTCTATATTTGAAAAGGAAAACTGTATAAAATACATTTTTATGAGTCAGAAAATTTTAAATGCCATATTTAATGAAATTTTAGGCACTATTAAATTGATTGTTCTATTCTCGTAGCAATAAAATGGCCGATTTTTACAAGATTCAAAGCAGTTTCGTTTGGTTTTTTCTGTATTCGAAATTATTGCCGTCTTCATACTTTTCCTCAAAATGTATCTTAAGTTAATTAGAATATTTAATCAAACAGGACAACGCTGGGCAAATATTTACAAGTATGTAATGAAATAAATATTGAATCTATCAAAAAAGATTAAATTCCTAAGGATAAATAAATACTATATACATTTTACCAAATTCAAAGAATAATTCTTGTTACAAATTTCGACTTTTTTTTTTTCAGTTTTAATTGCTCCTCTAATATTGCTTCTAAATCACTTTCGCCCTTACAAAATGAAACAATTCAATAGATTTAAAAAATAAACATGAGACACTACTTATCGAAAAAAAATTCATTTTTAAAAATCATTCCAAAAGAAAATTTCTTAGTATTAAAATGCAATTATCCTTTTTTTTTCTTAATTTCTCCTTACTTTTCCTTTTTCATAAAGTAGAAAACTATAGTATACTTGAATTTAGCCATTTTAGTAGATTTGAAAGATCCAATCAAATACAAATAACAATTCTTTAGCTTTTTATCATTTAATCTTCAGCTTTTCAGTTCATGATTTTTCTTCAATTTCCTTTAAAAAAAGAAAAAAAAAATTGAAATGCGAATGCGAATGCGAATAACTTTTAAGTAATTTTAACTTTTAACTTTTTTACTACTGAACGTTCCCTTCATATAAATTAAGTATAAATTTCCCTTCAAATGATTAAAATAATGTAATTTTTTTTTCGTGAAACCTCAAAATAACTAAAAATAAATAAAACCTTTTGATAGTTTGCTAAACACATGTACTTAAAATAAATATGCTTTATTTATTAAGCCTACAAATTTATATGAAGTTTGCGTTTATAAATGGGATATCTTTTTTTGAAAAAAAGCACATTTGAATCACAGAAATGAATAAATGAAGTAATTAAATAAATAAATAAATTTAATAATTTGGTTAATTAAATAATTTGATAAATTAAATAATTAAATAAATTTAATAATTTGATAAATTAAATAATTAAATAACAAAACACGAAACAAACATATTGAAAATGTTAAGAAGTTTTATATAGTAATGACTTTCACGTAATAAAAATTCCAAGTTTATATTAAAATTTTTTCAATTGTTAAAAAAATATTTACCTATTGGAGATACGACCTATTTTCTATTCTAACTATTTTTAATAACTTCGTAATCTTTACATTTACAATTATAATGAAGATTCCTTGGCGTTTTAAATACAAGAATTAATTTTAAAAAACAAATTGTAAAATGACATTTGTCATTGAAGAATAGAATATTTCGAGACATTTTTCTAAGATAAACAAAACAGACATTTCATTGCATAGTATTCTCATTGTAGAATTCGCTGATTTTTTTTATTTATCTCTTTCTTGTTAAACATTTTCTGAAAGAACACAGAAAAAAATATATTCTTTTATTATTGTTCGAATGTTCTTCACTGACCTGAACATGACGAACTTTTCTCGCATCTCCGCTTACCCTGCGAATTCCAAAAACGGAAATTATATTATTTGATTCAATTGAAGGGGGAAAAAGGGTCCAGGTTACAGTTAAGATGTGTTATTTGTTCTTTTTATATGCAAAAACACCTATTCTCATTCAATAATTCCACATAATTTGAATAATTTTTTATGTATTTTGGTTTGTTTTTCTATTGTTATCTGAATTAAATTACCATTATTTGGGTATTTTACTGATCAAATGATGCTGTTTTACAGTATTGTAAAAACTAAACAACTGTGAACTAAAACGAACTTCTATTTTTGTCATTTGTCATAAAATTGTAACAATATTATTCTTCTAGTCAGAACAAATATTTTTTTCGAAGAACAAAAAATACATTCGAAAAAGTTCGTATTTGTATTTAATCACCTGCAGATTATTGATTGAATTTGTTTGTTTGTTTTTTGTTTTGTATAAAAAAATACAAATTTAACTTTCTGACACTGAACTTTAAAATTGATATTAATATAACTGGGATTTTAGAATGAAATTATTGGAACACGTTTTTTGAATCATATTTTTTTAAAATGAAAATGATTTCATTTATAAAGTAATGTGTTTCTAAAAAAAAAGTGTTTTTTTTTTCTTGAACTTATATATTGTTCTTTTGATTTAGAAAATAAATAAATAAATTTTAAAAAATTGCCAAAAATTCCCAAAGGTTCAAATTTATTTTCAACATTTCTTAAATTTTTTTGCAATGACAAAATATTTTTTAAATTTTAAAGTTATAAAACAGGAATTTTTTAATATATATTATCGTTAGTCGCTTTTAAAATATACTTAATATAAAAAAATACTTACAAACCTTTTTTTTTTTAAATACTAAAAAGAAATTCACATAATAATTCTGACATTAAAAAAGTTTAATGACCTATTTTTAGATTATGGTGATAATAATTTTTTTTCAAAATAAAAATGTATTTCAATAGCTTTAGATTAATACAAATTTTTAAAATAATAAAAAATTACAAAATTTAAGCAAATCATAAACTGTATCATTAGATATTCAGTGAATTAATTACACAGTAAATAATGATAGTGAAAATATAAATCTATAATAATAAGAACTATCATGCTTATAATTTTGGCAAATGAAAATGATTAATAAAAACAACAATTTCGTAAGTACATAATACATTCAAAACTGAGTTATATTTTCAAAAACGACTTTATGTTCTTCTTTATTATTTTCTTTTTTTTTTAAATTTGTTTCTATTTTTTTAAGAAATTAGAGTTTCGGAAATTATAAAATCTTTCATTATTGAAATAATGCCGCTATACAAAACTGAAAATTTAAAATTCCAGCACAATATTATAACAAAAATATTTTAATTAAGAAAATTTTTTGTAATTAATTTCACAAAATTTTTTATTTAATTCATTTTTAAAGTTAGGGTATTGTTTCTAAAGGATAAAAATATAAGCACGAGAACTAATAAATGATCAATATTTTATTTTTTATTTTTAAATGACAAATTAATTACAAAAGTTAATAAAATTTTAAATTATTTTTTTAAAAAAAACTCAAATGCATATCTACTCGTATTATCGATAATATTATCATGCAATATAAAAATAATATTATTTTTGTTATACTATTATTACATTTTTTTATTTGCTATAATTATTTCATTAATTTGCTTGATTACAGAAATTCTGTATAAATATTTTAGAAAATATCTTAATATTATTGTTTCTTTTTTATGCAGAAAATCAAAACTAAAACAATTAGCGCTGATGTTTTACGGTCCATTTTCCCTTTGTTTTTGCCTTCCAATAATCTGTATACATATATATTCTATTTTTTAAACTTTTAATAAAATATTTAAAATCAAATTCACCAGTTTTGAACATTTAATTTCTAACAAGATAAAAATATGATTCATATCTATATCTTTATAATATTATAACAAATTACATTTTGAAATTTATAAATAAACGTTCTCAACTTTATTGCAGCATTAGCAATTTGTAAATCTTCCAAAGTAATGTTGTTGGGTTTTTTTTTTTTTTTTTTTTTTTTAATTTCATAGCATTGTAAAGGAAAAAAACTACTGTCTAAGTTTTAAAAAAAAAAAACTATCAATCTACAATCACGTGGAGATTGATTAATGCTTAGATAAAAACATCTAATGATATTGAACATATTTTATTTCAAATATCTCTAATCTACCTACTGACTCCTCTAAAAAAATCTACCATTCTACCATGCATACCTTGAAATTTTCTTAATCTGACTTGAAATCTTCATAATAAAAAAGCAATCCCACAAATTACAAAAAAACATATCAAAAAACTTTTTTTTTTTTCAATTTAGTGCATCCTTATAATAATCTAATAAAAATAAAAAGTCGTCCTTAAAATTCTTATTTGCATTACTAAACGTTCCATATGGCCATCACTCAAAAAGTGAAACCGAAAAAAATCTAACATTCGTTTACGACTTTTGCATTAAAAGAACCGCTGCAACAATATATGAGAGCGGAGCATCACTATAGGAGGGATGCGGACGATCAACGAGAGGAGAGGGATGGAGATGAAAGGAGGCGCAAGAGCCATCCCAGTAACCCAATTGGTGTAGAGAGGGAATTGCTACCCACCTGGAATATCGTGTGGAGTCAGACGATTGAGGAAGGGGGTGCTGCCGTTCGCCCGACGTCTGCCCGTCGTTCTGTCGTCTCGGCAGACGATGGAAATCGACCACCCTATCGAGACGAACACCCTCAGGGTCAACGTCCTTGCAGGGATTGCCTACTCGATGCGTTCAGCGCCCCTTTTTGGCGACAAAAAAAAAAATCGATGGCGAGATCTTTTGGCTAGAGTAGGGATGTCAATGAAGGAATGAAAAGCGCGGGAAAAAGATTAATGGGCGCAATGTTTTGTTCCTGAATGAAGCTGTTTGTTGATGGAATTGGGGTATTGATTCCGTGCAAGAGAACGGGAATTCTTTTTTTTTTCAAGTTACATTATAAAATGACGCAACGGATATACTTTATGAAGAGTGTTTTTAACATTTGATATTCATTTCTTCATCAAATAAAAACATATGCATATTTTGGAAGCTATACTTTCTTCATCCAATGATGGGGCATGTTGCCAATACTGATGCCATTTAATCAATAAATCTACAAAAACTTTTCGAATTATTTTCTTTTTTTTGCATGATTTACTTAGATATTTTCTTTTGGCAGTAATGGCTTTTTTCTCATTGGAAGATAAGTTAAATGATGATACTGACGTTTCAATGGATATCTGTCAAACATTTACAACTTGTCAAAGTCAAAGAATTGGGCTTTTTTTTTTTATCGTCCAAATGTCCATGATTTACAAAATATGTAAGGGATTTCAATGAATGAAAATGTATCTAAAAATTCTCAGTCCGTAAATCGAGATTTCGATTAATGTTTAATTTTAATGATTTCAATAGAGATCTTCATTTAAATATATTTCGATAGTTTAGGAATTAACTATTATTTTTCGATAATCGACGAAAGAGCTGTACCAATTTGATTTCTTAATTTTCTATTAATTAGGCGTCGATTGCCAGTTCTCTTCACAAGTGTTTTCCATGACATACTATTTTTGTTTCTATTTTAATGAATTCATTTTCATGTCCTATGAAATCCTTGAAATCATTTAAAGCTTTCAGATTCACTAGTTATTTAATATTTCATCAATCAGAATTCCTCAATTAATATTTTTATTGCTACTGTAGACATTATTTTCGTAAATAAAAATAAACTCCCACATGAAGAAAAAGCAAATTTTTATTTTTATCAAACGTAAAAAAGAATATAAAATATAAAATGATTGTAGAAAGTTTTTTCAATGTGGCATTTTTTTTTAAAGTTAATGTAGTTTCTTACCCAATTCATGATCCAATGGTAACGTACCCAGCCAAGCGTTCGCAAAGGTTCGAATCCGCTGACGGCGTTCGTTGCAATCACTGTTTTCTGAAACGTGAAGACATGTAAAATGTCGATCATTGATAGTCAGGGCTGGATACGTTACGGACTATTAGTTTCCTGAGTTGTCTCCCAAATACACGCTTCGGCAGTACAAATACTAAAATTGGAGATTCCTGCCTAGCGTGACTCGCTGTCCAGTGGCAACGTGCATAGTTAGCGTATAGGTGGGCTGAGGTTCAAATCCGCTGACGGCGTGGTTGTAGTCACTGCTTTTAGAAACGCATCGATGGTAATTGTGGCAATGTGTTTCGATAGTCGGACAGCTTGGTATGAGTTTTTAGGATTTTCTCCCACTTATCACCAAATTCGGGGCAGTTACTTATTCCAGAAAGCACCATCCTCCCCCATCACTCATCGGTGGGCTGTTCGTGGTATGCACGAGGCCCACCGATGTTCTACCCTCACCTTTCTAACTGGTAACCTAGTGGGCTACATAGCCTTAGGTATGGGGGTCAGGTGGGGAGAAATGAAAAGAGTTCTCTCCCAATTCGACACGTGGCCCAATGGCAATATGCGCAGCTAGCATGCAGGATGACTGAGGTTCGGTATTGTTCAGTATTCCTCTTCCGGTATTGTTGTCGTTACTGATTTCAGAAAGAGGAGACCTGATGGCGATTGTGTCAATGTGTGTGAAACCGTCTCGCATCAATACTTAAGTTGCCCGATGTGAATTTTCTCCAATATGACACGCAAATGCAAGGCAATTATCGCTAAAAGTCCTCCAAGAGGGCACTGTTCTCGTCCATCACACGTAAGTGGACTATTAGCGTGACCTACCGATGTTCCATCCTCACCTTTATAACTAGTAGGGGGCTACATAGCTCTAAATACGGGCGTGAGGTGTGGAGAAAAAAAAAAAAGAGTTTGCTTGCATGCAAATGAAGGAACAGTTACTCCAATAAGTACTTTTAGAAGGCGAGTCTTCGCTCGTCGGTGGGCTGTTTATGATAGGCATAATTGCAACGCGAACTCACCGATGTTCAAGCAAAAAAAAAAATAAATAATAATAATAATAAGTTTAATTTTCCTTCTAATATAATGCGATTAAAATGCAATTTTTTGAAAAGTTTTTTTTAAGCATGTTAATATTTCATTACATGCAAATAAATTACCTTATCGCACATGAAAGAATACAATATTGCATTATAGAGCTTCTTTCATTCAAAATTATAGTTACCTTTCCTGAAAATATTTTTATCACATTCCTTTTATTTTATTTTATTTATTTATTTATTATTATTATTTTTTTAAATTACACGAAAGAGATATAAAATTTGCTTGCTCTTCAATCACGTCGCTCGTTTCTTTAAAAGTGAAAACGTGTTCGTTTATATATATATAAAAAAAAAAAAAAAAAAAAAAAAAGAGCAGTAACCGTTAGGTTTTTACTTTTTATTTTGACAGCTGCTTTGGAAAAGTAGAAAGTATCCATGTCCAATTATGGACATCGAAAAAAGAAAATTGACATAACAATTATGTCATATTTGGAAGGTTGATGAAATGAGTTATTATGTCTAAGTGCTTTTTTCACTGTGAGATCGATGAAATGAATTTTTTTTATAAATATTTAATGCTAATATGATATAAATTTAAAGAATTTATTAAATAATAACTAACCAAGATATATAATTTAATTTTAATTCACGTATTATTAAAAGAAACTTCATACATATATGACGCGATTCGTTTACAATTAAATTGTTGCAATTATACAATTTAGAATTATTACCGGAATATGATATTTTCCAAGCTAATAAATAATTTATTAGTATAGTTATATTTTTTAATTAAAAAAAAAGCCTTTAAAATCCATCTAAGCCATAAAGTAAAGGGGGTATTTTAATTGCATTCTATTAAGAGGAAAATTTTTTTGTGAACATTTTTTTTTTTTTTTTTGTTGAACATCGGTGAATTCGTATTGCAATTAGGTACATCACAAACCTAGTCCAATAGCCCACCGACGGACTAAGAAGGGGAAGACACAGCCTTACAATAGTACTTTAGTAACTGTCCCGCATTTGCATGGAAGGAAACTTTCTTTTCTTTTTACCACTCCTCATCCCGTATTTAGGGCTATGTAAGTCCCCTACCAGACCCCAAGGACCTAAACTATCTTAACCATAAAGTAACAAAATGCTAGCTATTGATGTTATATTAATATTATAGTAATATAAAAAAAAATGTAAGTCAATTCCTTCTTTTTTTTTTCACTCTATTGCAGAAAGTCCTTTATAAATAATTTTCATTCATTTTTTTTTAAGTTCATCTGGTGCATCTATTGGTAGATATATGCAACTTAAATCTAAAAAAAACCTAAAATTAATTAATTAAATTTAATTACTGAATTAATATTTGAAAAAACTGTATTAACATCCTGTGTCATCCACTACAAGTTAAAAAAAAATGTCTTTGAACTTGAGCGGAGGAATAAAGAGGGTTTTATGAACGATTGAAAATTTGAACACGATATATATAGGGAGAGTGCGAGCTAATAGAAGGAATTGAAAAAAAATCAGGAAAACTGCCAGTGGGAAGACAGTAAAATATATACTGATTTACTCATTAATCACTATTTTAAACTGACTTTTTTAAGTGATGATTAAGTGCAGAGTTACCAAGTTCAAATGCCCCTTTTTAGTAGCATGACAATTTTTTTTATAATTTTTGATGACTGTCAATAGCGAGGGAAGTTGGGAGGGATAAATGTCAAACACACGCGACTACCTCTTAATGGAAATATTATCAAGTACTAAATATTTTTTTTTTTTTAAATCGATAAACTTTTTATTAAAATAGAGTTTATTTAATTTAAGGCTTCCGGTACTTGCATTGAAATTTTTATTACAGACCGAATTTAATATTAAAAAAAAAAACTTAAAAAATTTTTTTTTTTTTTTTATTGTATAATACTGCACAGCATTTGGCAATGAAACTATAGACATCTTAAATGCAAAATAATAATAACAAATAAATAAACGAGGAAAATTTGTAACAAAAAGTTCACACTTAAAAATGCTAAACTTATTCATTTAATTCTTTCCTACTGTAAGTAAAGACTCATAATTCTATAGTCCTTTTTGATAACAAAGAAACAATTTACTGGCGTCAATATATTTATTTTCCAACTCGTAGAATCCACTGGTGGGCCAATATCTTCTAGTTACTGGCATATTCGGAATCAGGAGATGTTTTTTTTATTTTTACTGGGTAGGGTTGTGAGCCCTACATCCAAAGCTCTGCAGTCATATTAGACCGGGACTATGGTGCACGAATTTGCAATGATATTAATATTATTATTTTTTGGGACAAAAATGTGTCATATGTTAACTTGCTTGATGTAACATATTTAAGAAAAAAAATGAATTCATTTTATTTTTAAGTGCAAATAGCTGAATATGTTGAATTTTTTGGCATGCAATATATTGAAATTTTTTTTGATGTAACATATTTAAGAAAAAATGAATTCATTTTATTTTTAAGTGCAAGTAGCTGAATATGTTGAATTTTTTGGCATGCAATATATTGAAATTTTTTTTTATTAAAAAAACATTGTTTAAATAAGCTGAATGCAACTTGAATATACAGTGAACATAAATAAAATAGGTATGTCCTGTTGAATATGAAAATCTCTGGTCTGGTTTATTATTATTATAATTATATGTTAAATCTTTGATCTGGTTTTCTATTATTACTATTTATTATTATTTTTTAAATGCCACAGGTTTCGGTGTCGAGTCCCGTCGGGGCCATGGATGTTTGTACGGAATCCACTTTAAGCCGTAGGTCCCGTCTAATATGACTGTTGACCCGGTCTATAGGATAGAGTGTGAGGCGTAGGGCGAACAACCCTACCCCGAAAAAAGTATAAAGTACGGTATAAAGAAAAAAGTATATATAAAGAATATACTGTATAAAGAAGAAAAAAAATAAAAGTACGAAGTCAAGTCAAACTTGTACCTACGGGTGCTCCATCACAACAGAAGCTACCTCCCGTTCCCTTCTTCCGTGAGAACACGGATTCATGGAGTTGTTTTAGTTGTTGCTGTCTTCCAAGTGGGATAAACAACAACAACAACTTTATTTTTAAATGCTCGATGTGCCTGTTTTTAGTTTGTGAATCTAAATATTATATTAACTATTAATTACCACTGGTTATCCATCATTAATATTTGAATGCAAAGAAAAATTAAATAAATAAAAAATAAAAAACACTAAAAAAAAAAAAAAAAAAAAAAGTAAAATTCTTAGGACATTGATTTAATCATTTATAATAAATATTTTAAAGTTAGGAAACTAACGAAATGATTTTTCTTACTGAACAATTTTTGAATTTTTTTTTTTTTTGGCAAAAAAAATGATGGCCATCATAACTATAAGTTTATAAAACTTAAGTAAGATGTTGAAGGCATTTTCCAATTCTTTCAACATGGCATTAATTAATCATTCTTCAAATTGACTCATTCAATAAATGTCCTAATTTAATTATTTTAAATAATTTTAAAAAAAATAATATTTAAATAAAATAAATTAAATAACTTATAACAGTCAATTAAATTTAATTTGAATATTTAATTAAATAATGAATAAATTTAAATTAAAAATTAATAATTGAATTTAATTCATTAATTTCAAACTCTTCATTGAATTGCATTATAATTTAGTCACCTTTTTTTAAAAGATACTTGTATTAAGTTTGCGATCTATGTTTACTGAATCAATTCTAGATTTTCTTCTGTTCCCTTTCCCGAATGCCAACCCGATAAATAATTTAATTTGAATATTTAACTAAATAATTAATAAATTTAAATTAAAAACTATTAATGAAATTAATAACTAAATTTAATTCATTCATTTCAGGCTCTTCATTGAATTACATTATAATTTAGCCACCGTTTTTAAAAGATACTTCTATTAAGTTTGCTATCTATTTTTGCGGAATCAGTTCTAGATTTTCGGTCCATCTTCTGTTCCCGAGACCCGGTAATTAATTTAATTTGAATATTTAACTAAACAAGTAATATAAAAAAAAAAATTTTATTGTCAATTCCTACTTTTTTTCTCTCTATTGCAGAAAGCCCTTTATAAATAATTTTCATTCATTTGGTTTAAGTTTATCGGGTGCTGTCTATTGGTAGATACATGCAACTTAAATTTAAAAAAAAACTCAAATTAATGAATTAAACTTAATTATTGAATTAATATTTGAAAAAAAAACTGTATTAACATCCAGTGTCATCCACTACAAGTTTAAAAAAATGCATTTGAACTCGAGTGGATGAATAAAAAGTATTTTATGAACGATTGAAAATTTGAACAAGGTATATATATATATATATATATATATATATATAGGGAGAGTGTGAGGTAATAGAAGAAATTGAAACAATTAATAAATTTAAATTAACAACTATTAATGAAATTTAATTCAGGCTCTTCATTGAATTACATTATAATTTAGTAACCGTTATTAAAAGATACTTGTGTTAAGTTTGCTATCTATGTCACACATTTTCAGTCCATCTTCTATTCCCTTTCCTGAATGCCAACCCTGCCGACAATGGATCTGACTTCCGCCACCTGTGCGCTTGACCCCGGGTGTCATTGGCAGGGATGACTCCCACAGGTCGGCTCACTTTAGACGGAGTCGATGACTGCTCGCGGATCAAGCCAAGCGTCCACCAGGACGGATGGCCAGCGAACTGTGTCCGCGGGCCGGATCTTCCTTCAAAGCCTCCTTCCACGCATTTCTCGCTTCGAGCGCCGCACACTTTTTTTTTTTTTTTTGCTCCCTCAAGTATTGGTATTCCACTTGTTCGTACTCTGCCTTAAAAACAGAAGTGTGAAATCGGAATCTGGATCCTTCGATTAAAAATTTTATTCATATGCTCTCAACTAATTTCAATTCCTTCTATTAGCTCACACTCTCCCCCTATATATTCTAAGATGCAATGGACATGTTTCAAAACTAATCTCAAGATTTGATGTGTAAATTAAATTTGGATTATTCTAAAATATCCACAAACTCAACTTATAGATTTAAATTTGATAATTAATGAAAATACGGTGGAATTTCTTAAAGAGCAGACATTTTTTAATACAAATTTTGTCGACATACTGTGAAAAATACGTTACAGGGCGACCAAGCGAACATCTACAAAGGGCAGGTTTTGGACCAACAAAATTTCAACAATATTTACATATATTGTGCAACTAGATCTCGAATCTATTATTAGAATTAAGTACTAGGGGAGTCTCAAAAGGGTCGTTTGTTTCATAAATGTTCTGAAACTTGACCATGAAACTATTTTTAGTGAAAAGGGGGTTCGAAAAAAGTGTCCCTTCTATGTAAGAGCATTTTTACCGTATGAGCTAACCAATACATGCGATGCAGTTTTTGATTCTAATTAAGGAAATGTGAATTTTAGAAGCCATGTAAAATATTAAAATTATTCATGTAAAATATTAAATATTAAAATATTAATGAATTACAGTCAATATATTAATTCTTCATTGGATCGATATATTTGCATCAGCCACTTTTTTCAATTCCTTCTATTAGTTCACACTCTCCCTATATATATTTATATATCTTGTTCAAATTTTCAATCGTTCATAAAATACTTCTTAGTAATCCACTCGAGTTCAAATACATTTTTTTTAACTTGCAGTGGATGACACTGGATGTTAATACAGATTTTTTCAAATATTAATTCAGCAATTAAATTTAATTAATTCATTTTAGTTTTTTTTTAGGTTTGAGTTGCATATATCTACCCATAGATGGCGCCAGATAAACTTAAAAAAATGAATGAAAATTATTTATAAAGGACTTTCTGCAATAGAGTGAAAAAAAAGAAGGAATTGACACTATTTTTTTTTATATTGTTTTCCCTCCCCTCTAGGCAGCAGTATGGATACTCCACTTGTTCGTACTCTGCCTTAAAAACAGACGGATGAAATCGAAGTCTGGATCCTTCAATTAAAAATTTTATTCATAAGTTCGCAATTCATTGTAAGAATATTCCTAATAATTCTAATAATCTGATCAAACACCTTCCTCATAATGACATGACTCTTCCCATCAATAATAAACATCTGCGTAATTCACTGAACATTTTAATTAAATAATAATTTTATCAGCTCTCTCTATTTGTTATTTTATTAATACGCTTTTATTAGTTTCACCTGTATGTTTGTTTGTAACTGATTCTTTGGGCTGGATTTTGCCCTGCTTTAAAAGATCAGATTTAATTTAAACGCTGTAGACTTATCAAAAACCGACGGCAATAAAATATTTTAAATAAGTCTACTATTATCTCATCATGATTAGGATCGCCATGATGAGTGATTTTATTTTAATTTATGAAGAGACCCATGTAGAATGAAACTATTCAGTAAAGACATTCAAATCTTCGTGGGACAGCGGCACAACGGATAACGCGCCTGACTACGAATCAGGAGATTCCCTGTTCGAATCCTGGCTGGCTCGACATATTAGCATTTAACCTTTGTTTTACTCACAATTAAATTATTCTAAGAACTAAGTACCGGGACCTCATTTAAATATTATAGTTTAAAAACACGCTTTTAGAGTTAAAGTAAAGAATAAATTATAGTTTAAAAACACACTTTTAGAATAAAGCAAAAAATAATTTATAATTAAAAAATTATAATAAAAAAATTAAATTAAACTATAATTTATTCATCCTATGTTTGTATTTAAATTCTATTTTTTTTCCTTTTATATATACTGAGCAAGCCCTATTTCTCTTACAATAGCATCTCAATTCTCAATGTAATCCTCCAGATAGAAGTGCATGGCAGCTAACGCTACAATATACTCGTTAAAGTCAAACTGTTTGTCGTAGTCTGGAGCTGGAAGTCGAGAGCGGAGCAGTTCCGAAATGAGTCGGACGCAAGAATAGGTATAAAAATGTGTCTCCTGACTTTTTTATCAAAATAGTTTTGTTTTTCGGGGCCTGATGGCCGAACGGCTAGCGTCCTGGGGCTCGGTTACCACAGGGTTCGAGTTCCGGCGGTGCCATGGATGTTTGGGTGGTTCGGAATCCACTTTAAACCGTAGGTCCCGGTCTAATAGGATCGTAGAGCATTGCGGTGGTAGTGTTACTCCGCGTCCGTAGCTTTTCTTCAAGCTACACGCATCCCCTAGCTAAGGGATAAGCAAACTTTTTCGGTCGCGAATCATTTTGAAACGAACGAATCATCTCATATGTACTGATGTAATGATTCGTTCTATTATGCGAATCAAAGGGATTTGACCAATTTGACCCATCACTACCAAGATCACAGCTAAATATTTCACGAGGAAGAGCCTGAATGGCTGAGTGGCTAGCGCTCTGACGCTCGGTAGCACAGGTTTCGGGTTCGAGTCCCGGCGGTGCCATGGATGTGTGTAGTGTTTCAGAATCCACTTTAAGCCGTAGGTCCCGGTATCACATGACCGTAGAGCGTCACAGAGCCCAAACAGACTTCTTTTCACCCTCATCGTTCCCAAACTGTGAAGGGGCCACTCAGCTCTAGGCACAGTGATGTGGTGTGGTATAGTACTAGTAGTATCCACTTCGGAATCCACTAAACTGTAGATCCCGTTCTGTTTAGCCTGAAGTGTGCATAAGATGACCGTAGAGCGACAAACCAAACCAATAAAAACCAACCTACTTCATCAGCACAACCTACGCGACCACGCAGCAGTTCGAATGCAAACCGAAACTTTCTTTTGCTTGATTTTGGCCGTACTGAATATTTCACTTAGTTGCTCCTGGTGGAAAAAGCAAAACTAGCCAATCATAATCTAAAGTTCATTTTCCGAAACGCTTTAACCGTGTATATAAGACTCTCCGTTTTTGGAAAGACTTTTCACGTGGTCAGTTCGACTGTGAATTAGTACGCTGCCTTTTAGATGAGCATTATTCATTCAAAGTTATAAAACGAATATATTAGTCGCATTTCCGAGTTTTGGTGTTCGAAATATGGTTGGCGAAGATGATAAAAGATTCGCCATAACTTGGAAGATCAAAAACTTTTCGTATTGTTGGCACCGGGAAAGACAGACGATTGAGAGTCCAGTGTTCTGCGCGCAAAATGTGCGTCAAACAGATTGGATTTTAGAGATTTCTCAAGAGGACGCCCTAATGAGTCACTTTACAGTCCTCATAAAAAGAACTGCAGAAGATTTCGGACCGGCGAGTGTTAAACTAAATCTCAAAATTTGTTTGATTTCAAATAAGGGTTTCCCTCTGACAAGAGAATGGGTAGAAAACATAGAATTTTATAAAGGCAAAGAAAAACGCTTTGAAAAACTTCTGGAACGAGCTGACCTTTTCGCGACAAGAAAAGACGAATACCTACCTCAAGACACCTTAACCATCCATTGTCAGTTTTGGGAAGTTTACACCAAGACTACAGAAACTAAATATGTTTCTGCTCTATCCGAAATGGAAGTGGGTCGCAAACTCTTCCTTGGAACTGTTTGCGATTTTAGCCAATTACATCCAGGAGATAGCAGTGAAGTTCAATTGCGAATGCTTTCTTCAGAAGATGAATCCTCCATGTTTATTCCTGACAAAGCGGATCTGTCTGTGATGGAAAGAACAGATTACCAAGAAAAACTCAAGCTCCGCTTATTTTTCGATGATGAAGTCGGAGAATTTTTCTCTTGCAAAATTAGCGTTTTAGATGTCGACGGACAAAAGTTGAACGGTGGGAAATTCGACTTTAGTTACGAAGAGTACACACCTCTAATTTTGCAATGCGTGCTTCTTCCGACGAAATGGGATCTGATGGCCAAAGAAAGCTTATATTTGCCTGTCGACACTCTGACTTTGCATTGCGAGTTGATCATCGCGGCAGGAATTGTATCGCAGATGATGAAAGTCGCGCACCTGAGAGAGGATGATCGAAATTTCGATGAAGAATGTTCATCTTCAAGCGCCCTGGACGATTTCAAAAACATCTACAACGATGGCTTTCTGTGCGATGTTCATCTGCAGACGGGTGCCGAATCGTTTGCCGCTCACAAAGTTATCCTCAGCGCCAGATCTCCCGTCTTCAAAGCCATGTTCTCCAACGACATGAAGGAAACTATCGCCAATCGCATCGACCTGCCAGACTTGGACGGCGCAACTGTTCATCGACTACTCCGGTACATGTACTCGGACGTAGTGGAAGTCCTGGAGTGGGACTCTGTCCGAAATTTGTATGCAGCCGCTGACAAGTATGCAATTGGATCCTTGAAAACGAATTGCTCGACCATCTTGAAAGGAAGTTTGATGCCAACTCAAGCTTGCGAACTCCTTGTACTGGCAGACATGCATCGCGACAATGATTTGAAGAAGTTTGCCCAAGACTTCATATTGGAGAACAATGAATACATACTCGGCTCGGATACTTGGATGGAGTTGGAGCAGAAGAATCCCCAATTAGCAATCGAAGCCATGCGTCATCTGTACACGTGCCTAAGAACACAGATTGAATCGAGGACACTTTCATGGGAGGAATGTTGATAAGTGTGCCCAACATGTGTAATGTTCTTTTAATGCATATAAACGAGGGTTCCTATTCTGTGGGCCCAAAAGGAAATTGTAAATTTCTTTTATTACATTAAAGTTGATTTGTTTTTGAAGTTTATATTTGTGTAAAATTATTGCCGGACATTTTCCACTTAGTTCAGAACTCTTTTTCCCAATTCTATTTGCCTTGATCTTTACTGGCGGATATGGGAAAAATGGTTAGTTTATAGCTACGAGTTCACTAAAATGTAAATGCAGCGTTTCCATTTAAAAAAACACTGTAACTTGAAAGGTAAGGTATCTGCCTTAACTTAAAATACAGTAGAATCTAAGTCGAATTTCAAGGGAGAGACCAAATTATTCGAGTTAGAGAACGATTGCTCTAGATAGAAGTCGAAATCCTTCATAAATCGAAAACTCTATCTAGAGCATTATCTAAGCTATGAAGAGCAGAAAATTCTTTTTACTCAGTGTTGCTATTTCTTAGAATTAGTTATTCTACAGGACATGCATTTCTTTTTGTAAGCGAATTTAGAGTACAAGGATATACAGTAGAACTTCTTTATGTCGAACCTCGACAAGTCGAAAACTTCCGCAACTCGAAAAATTTTTGTTGCCTTCCCTTCAAGCCCCAAAACTACCATTGACGAATTATTTCGACTTAGAGGGTTGAAATTTCGAGTAATCTCCACAAGCCATTTTGGTATATATTCTACCTCCGTAACTCGGGGAGGGAAAAAAAAAAAAATTTTTTTTTACCTCTGCATTTCGAACATTAGCAATGTTGGATTTTGCAATCTTTTTACAACCTTTACAATTCGATCATTTTAAACTAATTGTACCTGTATAGCTCGAAGTAAAATAAGTTACCGACTTTAAGGATTTGCCGACAATTTACTGCAAATTTCATTCGTCATTCGTGTGTCAGTCTACTTCTGGAATAATTATTTCTATGATTTGGGAAACATACTTTTTAAAATAACTTGTAAAATTAACTTTGGCATATTTAGAAGCAACTGCTTGAGATAATTGTTAGATTGCAATTCAATTAATTCAACCTGCAAATCTGACCTCCCTGCTTCATAATTTACGTTGAAAGGTACGGTAAAAATATCCAAATAGCGAAAGTAAATCGCAAGGCCGAAGAACTTGCACCATCAGGAAAATTTGTAAAATTATATCATTGATTTAGAAAAATGGCTCATTAACTGGAAGATAAAATTAAATGTAGACATGTCTGAAGCAGTTCTTTTCACTTGCAAAAAATCCTATAGCCCTCCTAATATTAAAATATACAATAATTATATCACCTGGTCTAAAGAAACTAAGTACTTAGGAATTATCCTTGATAGTAAACTTAACTACAGATCGCATATCTACAACCTTAGAAATAAATTCAATACTCAATTTAGAATTCTCTATCCTATAATCAATAGATATTCAGCTTTACCTCTTAATCTCAAAATTCTAATATATTTCTTATCTTCGTCCAGTATCAGCTTATGCAAGCCCAGTTTGGGGTTCTGTCGCACGTACAAATTTTGAAATTATTCAAAGGCTTGAGAACAAAACTCTCAGAATGTTAACGAATTCACCCTGGTACTTTCGTAATGGCGATATTAGACGAGCTCTCTCGATTCCAAGTTTAAGACAATTTGTTCACAAAATTTCTACTAAATTCTATAATGATATGCGAAACATCAATAACCCTGTATTAAATATCCTACAAAATTACGATTATGATATTTCTTCCCGCAAACACAGCAAAAGACCTCGCACTGTTCTAAATATTTTAAATTAATTTCTTACAACTGCCTAGATGAAAAAAGTTCGCTTTTCTCCTAAGCTATTTTTTCTCCTAATTTGACCTTTGCTCATTCTGTTTTATTATATGCAACTGATTTCATCAACATCTAGATTTTTGAAATTTTTCATTTTATAATTTTATTAAATAAATAATTCTTTTTAAAAAAAGGCCATTTAATTATCTATTTTGCTTATTAACTCAAAGGCCATGAGATCACCGCTATGTTTCAATATTTTACAATGAAGGAGGTAGTGGCCGCTAAGCGGCCAAGGATCTCCGTAATAATCTACAATATCTCTGAAGTGTGCATAAGATGACCGTAGAGCCACAAACCAAACCAATAAAAACTAACCTACTTCATCAGCTCAACCTACGCGACCACGCAGCAGTTCGAATGCAAAACGAAACTTTCTTTTATTTGATTTTGGCCGTACTGAATATTTCTCTTAGTTGCTCACTGGTGGCAAAAGCAAAACTAACCAATCATAATCTAAAGTTCATTTTCCGAAACGCTCTAACGGTGTATATAAAACTCTCCGTTTTTGAAAGACAGCAAGACTTTTTAGCGGGCCGACACAGAATTCACGTGGCCAGTTCGACTGTGAGTTAGTACGCTGGCTTTTAGATGAGTAGTTGTTCATTCATTCAAAGTTTTAAAACGAATATATTAGTCGCATTTCCGAGTTTTGGTGTTCGAAACATGGTTGGCAAAGATGATAAAAGATTCGCCATAACTTGGAAGATCAAAAACTTTTCGTATTGTTGGCACCGGGAAAGACAGACGATCGAGAGTCCAGAGTTCTACGCAGAAAATGTGCGTCAAACAAAGTGGATTTTAAAGATTTCTCAAGAGGACGCCCTACTGAGTCACTTTACAGTCCTCATAAAAAGAGATGCAGAAGATTGTGGACCGGCAAGTGTTAAACTAAATCTCAAACTTTGTTTGATTTCAAATAAGGGATTCACTCTGAGAAGGGAATGGGTAGAAAACATAGAATTTTATAAAGGCAAAGAAAAAGGATTTCAAACACTTCTGGAACGAGCTGCACTTTTCGCGACAAGAAAAGACGAATACCTACCTCAGGACACCTTAACCGTCCATTGTCAGTTTTGGGAAGTTTACACCACGACTACCGAAACTAAATGTGTTTCTGCTTTATCCGAAATGGAACTGGATCGAAAACTCTTCCTTTGTACTGTTTGCGATTTTAGCCAATTACATCCAGGAGATAGCAGTGAAGTTCAATTGCAAATGCTTTCTTCAGAAGATGAATCCTCTATGTTTATACCTGACCACGCGTATCTGTCTGTGATGGAAAGAACAGATTACCAAGAAAAGCTCAAGCTCCGCATATTTTTCAATGATGAAATCAGGGAATTTTTCTCTTGCAAAATTAGCGTTTTAGATGTCGACGGACAAAAGTTGAACGGTGGGAAATTCGACTTTCGTTACGGAGAGTACGGACCTCGAATTTTGCAATGCGTGCTTCTTCCGACGAAATGGGATCTGATGGCCAAAGAAAGCTTATATTTGCCTGTCGACACTCTGACTTTGCATTGCGAGTTGATCATCGCGGCAGGAATTGTATCGCAGATGATGAAAGTCGCGCATCTGAGAGAGGATGATCGAAATTTCGATGAAGAATGTTCATCTTCAAGCGCCCTGGACGATTTCAAAAACATCTACAACGAAGGCCTTCTGTGCGATGTTAATCTGCAGACGGATGCCGAATCGTTTGCCGCTCACAAAGTTATCCTCAGCGCCAGATCTCCCGTCTTCAAAGCCATGTTCGTCAACGACATGTTGGAATCTGTCACCAATCGCATCGAATTGCCAGACATGGACGCCGGAACTGTTCGTCGACTGCTTCTGTACATGTACTCGGATGCAGTGGAATGCCTGGAGTGGGACTCTGTCAGAAATTTGTATGCAGCCGCTGACAAGTATGCAATTGGATCCTTGAAAACCAAATGCTCGACCATACTGAAAGGAATTCTGATGCCAACTCAAGCTTGCGAGCTCCTTGTACTGGCAGACATGCATCGCGACAATGATTTGAAGAAGTTTGCCCAAGACTTCATATCGGACAACGATGAATACATACTCGGCTCGGATATTTGGATGGAGTTGGAGCAGAAGAAACCCCAATTAGCAGTCGAAGCCATGCGTCATCTGTACACGTGCCTAAGAACACAGATTGAATCGAGGACACTTTCATATGGGGAGTGTTGATGAGTGTGCCCAACATGTGTAATGTTCTTTTAATGCATATAAACGAGGGTTCCTATTCTGTGGGCCCAAAATGAAAATGTAAATTTCTTTTATTACATTAAAGTTGATTGTTTTCGAAGTTTATATTTGCGTAAAATTATTGCCGGAGTCATCCAAAACAATTCCACAGGCGATTACATTTCCACTTAGTTCAGAACTCTTTTCCCTAATTTTATTTGCCGTGATCTTTACTGGCGGATGTGGGAAAATGGTTGGTTTATGGCTACGAGTTCACTAAAACGTCGTAAATGCAGTGTTTCCATTTAAGAAAAACACTTGCTGTTATTTGAAAGGTATGAAGTATTTGAATTGGCGTAATACAGTAGAATCTTTAAGTCGAATTTCGAGGGAGACTCCAAATTATTCGAGTTATAGAGTTTTCGATTTATAAAGGATTTCGACTTCTATCTAGAGCATTATTTAAGCTATAAAGAGCAGAAAATTCTTTTTACTCAGAGTTGCTATTTCATAGAATCGGTTATTCTATGTACTATATACTTATACATTATTTTCTAAGAAACAATGGCGTGCGTTGTCGGCAAATTCTTTTAGTCGGTAACTTATTTTTCTTCGAGCTATACAGGTACAATTAGTTTCAAATGATCGAATTGTAAAGGTTGTAAAAAAGATTGCAGAATCCAACATTGCTGATATTAGAGATGCAGAGGACTAATTTTTTTTTTTTTTTTTTTTTTTTTTTCGAATTACGGAGGAAAAATATGTACCAAAATGGCTTGTGGGGATTGACTAATTATTTCGACTTATAGAGGGTTGAAATTTCGAGTAATGGGCGTTTTGGGGCTTGAGGGGAAGGAAACAAAATATTTTTTCGAGTTGTAGATGTTTTGGACTTATCGAGGTTCGACTTAAAGAAGTTCTACTGTCAATTCGCTTACAAAAAGAAATGAAAGTCCTTTAAAAAAACGGTGGATTAACGCGTACCGAAGTATTAAGAATATCTTAAGCACTGTATATAATACCTTAAGTATCTAATATCTAAATCACTGTACTAATATCTTAAGCATTGTATATTTTAATGACAAAATTGAAATAGCTGATAAATTTTTATGTATATTCCCTGACCTCCGACCCTCTAGATATCCATTTACTTCTATATTTTGAGGGACCAGTAGGATTGCCTTGTTTAATTATTTATTGCACCTTGGCGATTTCCATTTTTTTGCCTCAATTAGACGAGTTTCTAGAATTTTGGAAATTAAATATTTCATATTTTTTATGAAAGGGTAGGTTAATGTTTATAAATTCAAACACAATATTGAATTAAATGTTATTTCTTATTTATTTATCAGTTACCGATCTACATTTTCTAATCCAAAATTTCCGAGATATTTTGTATTACAGTGATCAAAATTTCTTAGGCCTAACACTAATTTCAAATATTTTCTTGTTCGAATAAGTAGTAGTTTTGTTAGTAATTTTTTCTGTTTATTTGCTAGAGCGGATGGTATTGCACATTATTTATTTACTTTCATGGGTCGTCCAAAAAAAATTCCAGAGCCTGTTATATTTCCTAGTTCCGAACTTTTTTCCCCAACTTTATTTGCTATGATCTTTACTGAAGGATTTAGAAAAAAAAAAAAAATTTAGTGAACTCGTATCTATAATCCAACTAAAATACAGTTTTTGCATTTAAAAAAACATTTACTGTAAGTTGAAAATTATGGTATTTGCCTTAACTTAAAATATATCCTTGTACTTAAAATTCGTGTACAAAAAGAAATGCATGTCCTGTAAAAATAGTAAATTAACATGTACCGAAATATTATAGAATATTTAAACACTGTATCTAATACCTTAAGTATCTAAATCACCGTACTAATATCTTAAGCATTGTATATTTTAATGACAAAATTGAAATAGCCGATCAATTTATATGTTTATTCCAGGAATGGGCAAACTTTTTCGGTCGCGGGCCAAAAATCGAAAAAAAATTAGTTTGGCGGGCCAAGAAAAATTTTCTAAGATTTTAAAAACAATATGCACGTATTACAATTTAAATATGTTAATGAGATGAATGAAAATGCGATTTCATTTTTAAAAGTTCCTTATATTGAGGTTCGAAGTGAGATGCATTGATTCTAAGGAACGAGGCTAAATGCTCATCTGTCAGTCTACTTCTGAAATAATTCTTTCTATTATTCATAGTTGAAAACACTTTTTCACATATACACTGAAGTGACAAAAGTCATGGGATAGCAATATGCAAATTTTCAGATGGCAGTAGCATCGCGTAGAACAGGTATAAATGCGCAGTGCTTTCGCAGAGCTTTCATTTCTGTTCAAGTTATTCATGTGAAGAGGTTTTGACGTGATGATGACCGCACGACGGGAAGTAACAGACTTTGAACGCGGAATGTTAGTTGGAGCTAGACGCATGGGTCATGCCATTTCGGAAATCGTTAGGGAATTCAACATTCCCAGATCCACTGTGTCAAGAGTGTGCCGAGAGTATGAAATTTCAGGCATAACATCCCACCACGGACAGCGCAGTGGTCGACCGCCTGCACTTAACGACCGAGACCGGCGACGTCTGCAAAGAGTCGTAAATTCTAACAGACAAGCAACACTGCGTCAAATAACCGCAGAAATCAATGTGGGACGTACAAGGGACTTGTCTGTTAGAACTGTGCGGAGAAATTTGGCTTTCTTGGGCTATTCCAGCAGAAGACCGACTCGAGTGCCTTTACTGACAGAACGACATCGCTTGCAGCGACTCTCGTGGGCACGTGAGCATATCGGTTGGTCCCTAGATGAATGGAAACCCGTGGCCTGGTCCGATGAGTCACGATTTCAGTTGGTAAGAGCTGATGGTAGGGTTCGAGTGTGGCGCAGACCCCACGAAGCCATGGACCCAAACTGTTAGCAAGGCACTGTTCAAGCTGGTGGTGGCTCCGTAATGGTGTGGGCTGTTTTTTCATGGCATGGACTTGGTCCTCTGGTGCGACTGGATCGAGTGCTTATGTTCAGCTATTTGGAGATGGACTTCATGTACCCAAACAACGATGGGATTTTTATGGATGACAATGCGCCATGTCACCGGGCCGCAACTGTTCGCGATTGGTTTGAAGAACATTCTGGACAATTCCAACGAATGATCTGGCCACCTAGATCGCCCGACATGAATCACATCGAGCATTTATGGGACATCATCGAGAGGTCTGTTCGTGCCCAAAATCCTGCACCATCAACACTTTCACAATTATGGACGTCTATCGAGACAGCATGGCTCAATATTCCTGCAGAAGACTTCCAACGACTTGTGGAGTCCATGCGACGTCGAGTTGCTGCACTTCGCCGGGCGAAAGGAGGGCCGACACGATATTAAGAGGTATCCTATGACTTTTGTCACTTCAGTGTATAAGATGAAGCAAACATAGCACTGATTTTCTGGGCGTGAGATATTAAATTTGGGATGTCGAACCTATGGCTTACTACTCTACACTGAGGCGATGAAAATTAAGACAATTACTGAATGACTTTGAAAAGGAATTGCCGCCATTTGCATTATAACCTAGATTTGTATATGAAAACTCAGGAAAGCATCTAAGATACCAGCCCTACAATGAAGAAATGCACATCCAAAATACACGCTAATTAATCATAATAGTACACACATGATAATAGATCTTTAAGGGAAATTACTATGCATTTACAAATAGTGTGAAAAGAAAAAAAAACCCAGGGACACCAAATCGCCACTCCTATCAACCATACTGAATCGATACGAGATCTTTTACACAAGCTGACACAATCGCCAATCATTTTCTTAATTTTATTAGTTAACTAAAATGAGAATCAAATACAACCTTCTTTTGAGAAAGAACTGTTGATGGTTTCACTCAACAGTTTAATATGGCCAGTTTAGTTTTGAAAATGAAATGAAACTCATATTTCCATTCTCCACAGTGTGGGTGTAGTGTCACTTCGAGAAAGCTGAATTTGCTATAAAATCTGTTGCAATTGACTTCAGGAAGGAAATAAAAAAATAAACGAAAAATGCAAATGATATTTATTTACTTAAATTATTTCCTATTCATATTTATTATTAATAAAAAATTCAATGCATTGTATGAAACGGAATGAGCAGTGATAGATTCATTAGGTGCTAGAATATTTATTAAGTTCTCGTTTCTTCTTCCTGAAATTTTAGACTGTCATTTATCAAGAGATGACTTAATATTTTCATACCCCAGTAATTAAGTGTAACGCGAAGATTAAAGAATGTGCATTCGAAATTTATTTTAAGAAAAACTAAACATCACGTGTTGACTGACACAAATATTTCGTCATTTTTCTCACCCGTTCATCAATGCTTAAATAAAACCTACAGCTGAACATGAATCATTTGTCCATTAAGAGAATTCATTTTTTTTTCTATCTTGGATGGTGAAATCGCTTTTCAGCAGACTCGATATCTCATTTCCGTTGATACATCTAAGAAACTTCATACGCGGTTTCCTTTCTATTTTTTTTTTTTTTTTTTTTTTTTTTTTTTTTTTTGTCCACTTCGACGATTCGCACTGTAACCGTAATCGCCGGAGTCGTGTCGTTATTCGAGATTCGTTAAATAAACAATTAAAACGGCCACCCACTTCTGAAACCCTTTGAGTCGTTCTGTCTGGAGAGGAATGCGACGGATAACTTCGGAAGCTGAATTCTTCTTAATGATAGAAGGAGAAGAAGAAGGAAGAAAAAAAAAAAAAATTTCTAGGAATTCTCCGATGTTTCCTGTCATCAGTAAGAGTAAAAGAAAATTATGGTTTATTCTTTTTTTTTTTTTTTTTTTTTCTTCTACCTCACAAAGAATAATGGAGGAGAGAAATAATACAAGAATTTTGAACCCGATAAAAAAAATATTTGTTTGAAAGAACGGTACTTGTTACTTAGTTCCTCCTTAAATCCACATTCAAGAAAGTGTTTGCGTTTTGATAGTGTTTAATATGGAGTTTTATCATTACCATTCTTTCTTTTTCGTCATCGTCGCAACAGCCCCTTGGTAGGCCAAGCCCGTTTGCCTACTGGCAGATTTCGAAACATGAGATGTTTTCTTTTTACGGGTTAGTGCTGACAAGCCAACAGCCATATTAGATCGGGACATACGGCCGAGTGGCTAGAGCTCTGGCTCTCAGTACCACAGGTTTCGGGTTCGAATCCCGATGGTGCCATGGATGTTTGTAGTAGTTCAGAATCCCCTTTAAGCCGTAGGTGCCTGTCTCCTATGAATGTAGAGCGTCACAGAGTCCCATCCGACTTTTTTCTCCCACATCCTTCCCAAACAATAAAGAAGCAATTGACCTCTAGACGCAGTGATGTGGTGGGATGTAGTAGTAGTGTTCATATTTATTATTAAAAAATAAACGCAAAACTTTACATGAATAGAAATGAGCAGTAATGAGATTTATTACCCGCTAGAATATTTATTAAGTTATCATTTCTTCTTCCTGAAATTTTAGACTGTCATTTAGCCCAAGATGACTTAATATTATCATAGCCCAGTAATTAAATGTAACGCGAAGATTAATGAATGTGCATTCGAAATTTATTTTAAGAAAAACTAAATTTCACGTGTTGACTGACACAAATATTTCGTAGTTTTTCTCACCCATACATCAACGCTTAAATAAAATGTACAACTGAACATGAATCATTTGTCCATTAAGAGAATTCATTTTTTTTCTTCTTTTTTCTTGAATGATGAAATTGCTTTTCAGCAGACTCGATATCTCATTTCCGTTGATAGATCTAAGAAACTTCATACGTGGTTTCCTTTCTTTATTTTTTTTTTTCACTTCGATGATTCTCACTGTAACTGTAATCGCCGAAGTCGTGTCGTTATTCGAGACTCGTTAAATAAACAATTAAAAGGGCCACCCACTTCTGAAACCCTTTCTGTCAGGAGGAATGCGACGGATAACTTCGGAAGCTGCATTCTTCTTAATGATGGAAGGAGGAGAAGAAGGAAGAAAAAAAATTCTAGGAATTCTCCGCTGTTTCCTGTCATCAGTGAGAGTAAAAGAAAAGGATGGTTATTCTTTTTTTTTCCCGCCTCACAAAGAATAATGGAGGAGAGAAATAATACTGCAAGAATCTTGAACCCGATAAAAAAACTTTGTTTGAAAGAACTTGTTACTTAGTTACTTCTTAAATCCATGTTACAGTTCAAGAAAATATTGTGTTTCCATAGAGTTTAATATGGAGTCTTACCATTATCATTCTTTCTTCATTGGCGGCCTGATGGCCGAGTGACTAGAGCTCTATACCACAGACTTCGTGTTCAAGTCCCGGTGGTGCCATGGAACTCGAACCCGCATTTTCTTTCTTTAGTGGTTCGGAATCCACTTTAAACTGTAGATACTGATTTGTTTAGCCCTCGTGTGCACAAGATGACCGTAGAGCGACAAACTAAACCAATCTTCTTCATTGGGGGCGTAGGTTTCGGGTTCAAATTGAGGTGGCCATGGATGTTTGTGATAGTAAATGTTTCCTGTAATTTCTAGAGATGATGTTTCTTCTAGTCTTCAAAGTAAATACTTCCTGTAGTTTACAGGGAAAATGTCTTCTTTAGTTACTAGAGAAATTATTTTCTGTAGTTTCCAAAGTAAATGCTTTCTGTAGTTTCTAGAGAAATTGTTTTCTGCAGTTTCTAGAGAAAATGTTTTCTGTAGGTTTTCGAGAAAATGTTTCCTGCAGTTTCCAGAGTAAATGCTTTAAGAAGTTTCCAGAGAAGTTCTTTTCTGCAATTTCTAAAGTTATTGTTTTCTGTAGTTTCTAGAGAAACTGTTTCCTATGTATTCTCGAGAAAAGTTTTTCTGTTTCTAGATAAAATGTTTCTTCTAGTTAAAAAAAATTGTATTGTAATTTCTAGAGAAATTGTTTCTATAGTGCCCAGAGTAAATGCTTCTTGTAATTTCGAGAGAAAATGATTCCTATAGTTTCTAGAGAAAATAATTCTTGTAATTTTAAAAAATAATTTTTGTAATTCTAGCAAATGTTTGTTCTAGTTTCTAGCAAAATGTTTTCTATAGGTTTTCGAGAAAATGTTTTTTGTTGTTACCAGAGAAATTTTATTGTATTATCGAAAAAAATCGATTGATTTATCAATAAAATAACCTCGAAGTTAGTTATCTGTCAAAGGGAATATGACGAGCGATTTTAAAGCTAGATTGTTGTTTTTTTTACAATGGGAAAAAATTCTGTTTTATCCTCAATTTTTTCCTGTTGTTAATAAAATAAAAAGAAAAAGATGGCTATTCGTTTTTTTCAATGGTGGAGAAAAACAATAAAAGAATCACGTGAACAAAAAAAATATGTTTGCAAAAATAATACTTGTTGCTTAGTTACTTTTTCGACGCCACGGTAATTTATTATTTGTTTTTGTTTCTACTATTTTTAATGCATAGAATTCTCATTTTTTTTAATGCAGATTTAAAAAAAGGTTTCAAATAAAAATGAGTTTTATATCGCATCCTTGGCATAAAAAGGTCATAAAAATTAGTATAAAATTCACCAATGGCACCTTTATGTAATAATCAAGTTTCGCCCTATTTCAAGATATGCAAAGCTGGAAGATGGAGCATTGCTATACCAAAAAAATATTCTTTTTCCAAGGATGTGGGCTAAACAAAGTTTTAACCACAGTTTCTTCTTTCATGGTATTTAAAGGAATCATGAATTTATATCAAATATGGCATATTTATAAAAAATTTATTAAAAAAAAGGCGCCATGAACACCTGTCTAAATGAAAAAGAAGTGATTGTTGGGGGTTCTCAGGAATGTTCTTTAAAAATTAATATGGCACAATTTCACTCAGGCATCATTCTCATAATTTTAACTTGTTGTGGTGGAGTCTAGTAACAGTAGTAGTTTCTGTGACTACAGTTCAGACCCTCTGTGTATTCCGTTCTCCTCAGATTTACCGTGACTAACCACGATAAATCTATAAATCGGAATGTTCCTCCATTAAGCTCGAAGGGAAGGATGCTAATTTCCCAAATGCCCCAATTGAGGATGTTGAACCAACAATTCGGTGGTGCGACTCCACCCACATCATTTACAAAGCTGTAAAGATGCACGCCGTGGGCATGGGCATGTGGTGTAGTTGTATTTCAGAGATCTGCAGTCTTTGCAGGGGACAGTGTTGTTATCAGTGTTTTCAGAAACGAGAAGACACGATGGTGATTGTAACTATGTGTGTAAAGCATATCCCATTTATAGTCAGGCTGCCAGGAATGAGGTTTCTTCATACGATACTCAAATGCAGGGAACTTACCCCTAAAAGTATCCCACCCTCTAACACCCGTCGTAGGTTATGTAGGTTATTCGGGGCTCAACCAATGTTCCACTCTCACCTTTCTAACTGGAAGGAGGTTACATAGCCCACACTGTTTGCGACAGGTGGTTGAACAACCACTAGGTTGCTAGGTTATACAGCCACTAGGTTGCTAGGTTGAATAACCACTAGGTTGCGAAACAGCCACTAGGTTGTTTCTCCACTCATCACCTCCCCCCTCCCCCCTTGTTACAAACACACTAGATACAGGTGAGGACCGGAGAAACAAGAATAAAAGTTTTACCAAATTTACTACTTCTTTACGATATACTCTATGATGGCAATATTCCAATACTTTAAAATTATAATCAAAATTGTACGCAGCGTAATTAAATGATGATGATAATGACTTTAAAATAAAAAGTACTTTACTTTAAAATTACTTTAATTTTAAAAAGTTTATAAATACGTCAACAAAACTTTTTTTTTCTAATGCAACTGGTAAACACTTAGACAATTGTCTTGGATGCCTTGAGGAAAGTGCTACACCGACCTTACTCACTTAGCACTACCCAGGAAGTGCGTGAAGCTTGAAGATAAGCTACGGACGCGAAGCAACAATACCTCCGCAATTCTCTACGATCGTGTTAGACTGAGATCTACGGTTTAAAGTGGATTCCGAACCTCTACAAACATCCATGGTACCACAGGAACTCGAAACCTGTGGTACCGAGCGCCAGACACTCGGTCATTCAAGTCCTTAAATGATGATGATAAAAAAGTTCAAAAAGTTTATAATTACGTTAACAAAACTATTACTAATAAAAAAACTGAAATAGATAAAGAGACTCATTCAACAAACGGATTCTACAAAAATTCTTTGACCCATTATATCAATTTCTGCGGAATCTAGAATAGAAATCAGTTTCACTTCCAGAGAAACCACAACAAGGAAGAAGAAGAAATCGTAAAGCAGGAAGCTATTCGATATAACGGCTAACTGAGTTCTTTTATCCCCACACTTTCTTGAAAATCGATACTTCTAAGATATTACTCTGCCACTGTTTCTTTCTTTCTTTCTTCTTTTTTTTTTTTTTTTTTTTTTTTTTTTTTTTTTGCAGTTAAGTTACGCTATTTTATCTCCTCTCCAAGTTTTTTACTTTCTCCGTCTGGCACTTATGTTATGTGATTTCCGTTACAATTTTCCAATTTCCGGATTTAAAGCCGAATTGTTCTCAGGTAATAGGGTAAAGGTACTTACTGAATAGAGTTTCTTAACAGTTTTCTTTCACGGAAAATAGATTTTATTGCTAGTAAAAGTAATTACCTTTGAATTTTTTTGTTAATAGCAATAATATTATTATTAATGTTGTTAATTGGTAACAAGAATTATATTCTATGCCCATTTTTTCATGAAAACTGCTTTAGAATTTTTATGATGTTAAAGAAAAGAATTCTGAAATTTCAGAGTACACTGAAGTGACAAAAGTCATGGGATACCTCTTAATATCGTGTCGGCCCTCCTTTCGCCCGGCGAAGTGCAGCAACTCGACGTCGCATGGACTCCACAAGTCGTTGGAAGTCTTCTGCAGGAATATTGAGCCATGCTGTCTCGATAGACGTCCATAATTGTGAAAGTGTTGATGGTGCAGGATTTTGGGCACGAACAGACCTCTCGATGATGTCCCATAAATGCTCGATGTGATTCATGTCGGGCGATCTAAGTGGCCAGATCATTCGTTGGAAATGCCCAGAATGTTCTCCAAACCAATCGCGAACAGTTGTGGCCCGGTGACATGGCGCATTGTCATCCATAAAATTCCCATCGTTGTTTGGGTACATGAAGTCCATGAATGGCTGCAAGTGATCTCCAAGTAGCTGAACATAAGCATTTCCAGTCAATGTTCGATCCAGTCGCACCAGAGGACCAAGTCCATGCCATGAAAAAACAGCCCACACCATTACGGAGCCACCACCAGCTTGAACAGTGCCTTGCTGACAGTTTGCATCCATAGATTCGTGGGGTCTGCGCCACACTCGAACCCTACCATCAGCTCTTACCAACTGAAATCGTGAGTCATCGGATCAGGCCACGGTTTTCCATTCATCTAGGCGCCAACCGATATGCTCACGTGCCCACGAGAGTCGCTGCAAGCGATGTCGTTCTGTCAGTAAAGGCACTCGAGTCGGTCTTCTGCTGGAATAGCCCAAGAAAGCCAAATTTCTCCGCACAGTTCTAACAGACAAGTCCCTTGTACGTCCCACATTGATTTCTGTGGTTATTTGACGCAGTGTTGCTTGTCTGTTAGAATTTACGACTCTTTGCAGACCTCGCCGGTCTCGGTCGTTAAGTGCAGGCGGTCGACCACTGCGCTGTCCATGGTGGGATGTTATGCCTGAAATTTCATACTCTCGGCACACTCTTGACACAGTGGATCTGGGAATGTTGAATTCCCTAACGATTTCCGAAATGGCATGACCCATGCGTCTAGCTCCAACTAACGTTCCGCGTTCAAAGTCTGTTAATTCCCGTCGTGCGGTCATCATCACGTCAAAACCTCTTCACATGAATAACTTGAACAGAAATGAAAGCTCTGCGAAAGCACTGCGCATTTATACCTGTTCTACGCGATGCTACTGCCATCTGAAAATTTGCATATTGCTATCCCATGACTTTTGTCATTTCAGTGTATTTTAACCTGTGCAATAAAGTAGCTTGTAATAAGTGAGAGATATTTTAAATAAATACTGATTTCTTAAATGAATACTATTTTAATGTTATTAATTAAAGTTGAGTTGATAAAGGAATTCTAGATGTCTATTTCTATAGGCATTTACTTAAAAATCCAATAATTTTTTTTTTATATATAAAATAGTATTAAAAGAAAGATTTTAGAAAGAAAGTCAAACTTATTTATTATTTTTCCTTTACACGTATTTTTTTTTTTTTTTTTAATGCCGATCTGCTTAGTCTTCCCCTTATGTGTATTACGAACACCCATTGAAGGCTAATGAAAGAAGGGGGGGAGCTTAGACTGTTAACTGCCTCGCATTTACGTGTTATATGATACAAAACTTGGAAGACTCCCACTAAATAGCAGCACTGCTCAGATGAAATAAAAAAAACTCTTGACACACTGTCTCAAGTCTGTTTATGTGTGAAATCAGTGATTGCAACAGATATCGCTAAGGGACTCAGTCCTAAGCCCTCCTGCAGGCTAAATGCAGTAAGTTTTGTGTCATAGTCGCTAAATGTAGTCAGTTTTGTGTCATAGTCGCTAAATGTAGTCAGTTTTGTGTCATAGTCGCTAAATGCAGTCAGTTTCGTGTTATAGTTGCTAAATGTAATCAGTTTTGTGTCTCGCTAAATGTAATCTATTTCTGCAATTGTGACACAATGTATTCAGTTTTGTATTCAGTAAATGTATTCAGTTTTGTGTCACTAAATGTAGTCAACTTCGTATTATACCCGACTCATGGCTCAGCGGGAACATGTGAGGCTGGTGAGCATTAGGGCTGAGGTTCAATCCGCTGGCATATTTGTTGTAGAAGCTGTTTCAATAAACGAGGAGTCTTGACGGCGTTTGTGATGTTCAGCCTCTTGTGTCATTAGTCGGATGACCTGTCGGGAGTTTTTCAGGTTTTTTCCCATACGATACGCAATGCGGGATAGTGTTCCCTAAAAGTTCTCCCGGAAAGCACTGCCCTCCTTCTTTAGTAACATGGAGCCAAGTCAGACTTCTACCTACGGGTACTCCATCACAACAGAAGATTCCCCCTCCCTTCACGCGGGTTCTTGGACTTACTCTAGATGTTGCTCTCAAACAAGTGGAATAAGAAACAACAATTTTGTGTCATAGTCATTAAATGTATTCAATTTTGTGTTACAATCGCTAAATGAGTCAGTTTTGTGTCATAGTCGTTAAATGTAGTTATAGTCGCAGTGTTACATTTTTCTAAAGATCTTTAGAGAGTCCTTTGGTCTTTTGTTCTTAACGCTTTATTGGTGCAATATATCAAAATTTCTTCTCCGTCTTTTAATCTTATCAATACGGCATCATCTTTAAAGCGCTGGAATCGGAAAATCATGTGCAATGACAAAGATTTTAAATGATTGAGCAAGTAGTAATAATACACACTAACAGGCGGTTAAGCAGCAAAAGTGATATGAAATATGTAACGGATTTTCTTCCGATAAATCTCCAAAATAAACATGACGCTAATTCTACTTAATGTTCTAATAAAGGGGTCTCCAAACTACGGCCCGCGGGCCAAATCCGGCCCGATACAGCGAATAGCTTATTTTTGCTGTTATAAGTTGGATAAAAAAACACAGAATGATAATAACTCGGTTTTATTTGCTTGCTAGGTAAAGCTTAATGACAAGCATAATACGCAGAAAATTTAACTTAAGCATAACAACTGATAAATAATTGAAATGAATCCCACTAACATTATAAACTAGTGAACATCCCGCGGTTACCCTGGGTAGTTATGTTGGGTTAAAGAGTATCGCATATGTATGCATATCGATGTTTGGAATGTATATATCCTGAATCAAACAAAAAATTTTTATCCTGAAAATCCCTCAGGAACGGAAAAGCTAAATTAATGCGAATGAAACCGCGGAGTATCCACTTGCAAAAAAATACTAATGAGATTTATGTAATTGTGATTTTTCACTCACTGTAGTTTGTAGTTAGCAAGTGTATGCTCGCTCAGAGCGCGTACTCTGCGACTGGTCTAGAAATTATAGATAATGGCAGAAAAATTAAAACGGTTTTGGCCCTTGGTACTTACTGGAGTAAACAGTATGGCCCTAAGGCCGGAAAGTTTGGAGACCCCTGTTCTAATCAATAAAATAGTTAAATGTGAACATTTACAAAGCGAAGCTTGCCTGTTTACATCTACAAGTCTTTCAAACGCATTTTGAAGTTCAAGGTAACCCTTTTTAACAGTTCAATATTTTTCATGCACGGGTAAAAAAAACATTTCCAGGAACAAAGGGTCACCCTTTGAAACCACATTAAAATGTGGAAACGTAAAAACACCTGGATCAATACGCACACCCGTTCATTTAACAGTTCCTTGACACGACACCCTCATCATTAGGGAGCGAAACTGTCACAGCTTCCCGCGTATTAGTCGCCGAAACCGTATGCATCGGTTTGTGTTGTTCGCTTTTTAACTGTGCCTATTGATTAGCGCTTGTCGTGCGAAATGCATGGATTTGTTGCAGTTGGCAATGACCTTCCCCCAGGAGTTTTTGACCGATAAATGAACCCCTTTTTTTTACGAATCTGTTTTGCAGTTTAGAGGAAAACTCTCATTAAATTATTTGTTTGGATTATGGATTTGCGTTTTTGTACAAGGGAGGAGGCTCTACTGCCCTTAACTGAAAGTTCAGTGAAAGTTCTTAACTAATTTTTAACTGTTAAAAAAAGCTTGCGAGTTCTCTACTTTGATCTGGGTACAGTTAGTCCCACTTGGCGACCATCTTTAAAATCAAGGGTGGCCAAACCAAATGATTTTGCGGGCCACTTTGGAAATGCATCCTAACTCCGCGGGTCGCATATAAAATTATATATCCCCCTATTAGATTTAGACCCACTATAGACATTTTTTTTGGAGTGCAAAATCGAAACACAATGAGCTATTATTTTTGTGTTTACTATTATTCTTACATGTAAACATCGATAATATAATAATAATGATACTAAACTCACATTGTAAAAAAAAATATAGAACACTACAAATGAATATATAAAATATATATATATATAAACGAAATAAAAAAATGAAATCATTAAAAAATATTTATTTAATTAGTGTGATATTTGTTTCTCCACTCTTTCACTTAGCTTTCGCAAATCGCTTTCAATTCGGGTATTTGCACATCGTAATGGGTGTTGTGTCAGATGTGTTTGAGCATGTTTTGTGTTTGGACAATTTCGTTTTCGAAAAAAGCGATTCGCAGGTGTGAGCTAAGTTAAACCAAAAACGCTAACAAATTGAACTAGGGTTCTGGTTTGCTCTGCTATCAACAATCAATTTTCTAGGGATGGTCACTACATCCCTGAGTTCACTTAAAGTGAAAGTTCGAATGAATGAAGGTTCGACTACTGAACTCTAAGATAATTTAACGGAATAATTTAAAATTAAGATAAATAATAATAATTATAAACTAAGATAATTTACATTAAAGTCTTTAAAAAAATGTATTATTATTTTTTTTGAGGGAAACTATATTTTATGGCGTAACTATTCTCGGAATTTAATTGGAACAATTTCCATCGAAATCAAATGCGGGATTTATCTTTTCAATCTGCGGTCAGTGAAAATGACGTGAAGGAGTATCGAATTTTGTCATTAAACTGGGGGAATAATGACTGGGGTAAAATTTCTTCATATTTTCTTGGAATTGCCTAAAGAAGAAGAAAAGCCATTGGAATATAATAAGCCCTTTTTTTTAAATTTAGTACGATTTCAAATTTAAAAAAAAAATATGTTAATGATGGCTTTAAGCCTTCTTCATACAGATGAGTGAAGAGGTGACGCTTTGTCCAATCACAAGCCACAACACGAAACACTCGAAACAATCGCTCGAAGTTGGCCAACTTTAAACTTTCAAACGCTTGACGCGTCACGTGACTTGAATTGAGCTAATAAAGGTTCATACCCACCGAGGCGAGAAGCGTTTAAGCGACAAGAGTTGACTAATCACTAGCCTCACCGCGTTCGCGTGAAATCGGTTTGAAATCCGCCGCTTCAAGTTGACCCACTTTCAACTCGAAGCGGAACTTCACTGGGCGTAATGCTAATTCTGACGTTTCGCTGTGAAGGGGTCGAAAAAATTTTCTCGCCTGCCGCGTGAATCTTCAACGCTTCTCGCCTCGGTGGGAAAGAGCCTTAAGGATCACAGGAGTTTTAAAAACAATTAATAAATTCTAAAATGACTTACAAGAACGCGTCGTGCAATTGACAATGTGTTAGCTCTTTTTGTTCTACCCATAAAATATGGGTATCGTTTGAGGGAATGAAGTTTTCGTGTCCTTGATCACTTTCAATTTTAGACATTTTCACAGAAATGTGTAATGGTTTTTTTTTTTTTTTTTTAAATTCTTTCACGAGCTTTTTTCTAAAAGATCTTCTGGTGAACAAAGAGAATTTTCTTAACCGTAATAAATGATAACCATGTGAAAAATTAGATAGGTTTACATAATTAGTTTTGGTGTTTGTTTGGTTTATAATTTAATAAATGTGTAAGTTGCGCCGTTTATACATATTTAGGCATAGCAGCCTAGAAAAAAAAAAGTTACTGTATTTCAAAAGCTTTAAAAAAATCACTCTGTAAATTAAACTTAGAATGCTCTGATTTTAAGCATTAAAAAAAGGATCCATTGCCAAATAAAATTTTTATAATCCTCTGTAATAGTTAATTTTATAAGTTTTTTTTTGAAGATAAATTAATATTATAAAATAGATCGACAAATTTCGATAAATTTCTAAAAGTGAATAAATCAAAATATGAACTTTTACAGATTTTCGAGAAATTACAGATTTAATTTTTTTTAAAAATAAATATAAGTCTATAATTGTTTTAATTGTACTAGAGGAACCTAAAAAAGAAACAGATCCTAAATAAAGAAACAGATTGTGGAATTTAAACATTTGTTTCCTTAATAACATGTAAAAGCCAAAATATTTGGCTAATTTTTCTTTTTCATTAAGCGGAATTCAAGTAAATTTGATAAGTATATTAATTACAACAGATAATTTTATGTTGTTGTTCTAATGCAGCTTTAAATACAGACAGTTAATCTTTATGCCGTAAGCAAGGGCTGCACCGCTGTTACTCATTTAGCACTACCCAGGCGGCACGTGTAGCTTGAAGATATGTTACGGCTGCGAGTAACACTATCCCCACAACGCTCTACGATCCTTTTAGTACGGACCTACGGTTTCAAGTGGATTTCGAACCACTACAAACATCCATGGTATAGCCGGGATTCAAACCCGATATCTGTGGCATCGAGTGCCAGTGCGATTGAATGTAGATTTTATTCGATTGAATGTGGGTCTGATGGCCGAGTGGCACTCCAAAAATTCAAGCTACACGTGCCCCCTGGGTAGTGCTAAATGAGTAATAGCGGTGCAGCCTTGCTTATGGCATAAAGATGAACTATCTCTGTATTGCCAGCTGCATTAGAACAACAACAACAGATAAATTAAATTAGATAAGATAAATATTATGATTATTTACCTAGATTACGCTCATATTTATGTAAAAAAAGAATTCAATTGCAATAATTGATTAAACTTTATCCCAATCGCGGATATTTTAGTTAATGAGCGTATTATCAGAAATTCACAGTTAATTCTCGATAAATTCAAGCACTTATAAAAACATAGATTTACTAAAATCATATTTATGAGTAAAAAACAAAAATGTTTAATACACAAAGCAATAATAGCATATTTACATAAAATACACTCGTTAAGACAATAACTGTCACAACCAGACCACTAAAGCACGAACTCGAGCGTGGCTGGGGAAGACTTTTATAGGGTTCATAGAATGATTGAGATCCTTCTGGCGATATCTCTTGGCTTTCAATTGTGGTCTGATGCCAAGTTTCGAGGAATTTCTAGCATCGCCAAAAATGGCGATATTTTAGTCTAGCTTTAATGAATTTGCGTATTATTAAGAATCCAAAACATTTTCCAATATCTATCAACTATGTTAAACAATTTACTATAACTTAACAAATAATTATGAAAATAATTATTAGTAAATTAAACTAAATAACTATCCATACAGTTACAATTTTTTAAGAAATTTAAAGGAATTGTAGATAATGCATAGTTACTTTTAACATAGGAACCCAAAAGAATGTGTTTCCGGTTAGAAAAAATGGGAATTCTGTTGTTCGTGGTTCTGCTTGCTTTTTTTTGGGGGGGGAGGCAGCGATTCCCCCCCACTCTCTAATTACAGTTTTCGGCAAGTCCCCTATAAAACGAAAATGGCCGCTACTGTTACAGTTTACATTTTGCCTGTTGTTTACAATGGCGAAATGTAAAAGAAGCATTAAAAATTTAACGATGCATGACATTAATCTTTAATTTTTTTTAGCAGTTATTGCTTTTCCGATAAACACACCAATCTCACTCCTTAACTTTTTAAAACTACTATTTCATTTGCCTACAAACAGATTATATAATCAATACCGTCTTAGATTGGGCGCCGTCGCTTTGGTTCGCCGCTACATTATCGCAAAGTGGCACACTCTGCACAGAACTTTTTCTAACATCTCAGTCAGGTATAAGTTACAGATGTTCATTGTACTACATGTTAAGTAGTAGGAGCAGTAATTAAATAAATACTTAAAAAGTAATTCATTTCCTATGCACTACGTAAGCGCTGCATTCACATCCAATTCATAAAAGCAAAATAAATTCAAAGGTCCTTTTATCCACTGTACCGGCTAATAATAACGAACAACGTCCCACTCATTTATCATCCATTGATGTTCTTTCACGGCCATATCAAAAGAAGGAAGAAATCATAGATACGGAACAATTTTAAGTTTCAGAAATTTAAGAAATTTCGGATATGTCATCAAATGATGTTGACACACAACGATCCATTAGACCAGGGGTCTCCAAACTACGGCCCGTGGGCCAAATCCGGCCCGCCAGTGTCATCAATCCGGCCCGCAACAGCGAATGGCTTATTGTTGCTGTAATAAGTTGGATAAAAAAAAATACAGGGATCGGTGTAATACTCCAATTACTGTGATCTCGAAGTGAGTGGAACACACCAAAACTTTCTCGAACCAATGAGATTATTCACGAATGTTTAATTGTTACTGCGCTTTCGATACTACTAGCTCCATATGTTAGAGATAAAAGATATTACCTACCTATTTCCGTTCTTGGCAACTAAATAACGTCAAGTGTCACGATCGTATCGATACACACAATAGTAATTGTAGTAATTGAACCAGCGAATTTAGCAAGCGTATGCTCGCTGAGAGCGCGTACTCGGCGACTAGTCTAGAAATCATAGATAATGGCAGAAAAATTAAAATGGTTTTGGCCCTCGGTACTTACTGGAGTAAACAGTATGGCCCGAAGGCTGGAAAGTTTGGAGACCCTTGCATTAGACAATTCAAAAGTAATGGTCTCAACACGTTCTTAATCAAATGAGCACGAGAAAAGCACAACTCAACTGGTCAACGATAGAAACGATTTTGTATTCATTCTTTTTAATTATATTAATAACAAAAACAAGGTTAACAAACTAAAAAATAACAAGAAAGATATATGATAAACAAACATGAACAAATATAATAATTTTACAGAGTGCGCAGAAGATCTACCTCCCCGTGGTGCACTTGGCAACACATTTTAGCGACTAAAAGATCTGCAACTGCGCATTATTGTTAGATTAATGAACTCTGTTTCAGCATGTTTTGTTGTATTATTTTGTTGTTGTTGTATGTTTTTTTTTCCGTTGTCCTATTTTTGCTGCAACTATTCATAATCTGACATTGAAAATTAAAAAAAATAATAATTTTACGCGAATAGATACGATATACAAATACGAACAAATGTAATGATTAAACACCAACTAATATGATAAACAAACACGAACAAATGCAATAATTAAACTCGAACAGATATAAACAAACACGAACAAATTTAATAATATAAATTAATATAATAATAACAAATTTAATAACACGAACAGACGAACAAGTGTAATAACTAACGACAAACAGATGCACAGTTATAATATCAATAATATAAAAAGAGGTTGCTGGCAAACCGCCGAGTTAAAATGATTATCGCCCTTTGGCGCTGAAAAGAAACTTAATGAAATCAGAACCCTAAACTGCAAAATCCCCGAAAAAATTAACAAGCATGATAAATCTTAAGTTATTTACACAAAATACACTTTTGTGGACCCATGACAAAATGCTAAGCTAGCATGCAAACAATCTCAGGTTCTAAATCTGCTAGTAGCATCTGTTGCAGAAATGAGGAGACTTATTGGCAATTATGGCAACGTGTGTAAAGTGCTTCGCATCGACAGCACAATGATAGAAGGTTTCATCTCCACTTGCAATTGCTCATCAGTTACCCCTGTAAATCTTCCCGAAAATCAATATCGTCGCTAATCGGTTTATCGTTCGTGACATGAATTAATAATGACTCCCACCGATGTTATGCATCATATAAAGTAAACAATTTAATTCATAATAATTATAAAAAGGACAGTTAAACATTTGCTTATGTATTTGTAAATGAATACAAATACATTTTTTCTCTGCATACATTCTCTTTTAATGCATTCCACATTAAAAATAAATAAATGTCGAATAATATTTCAAAGAATTATTTTTATTGCCAACAAATAATATAATAATAATGATATATATATATCTATGAACTGTAACAATCTATTTATTCGTTTTCGATAAAATATAAACTTCTAAAGTAATATCAATTGTCATTAACTTCTGATGTTTAATTGTTAATTTAAGATACAAATCTCAGAAATAATATCTATATTGGATTTGCTCAAGATTCGTCGAAAAACCAATCTTCGTATTCAACTAATCAGATTTTGTGCGAGGCGGGGGGATCAATAAGTAAAGACTGCATTTAATAGATTGAGGGCAGATGCGAGCTGTATAACTTTGTGAGCAAAGGGGAAATCAAGGATATAGGATTGGAAACATACGATAAAGCTTCATGGTCTTATACTGGAGCCGAAATTCTTTCTCTTTCCACATAAAACATCTTTAATTCCCGAGTCAGAATTCTGATGCACAATTATTCTACATATATTGTTTTATTACAAGCACCGTTTACAAAGTTAATATTTCGATAATTGATTTTATTATTCAAATAATAAAAATTAAAAAAAACTACAAAAAAGTTGTGACCAAATCACGCAATGCATATTTTTGACATTCGTTTCATATGAATGATTTGACCTCGAAATTGGACATATGACAGTGAACCAAGACATGAGTCCCTCTTTAAAAACACGTTAATTTTGAAATGGCTTAAAAATAAATCATAACCAGGCTTACTTGTAAGCAATAAGTATACATAATTTTAATGTTTGATCATACAACTCTTAGGTGCTTCAATAGCCTTAATAACTTTTAATATTAAACTTTCAAAATCCAGCAGTTTTCCACATTTTATACCATCTAGTGATCTTAGTTTTCACTTCCTGACCGTTTGATTCATTAGGGAACAAAACCTTTTTACAAATCTTAAAGAAGGCTTTATAGCGCATGTCCAAATCTTTTTATAAATAAATGTTAGAAAAAATGTCTTATTTGTTATTAAACAATTTTATTAGTATACAAAACAACTTTTTATATTTGCTATAAAATTTTACAAACCTTAAATGTGGGAAACAGTTTGAGCAACAGTGAATGAAAAACATCTTTCTGGCTTTGCAGCATTTACTGAAATATTACCTTTTACATATCTTAAAGGTGGGCTACAGTTTAAATCACATTTGTTGCAAAGCAACTTTCTAACTTTACAGCTGTTGCTAAATATAACCTTTTAATAATCTTAAAGGAGGGCTACAGTTTAATCCATATTTGTTGCAAAGCAACTTTTCTAACTTTAAGGCACTTGCTGAAATAAAACTTTTGACAAATCTTAAAGGTGTGAATGCGAAAGTAGTTTTCTGACTTAACAGCTATGAATTGTTGAAACAAAACTTTATACAAATCTCAAAAGTGGGCTGTAGTTTGAATAGCAGCGAATGCTAAGAAGCTTTCAAGCTTTACAGTACTTGTCTAAACTGCAATAAATCTCGTTCTAATTTTCTTGCGCTGAATGTATATTTATTAACCATAATTTAGTTCTTCAACCAGTTTAAATGTAATTTCTCTTTGATTTCTTATTTATTTTCAAAACTAATAATATATTCTGAAATTATTTTTTTCCGATCTTTTTATTTATTAATATAAGAATTTTCGAAATATGTATATTTTTAAAGTTGTCCTATACATTCGCTCAAGGCTGTATTTGATGATTTAGAATGAAAACTAATATTAATTCATTAAATATTTAGTTTTCGTTATTTATGATGTTATATTCTAAACTTTTTTCTCTTACTTTTGTATCGTTGGATATTTTCATCAATTTTATCATTGGTTTATTTTTTTTCCATCTATTTTACACTCACGTCCATAAATTAAGGATAATTCAGAATCACACAGAAATTGAACTCTAAAATAAAAATTTCACCTGTAGAATTATCACACACATCTTGAAGAAAAAATATGCAAATTACAGGAAACCACCAGATGGCGCGGATAGTACGTCACAATGACGAGAGTGTAAGAGGTATATAAGGAATGGTGGCAAAGAAGTAAAATTGTTCACAAACGGTTTAAATGCCTTTCAGTGCAATAGCCGCATAGCTATGGCACAAAGGAAGTATTTGGATGATTTTTTACGTGGTAGAATTATCGGACGAATGGAATGTGGACGTACCCAGCTGGAAGTATCCGAGGAACTTGGAATCGCCCAGAGTGTCATCTCCAGGCTTTGGCAACAATTCCAAGATGATGGTAATGTGAGTAGATATTACAGCACAGGTCGCCCCCGAGTTACAACGCCAAATGAGGACCGGTATTTAGCAGTTACTGCCAAAAGAAACAGACGGAGCACAGCATCAGACCTGTCTCGTCAACTCTCTTCAGCTACCGGTACGACAGTTTCAAGGCAGACCGTGTACAGACGCTTAAGGCTCGTTCCCACCGAGGCGAGAGACGTGAAGATGCAAGAGGCAAGCGACCAAATTTTTTCGACCCCTTCACAGCGAAACGTCAGAAATAGCATTACGCATAGTGAAAAACCGCTTGAAGTTGAAAGTTGGGCTACTCCACGCGGCGAACTGCAAACCGGTTTCAGGCGACCGCGGTGAGGTCAAATTTTGGTCGCTTGCATCTTGTCGCCTTGGTGAGCACGAGCCTTTAGGGCACATTGGTCTATATGCTCGTAGGCCTGTCAGATGTGTTCCACTTACCGCAACTCACTGTCGCCTGCGATTAACCTGGAGTAGAGAGCATGCATTGTGGACACCGCAACAGTGGTCTGGTGTGATGTTTTCCGATGAGTCCGGGTTTAGTTTGCAGTCTGATTCTGGCCGGACTTTCATACGCAGAGCGCCAGGTACCCGTTACCACCAAGAGAACACCATTGAACGACACCGTTACGGTGGTGCAGGATGGCTCGTTTGGGGAGGAATTATTCTTGGTTCCAGAACTGACCTGCATGTTTAGAGTGTAACGATGACAGGCCGCATCTATCGGGATGTCATTCTGGAACATCATGTACGTTTGTTTCGGGGCGCCATGGGCGCTGAATTTCTGTTTATGAATGACAACGTCCTCATCGTGCAAACATTGTAGACGAATGCCTTCAATTGGAGGATATCACCCATATGGATTGGTCAGCATACTCACCGGACTTAAACCCAATAGAGCATGTGTGAATAGAGCATGTCGGTCATGCTTGGCCGACGAATTGCAGCCCGTCAACCCCCTGCCACCTGTCAACCGGAACTTTGGAGGGCATTGCTTGATGAGTGGTGTAATATTCCCCAAGATCAGATTGATAATTTGATACTCAGCATGCCTAGGCGTTGTAAGGCCTGTATTGCATCGTCCGGGAGACATACTCCATATTAACCATCATACTAACCATGTTATACTGTTTTTTGTAAATAGGTTCTTTTTTGAAATTTGCTCCAGGTAGTAAAAATCGCAATTTTTATTAATTATGTCAAACATATAGCATCTGTTTTGCTCTTTACCTTTTGTTTAATAAATAGACTTTACAAATAAGTCAAATTTGTTTTGCTTCTGTCTCTTTCTTTGCCTGAACTTCATTATCCTTAATTTATGGACATGAGTGTAATATCCTTTGGTTTAAACGGAAAAAAAAAAAAGTTTGTCTTAAATCGTATCACAATCAGAGATTATCTTATCAAATACAAACCAACTATTTTTATTGCCTTTCTTTTATTAATAACTAAGCAGTAATCTTCATGGTGATGCGACAAATTTAATCTTTGGCGTCATTCTTTTATTGACTATGTTACTCCGTTCAAAACTTGATCATACTGCATATAAAGTCACTCCATTTATAAGATCATATGACAGGGAATATTTTACATCGAGATTTGACTGTATTTAACGAAGTACTACACTGTGTGAAAAAAGTAGAAGGACAGTCATTTTTTTGTACAATATGCTTTTATTTTACTGCTTTTGATCTGATTTTTATAGATAGTTGTTTTGTTAGAGTTTTAATTTACGTTAAGTGAAAGTTAAATGAGATTTTTTTATTTACCATCATTTTAACTTAGGAATGCAATACTTAATAACTTTGTGTGTGTGAAAAAAGTAGAAGGACACATCCAAAAAATCTATTTAGAAGCTGTTGGAAAGTTTATAGGTAAGTGTTTTTTTTTTCTCTTTTAATTCCTTTTTAACAAGAATAAAATATTTAGCTAGAAATTCATAGTTTTTATTGGTTTTAGGATGCCCAGAGGAATACCCTTAAGTAAGTTTCAGAAGGGCCAAATAGTTGCCTATAAAAATGAAGGCAAAGGTGTGAGAGAGATTGCACGGCAGCTACGAATCAGTCCTAATACTGTTTCGAACTTCATAAGAAACCCTTAAAGTGACAGAAGGAAAAAGAAGACAGGAAGACCAAAAAAAAAACTCACCCAACGTGATCAACGAAAATCATTCGTGAACTCAAAAAGACTGGTGGAAGTGTCGGCAAGGCGCAATTTCAATCAAGAATTACACATGTAACCAAAAGAACTGTCTATAACTACATAAAACGCTCAAAAAAGTTCGTCTTCAAAAAACGGATGCACCATCCGAAGTGGAATGAAGGACCGACTGCAGTGGGCTAAAGACCACATGTCCTGGAGCTCAGAATGGACCTCAGTTATATTTTCCGATGAGAAAAATTCAATTTGGATGGTCCAGATGGTTATCAGCACTATTGGCACTGTCTTGGTATTGAAGAAGAAACTTATTCTACTCGACAGATGGGAGGAGGTGGTTTAATGGTATGGTTAGCAGTTGGCTATGGAGGCAGGACAAGTTTAGTGTTTCTAAATGGTAGACAGAACCATACAGACTACATCCAAACTCTAAACTCAAATCTTCTCGCGTATGGCACTGAGTTAGGAGGAGATGACTGGATTTTTCAGCAAGATGGAGCCTCATTTCACACTGCAAATGGTGTTAAAGATTGGTTTGCAGCAAACAATGTTCGATTTTTACATTGGCCTGCTAAAAGTCCTTATCTCGACATTGTAGAGAACATATGGGCAATTATTGTATGTCGTGTTTACAAGGGTGGAAAGCAGTTTAAATCTGTAGCTGAGCTGCAGAAATCATTAAACTTTGTATGGGACAATTTTTGCCAAACAAAAATTCAATCTTTATACAGTTCGATGCCAAATAGGATCTTCGTAATTCGACCCAACAGGAAAAGAATTCCATATTAATTTATATAGTACACCTCTTTTTTTAGAAGTGTCCTTCTAGATCATGAGTCCTCAAAACTTTTTCATTTTTTTAATTGTATACTGATACAGGTATCTGCATGATCGTCAAATTTATCAAAAATAATCAATGTTTTTTTTTGTCCCGCATTAAGTGAAGTTTCCTGTAAGACACTGGGGTTTTTCTAAGACGAATTGTATAAATCAATTTTGTCTTTCCTCCCCTACAGAAGTCAACCCTCCTTTCCTCCTCCTCCCTCATCTGCTGATAAAGCAGTTCCGAGACGATATCTTCTAGCATGTAAAATTTTGAATGGAAGCAAGAACAAATTGTGAATAAATTTTTATGATTTTGCTTAAAATAGACTCGGTGTTTTTGTGGGTATTGATATTTTGTATATACATGTTGGTGTAATGTATTTTAAGTTTGGGAAAATGTATCGATAAGTTTCAAGTCGCACGATCATCTAGTCACAACTTTTGTCTGAAATTGCAAATTCTTTTTTTCTATTATACTTATTTTTATCCTTCACTGATAAATATGAAAAAAGGAAATAATATACAAAGAAAACTCATATTGATAGGAGAATAAATAGCGAACGTTGCAAAGATTATTGCGAAGAGATCTACAGGGTGATTCATGGGACAAATTTGAGGGATAGCCCAACTTACTGAAACATACATTTTTTTTTTTTTTTGTATAGCTATGTAGGGTCAGAAGTGAAGCGTTGAGGGACGAGCACACTTTCAAACGAATGTCTCGTAATAGCCAGACGCAATGTACCACCCGTCACGTGACGAGTTTCAATTCCTCTGGCTGACAACTCTAATGTATTCTTACTTTGTTTTTGCAACCGTGTTTTCTTTTAGGAGACTCCAGTTTATTTGAGGACTCGTTGCTCGACTATCTCGTTCGCGAAATACCTGTCATCTTTGGAACTGTTCTCCAATCACTCCTTCGACTCTACCAAGCATGTATTACTGTGGGCGATCGCAATTTCGAGCATTTATTGTAAACATTGAATCAAAGAGGCATTTTGCAATGTTGTTATAATTAAACAATGCTTTTCTTTTTATGTCTCATTTTTTTGCGTTTGTTCTTCCAAATGTCACTGCCGACCCTACATTCCTATACAAAAGAAATGTATATTTTGCTAGCTATACCACCCCTCCGAGTTTTTCCAATAACCGTGCATATTGATCAGCATGTGTGTCTTTCGTTAACAAGAAAATGCAATGTTAGAGTATCGAAAAATGATTTTTTTTTAAATTAGCATCGGAATACTACGTCCTCCAATCAAGTATTTTCAATATCATTTAAAAAATAGAGCCTTTAAAATACTAGTGTACATAATTTTCCTGAGTGCGAGACTTTCCGAGAATGTTCTTGCCATTAACAAAATGTTGTTTTCAAATGCAAGCATTTTGGGAGTGAACATCATTGGTCCCATGTTCTTTTCACAGACTAGTCTATATTTAGTTTCACAGGTGATTCTAAACGTGTTTACATCTAGAGGGAGTCGGGAACACGAAATTATCCCTCGAACATTATAGAACGTGACCGTTTCGATAGTGGAAGTATGATAGTAGGGGAAGGAATAATGAGCGATGGACGGACGCCCTTACACGTTTTCGACAGCAGACCTGAGACCACCTAGTGATATCGGTATCAGGTCTTAGAAATGTAAGAATCTTCAGAGGTGCATATAAATCTGATTTTTTGTTTGTTTATGGACGATGTTTGTCCACATCAAGCAAACCTCGTTGATGAATTCCTTGAAAGTGAAGACATTCAGCTTATACCGTGGCCAGCAAAGTCTCCCGATCGCAACCCGATAGAGAAGTTATGGAACTACCTTCAAAGAGCAATTGCACGTAGACGTCCTCCTCCTTGAGATGTAAATGCTTCGAAGACGGCATTGCTGGAAGTGTGGAGCTTAATTCTCAAAACTGTGGGAATTAAGCTCCACACTTAATTAAATTCATGTGGCGTTACGTTATTGTGTCAACGTTATTGAAAGTATAAAAACACGTTGTGATATGTGAGTAAAAGTCAGGGGAGATCACTTTCCATATTAAATTCGTATGGCATCATTTTTTTCTGCATTCTCTTTGCCACATTTTATTACCATTTTTATTTTTCATGCTACAATTACATATCATATGTAATACTCTTAATTTTTTCCTCCGCATTTATGTGTCATAATGTTATCATATATCCAAACAAATTAATAAAATTATAGCTTACATTTTTTGAGAAATCCGTGAATTTATGCATGTAAAGAAATTTTTGGACTTGAATATATATATATATATATAATAAAAGTTAATTTTATTTTCTAACATGTTCAGTCTAATAGCTCATTATTAAACTATTCTGTAAAAGATAAAAGAGCTTTTCTTAAAACATAAGTTGATTTTGATTCCACTTGCATTCCAAAGTTGACTCCACTTCTCCAACACAATCTTCCAGAATCCATCCAATATTTTGCGATGCTGTTCATGCAGAGTTTATTTCAAAATTCAAAATGGGATTTTGAAATAAACTCCAGTCGGGTGCACTGCGTGTCTGTAGAAGACACGTAGGGACTTGTTTTGGGATATCTTTTGAAATATGAGATACAACTTTAGATATAAGTTATGTCCGTACCTTTGTTGGGTATGCCTTTTTTACCCGTTTTTCTCAGTCAAATTTTAATTTTCGGCGTTTCTTTTCTTTGTTATAAATTATGTCACATTTTACGAGTAGAAATTTTAAAATCATGTTTTTTTTTTTTTTTTTTTTTTTTTAATTTGCGAAGAAAAAGCATTTTTCTTCACGAAGAGCAAAAATATAGTTTTCGATAGATTGCTTATTTTGTTACATATTAATAATTTTAGTGAGGCGATGATAATTAAACCTTACCAAAATGATGTCTTCTGATTTTTTTTTTTTTTTTTTTTTTTTTTTTTTAGCTCATTTATATTTAATTCATACAGTCAGAATCGTTACAAAAATGTCTGAACATCCACTGTAATAGGAAAAAATGTATTTAAAGACTATAGTAAAAAACAAAAGAGACGACTTTTTTTTTTTCTTCTGGAGATTTTTGTTTTTCCCTTATCCCATTTGGTAGACAGCAACATCTAGACCAAGTCTATGAATCCGTCTGTTCTCATAGAAGAAAGCGGTGCGGGGGGAGGGCATCTTCTGTTGTGATGGAACAACCCGTGAGTAGAAGTCTGACTTGCCACCATGGCGCTGAAGAAGGAAGGCAATGAGTTCCGGGAGGACTTTCTTTCGTTCCGGATGTACCCGCATTTGCTTATCATGTGGAAGAATACCCGGAAAACTCCCACTAGGTAGGTTGACTTACGAGGCAAAAGGCTGAACATCGGGCAAACACCATCGAGTCTCTTCATTTTTTGAAACTGGGCCGACAACAAAACTGCCAGGGATTGAGCCCCGGCCCTAATGCTCACTAGCGACGCGAGTTGCCACTGAGCCACGAGTCGGGCTACAGATTTTTAAAAATCGATATCATTTTTTAATCGATATTACTGTTAATTATTAATTTGATCTTGGCTAAAGCTTTTCTTTTCTTTTTTTTTTTTTTTAATTCTCATCTTTAACTTCATATAAAGCCTTTTTCATAATTTATCACACACTGATGTAAGACCAGTGTTGAAGTTTGTATAATTTTGTAATATTGTAATTTTTGTCTAATTTTGTAATAATGTAATTTTTGTCTAATTTTGTAATAATGTAATTTTTCTCTAATTTTGTAAGAGATGGACAGAACTCTTTAAACATGAAATTTTAACATTTTTTTAGTGTATAATCTGCTAATTATAGTGTGCAAATCATGGTAATGGGTGGTAAGAACTATTGGTAACTGCAATTAGAACAAGTAGAACAGTTGGCAGTAGGTACAATTAGAGCAATTGGTTGTAGATATAATTTTAGGTGGTAGTTTTATTGAATCGATTTCTACGAAGTTTCCTAAAACGATGTCCACCATACGCATAGGCTTATAAACTCTACTCCTAAGCTTTAATATTTCTTGGCGTATAATCTGTGGATTACAGAAAAATTACAAATAGATATTATTTGACAAAATAAATAAACATAATTAAAAAAAAAAAACGATTGTTTAGTTGTTCAATACAAAGTCATATATCGCAGTAACGAGATTATTGTGTAGTGAATGGATCATTTGATCCCATTTCAATGTTAGCTTTGTAGCTGAAGACTCTACGCGAGAGCTCACATTCATAAAAGCGTGCGCGTGTAGGAACAAATCCCTCCGTGACTTGGCCAACACACGAAATCTTGGCGACACTAGATCCCGGGTTAACCAGCCTAAAGAATGCGCAAGATGGAAGCTGATCGACAAACCAAGCCTTACAAAACTCTTAAAACGCGAATTTTTACCTTTCGTTTAGCGTATAATCCGCTAATTATAGTGTGTAAATTACGGTAATATGGTAATAATAATATATATAAGTATTTTAGGTGGTAGTTTTATCGAATTGATTCTACGAAGTTTCCACCATACGCATAGGCTTATAAACTCTACTTCGAAACTTTAAATAAATTTTTTCTTTCTTTCTAATGCAGCTGGCAAACACTTAGACAGCTTGGTCTTTGATGCCTTAAGGCAAGCGCTGCACAGATGTTACTCCCTTTGCATTACCCAGGGAGCGCGTGTAATTTGAAGATAAGCCACGGACGCGGAGTAACAATGCCCCCGCAACGCTCTACGATCCTTTTAGACCGGGACCTGCTTTTTAAAGTGCATTCCGAACCACTAGAAACAACCATGGCCCAGCCGCGATTCGAACCCGAAACCTGGGATACCGAGCGCCAGAGTGCTAGCCATTCGGCCATATTCAGGCCCTCGTTTTACAAATAGATATTATTTAAAAAAATTAATAAATAAACATAATATTTTAAAAAAAATTGTTTAGTTGTTTGATATAAAGTCATATATCGCACTAACGAGCTTATTGTGTAGTGAATGGATCACTTGATCATATTTCAATGTTAGCTTTGTAGCTGAAGACTCCATGCGAGAGAGCTCACATTCATAAAAGCGAGTGCGTGTAGGAACAAATCCCTCCGTGCCACACGAAAGCTTGGCGACACTAGAAAAACGACTATCTCTCTCTAGAAGCGGGTGTCAGATGATTTCCTTTCAGCCACTCGAATTATCTCGTTTGCTCTCTCCCGGTAAAGGGGGGAGTCTCCCCGTATCGGAAGTTGGAAAAATGATGCCCCTCTTTAACCGTATCGCTTTAACGGTGACTTCTTCTGACAGCGAGGAGGGAGGGACCGTGTTTTGACTCCCTCTCCTCTTTTTCCAACCCCTGCTCTTGAAAAATAGGTGGGGGAGGATGAGTTTTTATTTTATTTTTATAATGTATGAGAAGTGAGTCATCACTGGAAAACGAGTGGCTTTTCGGTACCGGTTGAAAAGCTTGGAGAGTGTTATCTTGAAATACTTAAAAATATTGAATTTTTTTTTTTTTAAATTTCATATGGAAAAAAATATGGACTACGGATGTTTGTAATGGTTCGAAATCTACTTTAAACCGTTGGTCCCGTAGAGCAGTGTAGAGGTAGTGTTACACACGCCAGTAGTATATCTTCAAGCTACACGTGTTCCCTGGATAGTGTTAAGTGAATAACAGCAGTGCAGCCCTTGCGTATGGCATAAAGATTAACTGTCTCTGTATTACCAGCTGCGTTACAACAACAACAGATACAAATACTATATAGAGGGACGAAGAAATAAAAAATACAAAAAAAAAATTGTTTTCTTTATTGAAAAATGCGAGAGTGGTTAAAAAAAACAACCCTTTTTTATTTTCTCCATTCCTTGGCTAGTGCTAATGTGCATAGTTAAGGTATGGGAGGGCTCAGATTTTCATCAACTGGTGGCATCCGTTGCAGTTCCTGCTTTTAAAAACGAGGGGACTGGATGGCAACTGTGACAATGTGTATTTGCTTCTCGCAGTATCGACAGCTTGGCTGCCTGGTGTGATTTGGAAAGATTTTCTTAAATGCAGCGCCCAAATGTGGGTGCAGTTACTCCTAAAAGCTTTTCTAAAAGCCAATTTCCTCCCCTCATCTATCATCATCGTGGTGTTTTTAACTAATTTTTTTCATTTATTTATTTTTTATTTATTTATTATTATTTTTTTGGGGGCGGGAGTGCTTATGCACCTCATTTTGAGTAACGATATATAGAGACGATTTTCGTTACTCGGCAATCTGCAATACAAGTACTTTCGATTAAGCAGTTAATCAAAACATTTATTGAGGACTTCAATTTGTTTATTTGCTTTCTGCGGAAATTTTGACTTTTAACATAAATTGCCATCTAATTTTTTTAATCGAAATTTCGACATTTGAGGGATACTTAAACTGAGGAAAGAAAACTCAGTAAAATTATTTAATAAATACTAAAATGTCAAACACTACTACAAATTACCACAAATTTCAGGGGAATCTATCAGCTATTTCGTTGACTCGCTAGAAAAAAAAAATTATTGTGTGCTTTTCTGCAGATGGAAAAGTTGTCCATTTTTGCTCCCCGACCCAAAATAATCAAAACGGTTGATTTCTGAGAAAAAGCGAATTCTGAGAAAAAGACATCGAAATTTAAAATGCAGGACAGTAACTTTTTGATATTTCGGCAAAACCGAGTAATTTGAAAATTAAGATTTTTTTTATTTTTATTTTCAGGTGAATTTTAAATGTTTTAAAATTTTTTTTAATCAAATAATAATAATAATTCCGCTATTAAAGGTGTGATTTCCTATAAAATGATACGAACCTGAAAATTCTAGTATCGAAATTTTTTAATAGTTCAGCAAAACCGAAAAGTTCAAAAATTCAAATTTATCCTATTATTAAGTGAATTTTATATCTTTTGAAATAATAAAAGAAACACATGTACATCCTATAATGTTCAACAAAATAAATTAATAAATTACAATTTTTGTAAGTGGCTTGAAAAAGCTGTAGAAAGTTATGAAGGCTTCTCTTAAAATCAAAATGAAAGAAATGATGAGGTGTGTAAAGCAGCCCTTTTTGAAGGCGTAGGGTTAAAAATTCGACTACAGACTCTTTTAGAAAATTAATTTTTGTTTTACAAAAAATTCTATGAATTGATGTTAAAATTAAATGTTCAGGAGCCATTTCTTTTGTGTTCTTGAATAATACAACCCTTAACAAAGACAGCGACTGCTTTATCAACAAATCAAGAAAATGTTTGGAGATTTTTTTCAGCTCGAGTATTGTCCAAAGCTATCTTGCATCAATAATGAAAAAGATCTTATGCATGTTATTTCTATTATTAAGAAGAAGAAAAAAGCATTTAATGTGCTACAATAACCGACTCTTTGTACACTGGCAACATACGCAGCTAGGTTGCAAGAACGAATCAGCTGGAAGCATTGTCCTAGTCGCTTGATGAGATTAGTTGGCGGAAGTGATAATGTGTGTAGAGAATCTCGCACAGATATTCAGGCTGGCTGATAAGAGTCTTTTGGGTTTTCTCCCTTAGGACACATGAATGCTGGGCAGTTGTCCCTAAATGTCCTCACGGAAGGCACTTACCACCTGTCATCACCCTTTGGTGAACTATTCATTTTGTACACAAGTGAAACATGAGGACCACCTATGTCCTTTACACACAAAATGTTTCTATGTTTTTCAAAATTTTCGAAAATGTATGTTAAAATTAGATTTTAAGGAGTTAATTCACTGGCATCCTTTAATTCTACATCCAGTACAAAAATAATGATTACTTTAGCAGCACACCAAGTAAGATTTGAGAGACTTTTCTCAGCAATGAGGCTTATGAAAAGCTATCTTGGACCCAAAGTGAAATGAGATCTTATAGAAGCTATTCTATTTCAAAAAAATAATAATAATAAGATTGAATGGATTGCAAATATATCATCTTTGTGTTTAAAATGTACCGTTTGCTTTTTTTCATCTCAAACTATTCTGTAATACTTTGGTACCTGTTCACTTGTCTCTGTTATATTTATAGGACAAATGTATTTTTTGTAATTGGAGTTAGATTTAGAGTACAATAACGCCTTTTAAATGAGTGAAAATACCTACACCTTTAAAGTAGTCAAAAATAATTTCTTATGAAAAAAGTATTTTCATAACAAAGTTCACTAAAAGTCATTGAATTTATTTCACAAATTCTTCTGAATCCATTAACAAAGACCATGGTACATAAAATTGCGGAAAAGATTTAAGAGTTGGAACATTTTTTGGCTGACTTCCCACCTAAGAAGTTTTTATAAAGACATCACTTTGCAGAAGGGGTCGTCAAACCTTGTTGACCGTCCTCATTTCCAAGGGGGTTTTATAGCACACTCTATTACTACGTAATTATAATAGGGCAATAAAGAAGTTGTTCTTAGTTAATTAAGATTGGTTATTGTATAGCAATTATTGTATGTGTAATTTATTATGTACCATTATATTGGTTTAATATTAAACTTTTCATTGGGTGTTGATGTTGTTCTTAATTTTGTTTATTAAAAAACACATAATTTTTTCCTATTTGACTGGTGACTTTTTCTCTATCTATCTGTTCCTATGCTACGGGGGTAATCGAATTAAATCCTATCTATGCAATGATGTCTGATATTTTTCTGTCGATCCTTAGGAAAATCATATAGACCACTAATATTCGCTTAAACATTGTTCAACATTGGAGGGGGGGGTCGCTATCGAAAATTTTAACCACTGGATTTCAGTATGAATTTTTTTAACATATTTATTTTGCTAAGGACCCCGACAGTGATATGGATGTTTGTAGTTGTTCGGAATTCAATTTAAACTGTAGGTTCCGGTCTAATATGACTGCAAAGCATTGGGCATATATCTGAAAACCCTACTCCGTAAAAAGAAAAACCTCTGTCTCGAAATCTGCCAGTAGGCCACAGACAGCGGCAGGCAGACAACCTTGGCCCACCGTGGGGCTGTTGCACCGCTGATGATGATGATATTTTACTAAGATTAATTCTATGAAAAGCATATTTAAATATTAAAATTAACGTTCTCTAAATTTGACAGATTAATAACTGTAATATATTTACTTATACTAAGTTTCTAGACAACGGCCGTACCATGCTGAATATACCGGTTCTCGTTAGATCACCGAAGTCAAGCATCATTGGGCGCGGTCAGTACTAGGGTGGGTGACCACCTGGGAACACCGCGTGCCGTTGGCAAATTTGGGACCTGAATGGCCGAGTGTCTGGCGCTCGGTGACACAGGTTTCGGGTTCGAATCCCCGCGGTGCCATGGATGTTTGTAGTGGTTCGGAATCCACTTTAAGCCGTAGGTCCCGGTCTCCTATGACTGTAAGAGCGTCACGGAGCAAAAGTCAGGCTTCTACCTACGGGTGCCCCATCGCAACAGAAGCTGCTTCCTTCCCCTTCAATCATGAGTACGTATGGGCTCGTGGGCTTGGCCAGCCAAGTGGGATAAGAAACAACAAACAAACAATACTAAGTTTCTATGTATTCTATACTTCCATTTTTTAATGTCTTTATTTAAAATAAACACTGATTTTTCACGTGATTTTATTTATGTGTGTTTTAAAACTGGCATCAAATATGTGTTGCCAAATTTAACGACTGACCTATATCAAGTCGCGTGCCTTGTAATTCATTTTGAATCATGTGCTTTGTATTTGATTTTGAATGTTTCCTTTTTTGCTCTGTATTTTATGTTTTGAATTTTTTTAGAAGTCCCATAATAACGTCTAAATATCAGTTTATGTTTATAAAAGTTAATTTAACCTTCTTCTAACAGAATTGTCAATCAGAATTTGTAAGTAGTATTGGAAACAATTGTTTCTTCGTGAAGTTTTAGAACATTGGTATATTCCAATGGCTTTTGAAGTTGGTAGTGTTTCTTGTAATATTCTGACCAATTGTTTCATAAATTTCTAGGACTATTGAAAATTGGTATACTCCCATACGTACTCATGCAGCAAAAAATACTCAAATATGAAAAATTGAAATTCGTAAACGGTTTTCAATCTTTCTATATATTTATGGACAAAATCATGAAATGGTTGTGAAAATGTTCTCATTTTTTTATTTTTAAGTCGTTAATCAGTTAATCTTTTTAATCTGCAAATTGCTTATCCATGAAGTTTTACAATTTTTCGGAATATAATTCATGGAGTGTTTGTTTATTTTAAATGTTTTTGCATGACTATATTGTTAATATAATTGTTTTAATTTAATTAAAATTGTTTTTCTGTATCATTTTATATTATGTTGAATATTTTCCATGAATTTTTATTGAATTTCATTGTTATTGTTTACTAAACAAAGCATATCAAAGTAAAGCGAATTGTTACAAAAGCAAGGAAGCTCAATCATTATTTCTGCTATTTTATAATCAATTAGGAAAGAACGAAACAAAAAGGGTTTTCTGATATGTGAGTATTAACTCTTTTATTAGACAAGGATCGGAACAATCCTGCTTTTTAAAACGTTCCAACTTTCAAAGAAAAGACAGAGCATAGAATATATTCCATGTTATGTTCTTTAATCAATGTATAAAAGTTTTTATACATTAAATGTTATAAACATGATACTTAGAGATATGATTTATAATTATGTTCCAATAGAAACGTGTTGATTTATTTTAACTCTATAAAAAAAGATAAATTCTGACAAAGAATCGTAACATCATAGAAATGATGCTCAATGCAAAAAACTGATGTATTTATACTAGAACATAAATATGTTGATTCATTTCAATGCTTTAAAAAAAAAGACAAATTTCAAAAAAGCATCATAGAAATAATGTTAAATTCAGCAAATTGATTTATAATTACATTCCAATAGAAATGTGTTCGTATCAAAACTGAGAAATAAAGTAAATTTTGAAAAAACATCATAGAAATGTGCTAAATTCATTAAACTGATTTATAATTTATATTCCAATAGCAAAATTCTATTGGAATATTGCACATTTATTTCAAGGCATCACAGAAATGATCCTATATTCAAAAAAATGATTTCTAATTATAGAAATGTGTTAATTCATTTCAAAACTTTAAAATAAAACAAATTCCGAAATTTTTTGCTGAATTCTAAGCCAGATAAGAAAATACTGCTAACTATATAAAGATATTTGTGATTATCAAACGCCTTTCAAGAAATTACATACTTTGTAATAATTTATTTTTCTGATTCTATCCATAATGCATATTCTTTATACAGAGTAACATAAATTTTATTATTTTCATATATTTTTGGATTGTCATTTTTTCCATAGTAATTTAATTTTTTTTTATTTTTATACCTTTTTTAATCATGTTAAGGTAATTTTTAATCAGTGATATAATACTTATCTTGCAGGTATATTTAGAACATAAACATTTAATTGTAACAAATAAATATTGGAATATCAACATTGAAATCCACCATGCTATAAAATTATAATTCTTTATTCGATACGAAGGATATCTGAAACTGGGTGCGCAGAAGATCTACATTCCCCGTGGTGCACCTGGTAACACTTTTTAGTGGCTAAAAGATCTGCAACTTGGCATTATTGTTAGATTAATGAACTCTGTTTCAGCATGTTTTGTTGGATTTGTTGTATGTTTTTTTTTCGTTGTTCTTTTTTTGCTGTAACTGTTCATAATCTGCCATTGAAAAAAAAAATATATGAAACTATATTATATATCTGAAACTCGGGATTATTGAATCGTGCGTTATATTATGAAACTGGTGTTCATATTTTTGTTGTTAATTTTGTTATTGATTAGCTGTTTCCATAGTTCATAAGAATAATTTATGTATGTGATTCTCTTTTAATTCAATTCTAAAATTGATCTACAGTATCACCTTTTTTAAACAGTTTAAGGTTTTTTATTGTTTACTTTTATTTGATATACATTCTATACTTTCTTAAATACTATGTTTAGAATTCGTAAATAAATAAAATACTTTTTATTTAATTTGTTATTATAATGTTCTTAAATATTATAGTTTTGATCTAGATATATATAGTTATATATACATATATAGATAGATAGATGATACAATATATACGATACGATATATAAGATATGATATATAGTTTTGAACTAAAAATAACCTTAATTAAAACCTTAACCGTTTTTAAACAGTTTAAGGTTTTTTTAATGTATACTTTTTATTTAATATGCATTCTATACTTTCTTAAATACTATAGTTTTTATCTAGATATATAGTTCTATATATATAGATACGATATATAGTTTTGATCTTTAAATTAAAACCTTAACCGTTTTTAAAGAATTTAAGGTTTTTTATTCTATACTTTTATTTAATATGCATTTACTTTCTTAAATACTATGTTTATGCTAACATTTATACTATTAATTGTATATAAATAAAATACTTTTCCTTTAATTTGTTTTTATAATGTGCATATTATATCATACAGAATCTTGAATTGTGATACAAGATTATGTTTGCATTATTTATTATGTTTCATTACAATTATGTTACCATCATTTAGGTGCAAATGGATTACAAGTGATTGTGAAAAAATTAGAGGAACTGGACAACTATTTTTTATATTTTTATTGTATACCTTCACTTATTTGAGGATTAAATTTCAATTAGTTCTGGTAGTTTTTAATTTTTCTCAAAAATAATGCTCTCTATATATTTTTGGCTTTTTAAAAAAAAATGTGAAAAAAATTGAAAAAAAACTTTTTTTGTCTAGAAAATTGTGTAAATGAAAATGAAAATTAAACTAAAACTTTACAAGTTAATTTGAATATTTAAGATTATAAAATTTGAAAAAATTTGAGAATGTTTTGTCATCAAAAATATATAGTTATTATATAAAGAAAAAAAACGAAGAAAATTTGTTTAAAAAATTCTGTTTTTACTCATATTTTTATCATTACAAAGTATGCATGACAGAAAGATTGTTAATTCTCACATAACATTATAAATTTCAAACAGTTCCGTGAATTTAAAAACGAAAAAATTAAAGAATTAAATTTTTTATACTTTAATAATAAATTATCCAAATATTTAACATTTTTTAAATATCTCTATGTATTTTAGCATGTATCTATATATTATTAATTTAAAGGAGTTAACTGATTTAATAAGAAAATTTAAAATATTAAAAAAAATTAATAATTAATATGATAAGAAAAAAGACCTTGTCAACATATAAAAAATAATTATTAAATATTTTTTAACTATTTATAAAACTATTACAGCGGAATAACAGACGCATAAAATAATGAAATATTATTAAAAAAATTATTACAAATTTTTGTTTTGAATCTGTAGATCAGTATTTTCAAAATAAAACACGTTTTATTTTAATTAATTCATTAACTGATTTCACCCTGGATTTTCATTAAGTTATCCATGTACAATCAAATATTTTTAAGTTTGATCTCTACATGAAGTGATATCTCATTAATCGATACTTCGTTTATTTTAAAAATGGCAGGCATAATTCTTTTACCCCATAAATATTGTTGATATTTTATGTTATACTACTACTTTATGAATTAATAATAGTTTAAATGAAATATAAAGTACCTACATCTAACAAATATAACTTATTTATTATTGATCTTGTCTAAATACAACGAAATTATCTGGCTTCCTGTTGATTATCTTTATCGTAAACCAATCTATAAAACATAAGACAAAAAGATGAAAACCAGATGGCAGCAAATAAATTTACATTTTGTATGATGGATGTTTATATTATTTCTATCAGCGAAGAAATGGATAAATACAAAACATGTGATTAAGATAACAAATCCTTGTAAAATCATTCGAAAAAAATGTAATCCCTAATAACAAGCATGCCACTACATGTTATCTTCAGTATGCAAATGTTTCTGAACGAACAAAAAAGAAGAAATGCATCCATGTTTCCTGTCTGTCAAGCAACAAAAGGGTGCGAGTGGCTGGAAACAAGGCCACAGCTCAAGAAGCCGGATCGTTCGATATATTCCCAACCCCGTACACCCCCATACCCCGTTTCTCCACGGAGCTGCAAAATGGGAAATGCCTACAAAAGTGTGTGAAGGAATTTGTGCATAAGTAAAAGTTGCTCACCTGTTGTTTTCGTTCTCATCTGCAAAAGGCATTCCGTTGTATTTCACGCTCCTGTACGCACTCATTGCTTATCTAGGTTTTTCTTCCCAAAGGATCTCTGGATTCCAGGAGAACTCCCGTTTTCCAGGCGGCGAGTGGTTGCTATGGCACAGGCACTGGAAAGGCTTCGTTTTCGGGAAAGAACCTTGTCTTTGGTGCGGGAGTGGTGGTATGCTGGGATGATTAGGCCTAACTAAGTATTCGAATTCCGAATGTGTTCTTGCAAGAATGCATTTTGGTAAACTTTTGATCTTATTTACGTCACTACCTTGGGGTAATTAAAAAACACAACTCAGCAATATTTTTTTTAATTGTTTACATCTCTTTTTATTTAAGGAAATTCTTATTTATTTTTTTAATTGTTAACAAAAAGTTACATTCGAATCTATTAAAAAAATTATTTCAAAATACTTTAATAGTTCTTTTAAAGGTACAAGTAGAAAAAAAAAAAATATTTTCTTAAATTCTGAATTTTTAAAATTTTAATTCTAAAATTTTAAATTTTAATTAATACCAATTCCAGTTAATAATATTGTTGATATTGATTAATAAAAGGTTTATTTAGTTGTTTAAATTGCTTATTTTTGTTAGCGGTACACTATCGCCAGTTTTTTAGAATTAATTTTTTTTTTAAATGTTTTGATTGAGATATATTTATAATCATCTCTGTCTTTAAATAATTTATATTTTTTAAGTAATTTATGGCATTCTTAGTTTAATTTTTAGCGTACTATTTGATTGAAATAAATTTTTTGTGTTGTCTACAGATGTAATTAAAAAAATCACGCATTCTAATTTGAATGTTTTGTCTCTTGTTTTCTTTTAGGAAAAGGTTTATAAATAAAAAAAAAATGCTCACCTTATTTATTTACGAATTTTGGAATAAAAGGAATGCATATTTATGTACAGCACATAGTGTATACATAACTCATTATATTTTCAAACTCGTTTCTTAGCTAATGATTATTTATAGTCACATTGCTGACTTGGAATGCATCTTCTTGAGCTAATTTTTAATGCTGTTGAAGATTTGATCTAAAGAAATGCTTTTTTTTTTCAATGTAAAGGATGAAAAGTCTCTTCCAAGTTTCTTTAATTAAAGAATAATAATTGATTTTCTATGAAGAGATATTAAGAGCAAAAACAGAATATTCTTTTTTATTTTAATTATTAATATGTTATAATTATGATCACGCAAGAAGTGAAGTTTTGGATTAAATAGAAAATAGCCTACATACAGCATACAATAAGGAACGTCAAGATCTCGACTTTTTCACCAAAGCAAAAGATACTAATATAACTCCATTGTGATTTTATTATTTTATGCATCTCTTATTTTTATGAGTTAGAAAATTCTTTAATAGTCATTTCCCAACTTTTCCTTTTAATTTTCCATTTACTTTGAAACTTTAATTTCTGTTTTAACGTCTGTTTTTGCTCAGAAATTTCTACAACACAAAACTATGAGAGTATAGTATGCCGCTATTATAATGCCATCGAAGATTTTGCATTTTTTAAGTGAATATTTTGAGTAGGCTTTGAATGAAGAAGTGCAACAAATGAAATATGAATGGGGAAAATAGTTTTCTTTGAAAAAAATATTTTTTCTTCTGTTACGGAGACAAAAATTTGTTTCAAATTCAGGTTTACAAACAATTATGCAAAAGTTACAATGTAATTTGTTATAGTATAAAAGTTTTATCATAAAAAGGATAATAATGATAATAATTTTTCTTTCTTTTTTTTTTTCAAGAAAAACAGTTTATATATTTTTATACATTTTTTAACATTTCTCGTAGTAATAGAATAATCATTTGTAACCAAAATATTTTTCATTATTTGTAACTAAAATATTTACCAATTTATGAAGTTACTACAGAATTTACCAATACAAAAAGACATGTTGATGTCCAGATAAATAATATTGATAAACGACCCGTAATCTATACATGCTAGTTTTATATTACAATGGTTTTTCTCGACTGAAACGTTATCCAAAATCGGAATTTTTTTTATTAATATGAAAATTGTTTTCTGATAGAACGTGTTAAAAAATTTTGTTAATTTACGAAAATTTTATAAGTATTAAAATATTCAATTTGGAATTGTATATAAATATAAAATTTGGAAAACAAATTAAAAATTCACAATATATTAACAAAATAAAAATTTACTTATTTTTTAGATGAAAAATAACAATTAATGATATTACACAGTTTGAACATCATTGCTCCAAGAAACCACACTTTTTAAATAAGCATATATTATTTGCGCAATTAACAAAAAAATTAATAACATCATAATTTATTTTTCCCAAAACTATCGTTGTTATTTATTAAAGACTTTAATAGCTGATCTTAAAATTAGTAAATAATAGTCATGCCGCCCGTGAAAATTGTTTTCTCTAATATGATATGTAAAGGTTGGAGAATTATCCCTAAAAGTCATCCAGAAAGACAATTCAGTTATATATATGTATATACAGACACACACACACACACACACACACACACATATATATATATATATATATAATATTCTTTTTCATTTAAAAAAAAAAAATCAAAAAAAGAATTTTTCAAGATTTCAAACGATTTTTTTTTTCAGTTCGACAAAATACTTATTATTCTTGGATTTAAAATAACGATTAAAGTTTTTTTTTAATTATGATTGGTTTTTTTATCATTTGTTCGTGTTATTATTATGGTAATTATTTGTATGTCATTTATTCATGTAATTATTGCCAATTGTTATTTTTGTTTCGTAATTATATTTCATAAAAAAAAAATATCTTCTCTTGTTTATTCTCACATAGTAATAATGATACACTATCATTATCAGCACTCAAATCCGAACTGCACTCAAATCGAATTGTTATATACGTGGTAACAAGAGTTAAAGTACATATTGTTATTTAATAGCCATTTCTCTTTTAATTATTATTAATAATGTTATTCTATACATGTTTGATACATCTTTATTTCTTCTCTGGCCTTATTAAGTAAAATTTATACAAAATTGCAAATCAGATTAGTGCAAGAAATGGAAATCTAATGATTGCTACAATAACAATACAACATATATTTCAAGATGCATCTTCATTAGTGTCACTACACACATAAAAAAGAAGAGACCCTAAAAAATATGGAACATAATTTATTTCGTTTCTTTACGTATAATAAGTAAATAAAGATTCTGTAACGTAGTATTACGTTAATTTAATAATTATTTTAATATATATTTTTTTTTAATTTTCCTGTAACTGAGAACATTCTTGTGATAAGTCATGGTTATAATTTATCGAATTTTTTTTTTTATATGCATGCCTATAAATGTTAGTTCTCAAGTTTCTGTTGATCGAAACAGGATTGCAAAATTTAATATATGATTTAACATCAAACATGTCTACTTTGTGTAGTACTATTTTTAAACGGAATATAATTTAGCAATAAATGTTGTAGAAATAAAAAAAAAGGAATATGTAGATAGAAATCAAGGTTAGTACGCTATTTAAAAATATATTGATCTTTTAGAATGCAATAAAATAAAAGATATGAACAAAAAATATTTTTCTAATATTAAAAGGGCGAAGCAGATAGGGCGATTTGTCAAGCATTTTTTCAATTAAAAAATAGATTCATTGAAAAGTATTGCCAGAAAATTTATATAATTCAGGTGCGCGAATTATTGTCTTTACTAAGGCACGTGTGGGACATGTTTTTTGTTACAAGCTTTAAATCAGAGATCTACTGTCAAAATGGGACTCTGTAAGTTGGCCATGAATCGCATGACACTCTCTGTAAGTTGGCCGCGAGCTAACAGTTGGGATGCAAAGTTCGTAGGCTGACACATAGAAGGCGCTACTAGTACTAAATCCATATGATTTTTAGTTAGCCCTAACCTTCAAAAGACACGTGCATAAATTTGACAGCTGTTGCACTATAGCGTTTTTAGTGAAGCAACTTTTGTTAGTTTGAAAAAATGGATAAAAAGGAATTTCGTGGTGTTAATAAAGCATTGCTTTTTGGCGAAAAAAATACTATTGAAGCCAAGGCCTGGCTTGATAAACATTATTCGGACTTTGCACCAAGAAAATAAACCGTAGAGAAGTGGTTTGCTACATTTAAACGAGGCGAAAGGAGCACCGAGGACGATGCACGCAGTGGACACCCCAAAGAGGCTGTTACAGACGAAAACATCAAAAAAAGTCCACAAAATAATTTCTGATAACCGTAAAGTGAAATTGATTAAGATAGATGAGACCCTAAAGATATCAAAGGAACGTGTTGGACATATCGTGAATGAATATTTGGATATGCGAAAGCTCTGTTCAAAGTGGGGGCCGCGCAGAGCTCACAGTCGACCCAAAACAACAGCGAATTGATGATTCTAAGCAGTGTTTGGAGCTGTTCAATCGTAATAAACCCGAATTTTTGCGTCGATATGTGACAATGGATGAAACATGGCTCCATCATTTCACACCGGAATCCAATCGACAGTCAGCCGAGTGGATGAACACGAAAAATGCTATAATAACTCACATATTAATAGTGCAACAGCTGTCAAATTTATACACGTGTCTTTTGAAGGTTAGGGCTAACTAAAAATCATATGGATTTAATACTAGTAGCGCCATCTATGTGTCAGCCTACGAACTTTGCAGCCCATCTGTTACTTAGTACTCTATGTAAGTCGGTAATGGAGCGTATGGCACATTTTAGGCAAGTTCACCGAAGGTCGCATACATTCTCTGTAAGGTGACTGTAAGCTGCATGGCAATTTCTGTAAGTTGGCCTCGAATCACATGACACTCTCTGTAAAATAGCCGCGGACCACAGAAAAAAAAAGCCTTTTAAAATTAACTAATATATATTTCATTTCGTCATAGATAATAAAAAATAAATAATTTAATTTAATAAAAAAAATGAATAAAGAATTTGAGGGTATTATATTATATTAATTTGATAAATGTTTATAGTATTTGGTTGGAATTTCATAGTAACCAAGCGGGAAAGTGACGAATCGATTGATTTTTATTCCTCGATTTTTTTTAAATATTCATGAATAAAAATGGTTTTGTGATTATCAAAACAGGCTTGGATTTTAATATATTATTTAGTAACAACTAATATACATCTACCTTGTTTAATGCAATAAGATAAAGCATATCTTTCAATAAATATCACAGAAATAAAAAAAATTATTACCTGGATAGGAATCCTACATTCATGCTGTTGACAAATTTAATCTTTTAATAAAATAAGAAAATGGAATAAAAAAAAATTTCTAGCATTGAAATGTTTACTATTTTACTAAACTGAAATTGAATCGAGTTCCCTGTCTTAATATCCCATCAAAATTTGAAAGATTTTCAGGAAAATTACTTATTTTATGATGGATGAACAGTTAGAGACGTTCCTTGTCCTGATGCAAAATTTCAACACACAAAAGTAATAACAGAAAAACGATAAAAACAAAATCATAAATGAGTAAGTAACAGATATCAAGACACCCATTTTGCGCAAACTTGACGTTTCAATATGCCATTAGCAAAAGTGTTGACCAGAGTGTATTCAAAGTTTGAAAGAAATTGCATACAAGACATTTTCTTTTTCATATTTTGTGTGTTTCCCATTCATCGATTCATGAACGAGGAAAGGAAAACGTGGCATTTTCAAATTACTCTGTTTGCTCAAATGGGGGGAGGACATAAAATATTTTATTTCGTTCGTGAATATACTGCTTTTATGTTTTAAACGGTCTTTTATAATGGTCGTCATAAAATAAATAGGAACAAACAAAATACACGTTTAATACTGTATTTCTGTCTCTCAAAAACATAAACGAAGAAATATAGCCAAAAATATTTCGATTTCAACGATGAGAAAAAATAAAAAAAGGTTATATTTTGTTCCAGGGTAATAAGAATAGTCGTTACATTTTTCTACTTTAAGTTTTCATTCCTAGAATTTCCTTTTGTCCACACCTCCCCCTCATACCTAGGGCTATGTAGCCTACTGCCAGTTAGAAAGGTGAGGGTGGTACATCGGTGGGCCTCACACATACAGCAAACAACCCATCGATAGGTGAGGAGAGTGGACAGTGCCTTTGGCGAGGACTTTTAGGGGTAGCTGCCCCGCATTTGCGTTTTGTATGGATGAAAACCCAGTAAACACCCGGGCCTTCGAAAAGCTTGTCTATCGATTTCAGACAGTTTTACACATATTGTTATATCCATCGAGTCTACTCGTTTCTAAAAGCAATGACTACAACAATGCTGACAGCGGATTCAAACCTCGGTCCTCCTACCTGCACGTGTCGGGCATAACTTCAACTCTGAAAAAGCCTTTAAATTACAGCATAAACTGAAGAACTGTGCGTCTTGATATCATGAACCACGTACAAGACTATAAAAATTATCAATCCGAAGTTTACTTACTGACTATCGATGTCAGACGGTTTTATACACATTGCCACACTCACCATCGAGGCTCATCGTTTCTAAAAATAATGACTACAACAACGCTGACAGCAAATTCGAACCTCGGTCCCCTGTACACTAGCTCACAGGTGGACTGAAAAGTTCGTAGGCTAACACATAGATGGCGCTACTAGTATTAAATCCGCATGATTTTTAGTTAACGTCTAACCTTCAAAAGACACGTGTATAAATTTGACAGCTGTTGTACAATTAGTATGTGACTTATAGCATTTTTAGGGAAGTTATAGCATTTTTAGTGTTCATCACGAGCAGTCTACTCGGCTGACTGTCGATTGGACTTCGGTGTGAAATGATGGAGCCATGTTTCATCCATTAGTACATATCGACTCAAAAATTCGGATTTATTAAGATTGAATAGCTCCTAACACTGCGTAGAATCGTCAATTCGTTGTTGTTTTTGGTCGATAGTGAGCTATGCGCGGCACCCACTTTGGACAGAGCTTTCGCATATCCAAATATTCATTCACGATTTTTGTCCAACACGTTCCTTTGATATCTTTAGGGTCTCAGCTATCTCAATCAACTTCACTTTAGGATTATCAGAAATTATTTTGGGGACTTTTTTGATGTTTTCGTCGGTAACAGCCTCTTTGGGGCGTCCACTGCGTGCATCATCCTCGGTGCTCATTTTGCCTGGTTTAAATTTAGCAAACCATTTCTCTATGGTTGATTTTCCTGGTGCAAAGTCCGAATAATGTTTATCAAGCCAAGCCTTAGCTTCAATAGTATTTTTTTTCGCCAAAAAGCACCGCTTTAATTAACACATGAAATTCCTTTTTATCCATTTTTTCAAACTAACAAAAGTTGCTTCATTAAAAATGCTATAACTCACATACTAATAGAGCAACAACTGTCAAATTTATACATGTGTCTTTTGAAGGTTAGGGATAACTAAAAATCATATGGATTTATTACTAGTAGCGCCATCGATGTGTCAGCCTACGAACATGTCAGTCCAACTGTTACATATGTTGCTACTGGGTCAAGAGTTGCGTCATTCCTAAAGCTGCGGAGATATAGCAGATTCAGTATTTATCCGAATGCACCATGGAAGGTGAGGGATACAGCACTTCATTTTTGCAATCAGATCTATCTATACTGTAAATACTGTAGAATAGATAGCTGTCTATCAGATACTGCAATCAGATTTATCCTTTGCAAAAAGAAAAAAAATTATGAAATTTAATACGCTATCCTAGGTTACCCATAAAATTAAGAATTTAATGTAAGAATAAAATGCATAATAGCAATCCTAAAAAATATAGAAGTCCAAATGATTTTATAAAATAGCTCGTGAAAGAAATAAAAAAAATTGCAGATTTCAGTGACAATGTCTAAAATGGAAAGTTGTCAAAGACACGAAAACCCACTTCCTCAAAACAATACCCATATACACTCATGTCCATAAATTAAAGATAATGAAGTTCAGGCAAAGAAAGAGACAGAAGCAAAACAAATTTGACTTATTTGTAAAGTCTATTTATTAAACAATAGGTAAAGAGCAAAAAAGATGCTATATATTTGACATAATTAATAAAAATTGCGATTTTTACTCCCTGGAGCAAATTTCAAAAAAGAACCCATTTACAAAAAAAAGTATAACATGGTTAGTATGATGGTTAATATGGAGTATGTCAGGCAATACAGGCCTTACAACGCCTAGGCATGCGGAGTATCAAATTATCAATCTGATCTTGGGGAATATTACACCACTCATCAAGCAATGCCCTCCGAAGTTCCGGTTGACAGGTGGCAGGGGGTTGACGGGCTGCAATTCGTCGGCCAAGAATATCCCACACATGCTCTATTGGATTCAAGTCCGGTGAGTATACTGGCCAATCCATACGGGTGATATCCTCCAATTGAAGGCATTCGTCTACAATGTTTGCACGGTGAGGACGGGCGTTGTCATTCATAAACAGAAATTCAGCACCCATGGCGCCCCGAAACAAACGTACATGTTGTTCCAGAATGACATCCCGATAGATGTGGCCTGTCATCGTTACACTCTGAACATGCAGGTCAGTTCTAGAACCAAGAATAATTACTCCCCAAACGAGCCATCCTGCACCACCGTAACGGTGTCGTTCAATGGTGTTCTCTTGGTGGTAACTGGTACCTGGCGCTCTCCATATGAAAGTCCGGCGAGAATCAGACTGCAAACTAAACCTAGACTCATAAGAAAACATCACACAAGACCACTGTTGCGGTGTCCACAATGCATGCTCTCTACTCCAGGTTAATCGCAGGCGACAGTGAGTTGCAGTAAGTGGAACACATCTGACAGGCCTACGAGCATATAGACCAATGTGCCCTAAGCGTCTGTACACGATCTGCCTTGAAACTGTCGTACAGATAGCTGAAGAGAGCTGACGAGACAGGTCTGATGCTGTGCTCCATCTGTTTCTTTTGGCAGTAACTGCTAAATACCAGTCCTCATTCGGCGTTGTAACTCGGGGGCGACCTGTGCTGTAACATCTACTCACATTACCATCATCTTGGAATCGTTTCCAAAGCCTGGAGATGACACTCTGGGCGATTCGAAGTTCCTCGGATACTTCCAGCTGGGCACGTCCACATTCCAGTCGTCCGATAATTCTACCACGTAAAAAATCCTCCAAATGCTTCCTTTGTGCCATAACTATGCGATTATTGCACTGAAAGGCTTTTAAAGCGCTTGTGAGCAATTTTACTTCTTATCCACCATTCCTTATATACCCCTCTCTTACACTCTCGTCATTGTGACGTACTATCCGCGCCATCTGGTGGTTTCCTGTAATTTGTATATTCTTCTTCAAGATGTGTGTGATAATTCTACAGGTGAAATTTTTATTTTAGAGTTCAATTTCTGTGTGATTCTGAATTATCTTTAATTTATGGACATGAGTGTATTTTATGGACAAAATCATTATTAAAAATAAACACAAATGAAATGAAAAAAAAAAAATCGATAACAATTTTTCAATAAATTAAAAACAGTTACCAAGCCAATCATCAAATGTAATACCCGAATACTTCATTATGAATTTCGTAGAGCTGGTCTCAGCAAAAACTTTCCATGTGAGAACTTATGAAACAAAATTTCACTTGTCCGATTAAATTTTCTGAATTCAATCATAATAGATAATAAGCATAATGATCATGTTATGGGTCAATTCAGGGCGATTTTTCTAATCGTCAATCAGTAATCTAATATAATAAAGATTCAGTAGCTAATATAAAGATCCCTATAATACCATTGATATTTACTAAGTATGGGACAAGAACATTTTAAAATCCAAAATAATTCTGTGACTACATTTTAATTATTTTTGTATATTTATCAAATTTTTAATTCTGTATGTTCATTTGTGAATGGGTTCTCCTGTTGTTGTTGGTTCTTATCCCACTTGGTAAACAGCAACATCTAGACAAAGAACCCGTGTGGTCTCATGGAAGGAGGGAAAGGGGGGCAGCTTCTGTTGTGATGGAGCACACGTAGGCAGAAATCTGACTTGACTCCGTCTCGCTGAAGAAGGAGGGCAATAACTTCCGGGAGGACTTTTAAGGGGAACTACCTCACACTACCCCGTTTGGAAGAAAACCTTGGAAAACTCCCACCAGGTAGTCCTAACGAGGCAAGATACTGAACATCACAAACGCCATTGAGCCTCCAGTGTCTACAACAATGCCGCCAGCGGATTGAACCTCCGCCCTAATGCTCACTCGCAGTGCATGTTGCTACTGAGCGAAAAAAAAAATCCATTAGAGAATTGCAATTTATTATACGTAAACACGATCTTTCTATTATATAAATCAATAATTCAAAACAGCGGTTAATTGCACTTTCACAATGACGAAATTGTAGAATCTGTTGAATATATAGCAACGGCGATTGCAACAGCTCTTTAACCCATGCTGTTTGTTAAACCACGAAGCAAATATCAGTCATTGGATTATAATGAGACTCTATAACCCGTGTAACCATCCATTTAAACAATCAATGTATTAAAGAATAGAAATAATTCATTCAAATAGAAGCTACAATATAAACTAAGTTCAATAGTCTTAGGAATAGCTAACGTTCAATAGTCACAGCCAAACACGGAGCAGAAGTTAATCATGATATTACAAGAACATCAACTAAATACAATAGTCGTAGGTATAGTCAATGTTCAATAGTAACATCCCATTCACGGCACAAATTAATCATGATATTACAAGATCATAAACTAAGTTCAATAGTCATAAAAATAACTAACGTTCATTAACCATAGTAAGTACAAGAAAATACCAATAAATAAATACCAAATATTTAAAAAAAATTAAGTGAACATTTATTTGCAGTTAAATAGAATTAACCATTACTTTGAAAATATGAGCGTGATAGTAGACCTTTTCTCCCTTTCGCGCCAACAACTTACGTCACTCATGACAGTCGACAATGCCGATTGTAAGTCACGTACGTTGTATGATCACGTGAGGATTATGGAATTAAATGGGGAACATTTTTCTTATTTAAGAAGCAATACAAGACGATTCAACTGTCATGGGGCAAATTATGAGGGGTGGTATACAGCTTACTGAAACATACATTTTTTTGTGTAGGAATGTAGGACCGGAAGTGACGCGTTGAGGCATGAACACAGAAAAGGGTGACTTGAAAAGGAAAACTTTGTTTATTGACATCCATTCAAAATGCTTCTTTGATTCAATATTTACAATAAATGCCCAAAATGGCGGCCGCCCACAATAATATGTGCTTGGTAGCATCGAAGGAGGGGTTGGCGAACAGTTTCTAACGATTCCAGGAATTCCGCAGTCACAATGGATAGTCTAGCAACGAGGTCCTCAACTGAGTCAGCAGGAGTCTCTAAAGAATAAGAATAAAATACAAAAATATTAATGTTTATTTAGCTGTACCACCCCCAAAATGTGTTCCTTAAGGATTTTGTCATTTGCCAAAGTAAAGAGGGGGAGAGCAAAGAAGGTGGGTGAATCGGGGTGGTCAACTTACACTCAAGAGCCAAAACATTAGGACCACCCCTACATTTTGCAATGAACTCGCCTGGATGACGTGGAAGGCACGTGATCAAGTGGAAGTGGTATTTAACTGGTATTAAGTGGCGGTATTAATCCATGCCAATGCGGGTTGAAGCTGTGTTGCTCGCCAAAGGTGGGCCAACACGTTATTGACAGGTGGTCACAACGTTTTGGCTCTTGAGTGTATATGAGAATCGATTTATGAATGACAGCTGGTAGAAAAATTAATGATCCCCGCATATCATCAATTAAAAAAATTGTGATTCTTTTAGATCTTGAAAACCTGATGAATGCTTGGTTAAAGATTTCACTTGGTTCTTTTATTTTTATTTTGAACTTCTTCAAATAGGTCTTCGTTGATCATCGAAGGTCAGTTCGATTAAAATTTATCTCTGAAATCAATCACTAGTTCGTGAGATTACAGATGAGACGAACACGGCAGTACTGCAAACACATTTGCCGCTGTGCATTGGTGATGGATAATCAGCTTAAAATACAGGAAGCTAAACTTCAGTATCTGAATTGAATATCAATGGTTCTTGGTATCACTGACGTCCCGATTGTACGTTGGCTCTCTGATGCTGACGAAATTAAATGCTGTGAAATCCCCACTGATAATCGCTCTGCTCTCACTACTTGCCCATCTTGCCAATATCTTCGATTAGTGGCATGACTTTGACCCAAGTGTCTAGCTACCAACTATCATTAGCATGATTTAACGTCATATCTGAAATGGTTATCATACGCTCATACTATGTGAACTAGAGATGGGAAAACTGTCAATTTTTGTTAACGGTTAAATGCTAATATAAATTAAAAGTTAATTGTAACCATTATTTCTAACATTTTACAATGTGTGGATAAGTTATGTACAGGTATACTATACAATGGAATTTGAATTATATCGCAGAATAAGTTCATTGGGAGACTTACCAAAAGAACTCTGTTGTACTTTTGAGTTAAATTTTCTTTATCCAATAGAAATAAGAAATAGAATAACAATATGACTATGCTTACTATGGGCATAATAAATCTGTTGGCTGGAGTACATTATCTATAGAATGTCATCTTTGAAAGGGTTCGTTTCCAAATCCTTTTTTAACTTTATCATTCCTTTATCAAAGGAAAATATTTTCAGTTCCTTTAATCACATTCTCTACATTAAATATGAAAGTAACATCCATGACTTTTTCAATTAATTTTATATAAGCTCAATTTATTTTATATTACTCCAAAATTATTATTAGCCGGTTAATTATAATTATTAGCCACAGTCACTGATTTCATTGAAAAGGAATTATAATAATAAATATTTAATTTCTTATTGTAAAAAAATATAATCAAACATTTCAGTGTCATGGATCATTGAAATTTGTTGCCTGTCTTTAATCATTATTTTACCGTCTGATTTCTAATTTTTTTTTTTTTTTTTTTTTTTTTTTAAGACTTTAAAAAATATTTATTTCTGTCATGTGATTTGATAGTAGCCAAATAAAAAATAGCCTTGTAGATATGCAGTAGTGAAAGTATTAAGAATTTTTAATGCCTGACTCGTGATTCAGTGGTAATGTGCGCCTCTGGTGAACATTAGGACCGAGATTCAATCCGCTGGCGTCATTTCTATAGATACTGTTTCAACAACGAGGAGTCTATGGACTTTGTGATGTTCAGCATCTTGCCTTGTTACTCAAATTACCTAGTGAGAGTTTTTCCGGGTTTTCCTCCATACGATACGCAAATGCGGAGTAGTCTCCCATAAAAGTTCTCCCAGAAGACTCTACTCTCCTTCTTCAGCGATTAGAAGTCAAATCTGACTTCTACCTACGGATGTTCCATCACAACTGAAACTGCTCCCTTTCCCTCCATCCTTTAGTAGACTACTCATGGGGTGTCCGCCCTCGTTGTCGGACACTGAGGGTTTGTCACAACAACAGCAGAATTTGTAACGTTTTAATTTTAAAAATTGAAAATTCTTTTTTAATTAGAGATTAATTACACGTAAATTTGTCGTGCATAATAATTAAAGATCATATTCTTCAAACCATTCATCCATATTATATATTTTTTTCTTCTGAAATTTTCATTTGCGTACAATAATTAAAATTATCTGCCGGAAATACGACGCGCCACTTTTCAACGTACCCATTCCCTTGTGTTAATCATTCTCCTCAATTATGAAATCCACTGAATTTTGTCATTACTATTCTAAAATAAGTAATGATTATTAGATGATATTCTTCAACAACCCAAGTAATGTTTTATGTGCTCCTGAATTTCGTAGTAATGTTTAAATGAATTAATATCTCACTCTTTACCTTAATAGTTACTCATCATGAAGATATACAGTGCAAATTCATTTTCAAATGTTTATATTCTTTTCTGTAGCGGCATTGCAAATTTAACAATAAAAATCAGCGTGACGTACAACGAAACATTCTTTCCTATTAATACTTTCTCTCTCCCTATACTATATCTTCCCATCCTAAACTCATTATGGCTATCAAATCATGGAACTGAAGATTGCTTATCGACATTGAAGAAAGGGGAACCTGACTATCTATTTCTTTACTAATCCACTGTCATTCAAAACCATCTCCAATTTAGCTTCAAAAATAAGCTCCAACTTATAAAAAAAAGTATTAGCAATGCGGAAAACAATTCAGACACAAAATGCATATAATTTATGAGTTAAAAATTTTACATTTTTTTTGTTCCAATGCAGCTAGCAAACACTTAGACAACTTGGTTTTGGATGCCTTAAGGCATGCGCTGCACAGACGCTACTCACTTTACATTACCCAGGAGGAGCGTGTAACGTGAAGATACGGACGCGGGAAAACAATGTCCCCGCAACGCTCTACGATCCTATTAGGACCGAGACCTACGGTTTAAAGTGGATTTTGAACCACTACAAACATCCATGGCACCGCCGGGACTCGAACCCGAAAAACCTATCGTACCGAGAGCCAGAGCGCTATCCACTCGGCCATTCAGGCCCTAATTTTACATTATAGAAGACATTATAAAAAAATCTAAAATGGGAGCTGTCACCAGAAAAATAAACTATACAATAAAATTTTGAATATTGGTGTACTAAAAGTTTTATATATAATAAAAGATGATAATAATAATCATATCTTTTTTATGTAATGTACCCTGCAATAATATAGAAAAAATTGCAATGCATCTTATTCTGTAAACAACTTCTACTTTAACTCGTAGAAAAATGTCTGCCCCCATGGACGACGATTCGTTTATTACGTTTGATTTATTTAAAATATTTGATACAGAAGAAACTCTTAAGTATGTTTCTTCAATAAAATGCATTATTCTATTAAGAAAATACTTTCTTTTTGTAAAAACTGTTGGTTAGTTTTAATAACTGTTTTCTGTTCAATTGAAATGTTTGTTTAACCGGTATTGTTTATGGTATATGTTTCTTTGAAATTATGCTATATAATATCCAGATGAATCTTAGCAGTAATAAATTTGATGATATTTAGTATTTTCTTCTTGATATAATGTCAAATAATTATGAACAAAATTATCCTAATCAATTTACTCAGAATCTGAGCAGATAAAAAAAAAAAACTAATAAATTCAAGAAACACTGTTTAATAAATTAATATCATCAAGTGTTTTTGCCGAACTTCACAGCTATTTCACACACACAAATAAATAATTAACTGTACATACATTTTAATTAATTAATTATATTTCAGAAGGCTTGATTAATAAATTCTAGGAGGTTTTATATGTTGAATATATTAAGGTTATATGGTTTCATCTATTAGAATATATTAAGTTTCTATTTATTTCTACTCTCATAAGTGTTTGTTTACTGATATGTATAAACTACCATTGATAAATTCCAAATTAATGCAAATTCAAAAAATTTGATAGAATGCCATCAAATCTGTCTTTAAAAAAAATTATTATTAAATAAATTGACATACAAGTTTAGTTATATTGAGCCTACATTATAACTTTTAGGGCCTTTTTTTTTTTTTAATTTAGAAACTTTAAAAATTTTTTTTTTTTTTTTTATATAGCTCAGAAATAGTTTTTTAGCTTAATAAAAAGCTAAATCCATTTTTAATAATGATATATATAAAAGAATTCGAAAAAAAAATTCACAAACTAAAAACAAACAATATATATTTTTTATTATCAATATATGTAGACCTATGCAGTATAATTAGTAAATGACATAAACTTTCTTTTAAATATTTTCTTTTGAAGCAAAGTAGAATAAAAGTATAATTCCTTTGAATGAATTTAATTTAAAAGAATGATGAACAATTGAAGTCTATATCTAAATGTAAAATAATTGATCAGATTCTATTAAATCTTTTATTTTTATGAGACGTTTTGTAATATCCTTTGGATAAATGAATTCTCCGAAAATTCAAGTTAACATAAAAAAGATTAAACAAATACTGAATGCTTTAAAGAAAATATTTAAAATCTGAAATATACATTAAAGTAATTTTTTTTAAAAAATATTTCAAGTAAAAAATTAAATGGGAAAGCTGTTGAATTGAATTATAGAACTAATATAATATTTTTGTACAAAAGGGAATTTATCTTTTTTTTAAGGATGACACATTTCAGAAATGCCCACATAGTACTTTTTTTATAAATAAATAAGTAAAAGGAACAGAAGAGAATAATTTTTATTAAAATTCATTTTTATCAGAACTTTTGTTAAAATTTAATTGATGCCATTTTTTATGATAAGTATATCAAAGCAACTTAAACGTGGATGGATTGCAACCTGTATGCTTGTTACTATTTTTTACTCCTTATAATTTAGCCTTTGCCACCTTTCAAATCTCTAAGAATGATAAGAAAATTATATTGTGCATTTAATATCTAATGTTTTTTATTTTGTGCTTATGATTTAAAATCATTGATTCTGCTGATTTTAATATACATTTTGATAGCCATTTAATGTGAATTTTTTCAGGAGTTTTTTAAAGGAAAAGATTAAAGATGAAAAAGTCTGTGTTGTTTCTATTATTGGTAAAACATCTCTAGAATGTCCTGATTTCAAAGAACATCTAATTGCTGAGTCTCTAAATAGAGAAATATTTCAGGTAATCTAAATTAATTAAGTATTCATTGTCTTTTGTTCTGTTATATTTACTGTCCCACCCCCACAAAACCCCTTATTTTTTATAAAACATTGGTATTGATAAATATTTATTACACTCCTTGAATAATTTTCTAGATATTATAAATATATTTTTACTGATATTGTCTTTTTAATTTATTACAGAAATTAATTTCTATTTTTAAAAGAAGATAAGTTTTTAATATTTAAAGATATCAAGTTCATTATACAATTCTTTCTTGGTGAATTGATTTCAAACAATATCAGAAGTCCATCTTAAATATTCATATTTATTGAATTAAGATTTTTATAAGAAACAAGAACTGTATTTTTTGCTTGTTTCCACTAACTCTTAAAGCAGGCGAGTGTTAATATATTGACAAATAATGAATTGACTGTGACAAATTATTCTAAAAACTTAATTATAGCTTAATAACTACTGTCTGCTAATTAAAATTAACATATTATTATTTTATATAATAAATAATATCAAAAGTATGATTTCAAAACAAATTCAAACAAACTGAAAGTAAAAAAATAAAATGTAAAGAAATTTTTTTTTAAAAGTGGGCTGTTGTATTTGCTAAGTAATACAGCATATTGCAGTAATTGTCTAATTTGTAGATGATGATCAAAACTTAGCTTTATAACAGTTTAACAGTGAGAAGTATAGAAATGCAGTAATCTAGTTAAAGTATTTCAAAGCTGATCAAAAAGTTTTTTTATATGTAGTTATAAAATTGTTGCAATTGTTACTTATAATGCTTCTAATATCATCAGTGCAATAAATAAACGTTATAAAGCTGAGGATATTTTTGATAATCCCATTACTAATGTTGTATATAAATTACATATCATAGCAGTATCTGTAAGAACCTTAATGATTAGTGTAATTTTTTGTGTAGAAAAAGATGCAATACTTAAAATAGCGAAGCATGTGAAGGCTTAAAAATATAACAAATCTCTCTGTTACAATGATAGAGATTGAATATAGGAACAGGGCTAATAACTTTAATCATTATTCAGGTATTTATAGGTGATTACAAAAGAAATTCAATCAGTTGGCTTGACATCTGACAAATTTAACAGAGAATGAAAAGAAACAATTTTCAAATCATCACAAATTAGCAGAAGAAAAAAAAAGACTTTATATGCTAATAAGATATGGCTTGCTGTAATATAGGTGTATCCAAAATAAAGAATAACAGAACAGGTTGAAAAATGTAAACTTGCACTTTGTGATATTGCTGTTCACTTGGAGATGAATAAGATTAAAAGTTATTCAGTGCATATAAAACTCCTCAAAATTTAGCTGATTCATTTCATAGCTCTCATGGCTGTTTATTAAACACAGCTGAAGAAAGTTTAAAAGACATCTTGGTAATAAAAAAAGGCAAAAAAAAAAAAGTGCCAAAAGGATTCTAATAAAAATAAAGCAAGAAAACTCCTTTGAAAGACCTTAATTATTAAGGGTAGTTTAAAAAAATTGACCTAAAATTAAATGTTAAGGAGACAATTCATTTTGGGGATATTACCAAATTGAGTCTCCCGGTTACTGTTATTGCTTTTGGTACCTTGGCACCAAGTTGCCACTTCGCAGCTTGGCAAGAAATTTCTTTTTAAGGGATGTTTTTCATGGTAACCATGTGTGGGAAAGTGGGAGACGAGTTTTAAGGAACTAACTTGTTCTGGGAATATCATTAGAAATTCCTTTACGTTCCCCTTATAGTGGGTTCTGAGAATGCAAAGGGGAACTTTCTAAGAAACAAACTACTGCTTAATAACTCCCTAAATCTTAATCAAGAAAGAAACTAGTTCTGAGAATATCATTAGAAACAAGTCTTGTGGATAGAAAACAGCACATTTCTCACTAATCATTTGACATATACAAAATTATTTTATATTTTTTCTTTTTCTTTTTAAAAGATAATTTAGAAATGTCACCATAAATCTGTCACATGCTTACTCAAACACTCTCCCAAGAATAATACTTGTTGATTTATGAAACAAAAGTTGCTTCTTTAGACAGCAATCGAATATATATAATAAATGAATATTTTAAAAAAACTAAAAAACACGCTTTTAGAGTTAATCAAACTAAAAAGTAAAAAATAATTTAACATAAGAATAAAATGACTGACAAGAAAATGAATGTCACTATTCTAAAAGCGTGGGATGCTCGATATCAATCGTTATAATTTTTCACTAGTTTCATTCCGAAATGCAGAGTTAGTTTAAAAATGTCATACAAAGCATCCCACGCTTTTAGAACAGTGACATTCATTTTCTCGTCAGTCATTTTATTCTTATGTTAAATTATTTTTTACTTTTTAGTTTGATTAACTCTAAAAGCGTGATTTTTTAGTTTTTTTAAACTATTAATTTATTTTTTACTTTTTAGTTTGATTAACTCAAAAAGCATGTTTTTTAGTGTTTTTAAACTATAATATTTAAATGAGGTCCCGGATATGGAGGAGTGGAACTATAGTTCTTACAATAATGTAATTGTGAGTAAAACAAAGGCTATCGCTTAAAGTAGGGCAAAATCGAGCCCAACGAGTCAGTTACAAACATACATACATACAGGTTGAACTAATATAAAAGCGTATTAAAAAGAATCAACTGTTTTCTTTCTGAAAGATGCCTGTAAATGTTTCTTTGCAGCTTAAATAGTGTATATGAGGAGAAACAGATCTCCAGGGGAAAAAGTCAGTTACATACATACAAACATACAGGTGAAACTAATAAAAGCGTATTAAAAAGAAACTTATCATTGAAAATTATGTGAAATATGTTAAACTTAATTCATATTTATAAGAAAAATTGAGTTCAACATCATTAAAATATTTTATGACAACATTTATGACTTATAAACATATGTGTGCTTTGACATTATTTATGATACATGTGAATTATTGCATTACAAATATAGCATCTTTGTGATTAAAATGTACTTTTGTTTGTTTTAAACTATTCTATAACACTTTGATATCTGTTAATTTAATACTTGTATTTTTATAGATATATAAATATCTTTGTAAGCAAATTTAGAGTACATGGATATTTTTTATGTAAATACAAATATTACATACTTAAAATTGTAAAAAATACTTTGTTGATGCAATAACTATTTTTATAGATCTGCAAGTTCAATAAAAGTTTTTGAAATTATTTCAAGAATTCTCCTACATCCATAATTAAGATCATAATACATAAATTTATAGAAAATAATCAGGAATCGGTATAAAAAAATCTGACTCAGAAGTCAGAAATTTTTTGGCTGACTATTCATCCCTGGATTTTATTTTTTCACATGAAATTAAAACATTGTTGAGAGTTAAGAGGAGTATATGTGAAGAGCTCTTAACTCTTTGTTTATTGAAGAATTGAGAGCTAGAGACAAGAGTTGATATAAAGAGTTTGGCTCAAGAGTTGAAATTTTGAGCACACTCTCTACCCCTATTCAAAGTATATTTGAAGTATTTTCTTTATATACAACAGGAGTATTTCACTTGTACATATTCAGAAAAATTTCATGGTAGATATAAGGATAACATATCTTAATTAAATTTGTATTATTTTTTTACGAACTCATTTAAGAAATTTGCTTCATTTTTTTTTTCTTGGCAAGGGATAAAATTATTTCTATAAATTATTCTCTATAAAATTATTTCAAATTAT